>NJDC01003007.1:324612-339017 GCA_002245475.1 Calephelis virginiensis
GGGGCGCTACAAAACAACTGATTTTCAAAGTGGGCGTTACATGAAATAAGTTTGGGAACCTCTGCTATAGACCATAGTATCACCATACACCGCGACAAGTCCTTTTTTTACTGTCTTTTGACATAAAAACCATAAATTAGAAAAAAAAACATGTACATTATATTTGTAATGTTATCTGTAGTCAAACTGTAAAATAGTATCCTGTGTATGTTTTTTTACCGTTTCGCGTTAGTTATGAATTCGTACTAGCAAGTCACAAGTTTGCACGTTTTCCGCAAAAGAGACTCCCTTCGTCGCATCTCCTCGATTTGAGAGCGTTTCCCTAAATTCCATAATTAGTGCTATCCTTTAACGTAATAATCAGAAAATTATTGTTGTTAACTCCCTACAAAACACATACACCCACACACACACGCACGCACATACCACATACACCTAAAACACTCAAAAACACACAGGCTCATATAACTAGTTACTAATAACGCTCCTCTTTTTCGCCGGGGGTTGATGTTTTCTTCACGCCAAGTCCCTTGCGGGGTAGGCAGAAGCTATTATGTGTTAAGTGTCACGACTCTTGCCTAGCTTTCTCCACAGTTATTACAAGAACGTATAAAATACAAAAGGCAAAAGTAAACTATAAAGTCTTCAAAATTAACATGAAACCAAGCTATTAAACCTTGTGTAAAACCAACTGCTACTGTCACGTAGGGGTTACGAGCACCCGTTTCATTAGTTGAGAGCTCCTAGCCGTGCCAGACACATTCTTTTTGTAAAATGAAGTCCGATATTACTTTTTACTCAATCGAATGAAGTGTTCAATAAATCTTTTACGAAGCGTTTCCTTATTTTGAATAAATATATATTAATGTTCTTACTCCATTTTATCTCAGTTTAGTTTGTTCTTTCACCCGATGCTATCATCGATGCTATCATGCTATCATAATGCTATCTTTCATGCTATGAAACTACTTTATACAGTTTCGTTTCTTCCCATGACTTGGTCATTGTAGAATAATTACTATTTTAATACAAACTTTTATCACCTAATATAGGTCATTTGGGGGTTGATTTAAATAGTCTGTGTTTGAATCCGGATCTTTAGTTGAATGCTTATAAAATTTCATCAAAATTGGTCTAGCGGTTTAGCAGTAAAAGAGCAACAATCAGTCTTTCGCATTTATTAAATTAGTAAGGACGGAATAACAATATTAAATTATAGTTGATTGTAGATAAAAATGAAAAAAATTATACAAAAATAACAAAAAATAAATAAAAGTGCTTCATAGCTTAATGGTGCTAATTTTGTTAACCACTAACTAAAATTATTTAATGAGTATGTATGCTATATTTTTAATGAAACATTTCACGCATGTAAAATTAGTCAGGACATAATATAGTGGTGATTCTGCTGTTCACAAACTATTGTGACTTTGCACATTGCACGTTTTACGAGGATTAAATTAACATTATATAAATTCCAGGTACAAACTAATCTCACAGCACTTAACTTTATTTGTGAATTAAAAAAGTTAATTCTTTGTGTTGAAAGAAGATAGTGACACCTTAAAATTAGAAGTCTTTAGTCAACTGAGGCTGCTCGATTTCATCCCGCGGGATCAGTTGACTTAATTAATGTTTTGAATCGATCAACTGATCCCGTTGATACAATTTATGTTTTATACAGACACGAAAAAAAGTGTTTGGCATTACTCTTAAGAAAACAACTACAACTACAAACGTACAAACGTATTGACTATGTTAAGCAGGTAAGGGTCAACTCATCGAATTATGATTCAATAGCCAATCTCAGACAAGAACCTTATCAAAACTAAAATAGTTTTCATTGTATCTTTCTATTTTTTCGCATTTAGTCGTGCATTGCCCTTTATGTTTAATTTGTAAAAATTGTCCTATATAATACTATAAATAATGTATTCAGTGTTAATAATATCAGTTTGTAAGACATATCTTTTTTTGTAAACAGTAAATATTGATTAATGTGATTTCTGTGAAACTTTTCGTGGGTGAGTAAATACATTTAATAAATACTGTTCCTACACAGGCTTTATTGTTGGAATCTTTTCATGTAGAGTGAGATAATTAAGATTAAACCTATTAAGATTCACGTGAATTCAGTAAAGTAACCAAGCCTATAAGTAAAATTAATCAAAAATGTAGTGTCTGGAGTAGTTTTTTGGTTTTATTTATTGGTTTTTATTTGATTGTGTCACAATAATAAAAATGATTTTTTATTATTTAATTTTACTGTATCGTGTATGGTAATATCAATTAAGGGTAACTGTAATGTTATTTAATTTTAACTTCTGGTATTTAAAACCAAAAGACTATGATTTTTACAGCCTACATAATTTTAAGCAATTTTAATCAAATGACGGTGATTTTTTGTTGTTTCAGAAGGTAAAAATTAATGGTAGTTATTAGGCAACTGCCACTTAGAATATTTACAATATTAATATGTATTTATATTTAGTTTTCTATTTATATATAAAATGTTGTCGCTTCTGTGGCCTAGCGGTTCAGTTGTTGGACTTGACTGCATGAGGTCCCGGGTTCGAATAACGGGTAGGGCAACAAAACTAAAATTTGGTTTTTCCAATTTTCTAATAAAAAAATGTTGCTCGGGATAGGATATGTGCCCGGTTGGCGATAGGCTTGCTACCTATTATATTGTGGGACTTAGTATCTTCAGCTAGTCGTGGGTGCTCGTGCCGGCTCGTCGGGGATATGGGCGTGAAGATACTTTATATAAATATCGTTTATTTTTATATGTCAATACAACCATATCATGGTGTGTCATTTTTTGTCAAAAATATTTTTGTTCACGATTGTACATATTATTATTATACTTATAACGCACTTTAATATTATCTTTTATGTGAAGTGGGATCAGTTGACCAAACAAAAATAATAAAAATAATTATTTAGTTAACTCATCCCGCGGGATAATTTTGGAGTGGTATCAGTTGACTAAAAGCCCAAAATTAATTTATAACGTGCGCTGCAGAATTATTACAAAATTAGTGTAACAGTGTCTAAAAATAGAATATATTTTCGGTCATTATTACACTAACTCAGGCCAAATTTGTTTCTTTATTTCCCGTCATAATGACACTAAGAGAAAATTAGTATGTGAATAAAGTTACTTATGTTTGTCTATTATGTTTATTACATTTTTGTGTAACAATAAATAAATAATTCTAGACAAGTTACACGAATTTAATCTAACCCCGAATTAAGCATATTCGTCGAAAAAGTGATAGGTGAAATATTAACAAAGCAGTTATACAATGCGAGTGTAGTTGAATGTACGAGTAGGTACCTGAGAAGGCTTACATTCCCTGGTTAAATAGTTGGCAAGGGTTTTATGCGAAAGTTTGGCGGTGTGTTTGTATGAAAAGGACGGTCTGCAAGGATCGAAGACTTAGCTCTCGATATCCTCTACCTACCATGTAAAGGACTTTTACGTGAAGTAAGAAAATATGAGCAGTACCACTAGTCTTGCATGCCCTAGTTGTACATCTACCTATCTCTTAATTTTTTTTTAATTTAATGAAATTAGGTTTTAGGTGGTCACCAAGGTGCTCATGAAATATATCACGTTTCATAATAGAGCTATCTAGTTGCAATTTGGACTACTGCTGGCACAATCACTATTTTGAATGGTGGATGACACAGACTCAAAAACTTTACTTTATTAAATACTGTAGTAACTAGTAAGAAGTAGAACAGAGACAGATGTTGTGTGATATAAAAAAGTGCTATTTCAGTCTTTGTAAAACTCATAAGCAAGTGTCACGTAGAGGTTACGAGCTAGAAGCCGTTTCATTAGTTGAGAGCTCCTCGCCGTGCCAGACACATACTACTTTGTAAAATTGGATCCGTTAATCCTTTGTACTCAACTCGGCTGCCGAGAGAGCTCAATTTGTTGCTCACTAATACAAATAATACTTATTTATTACTTAAATAAGAATGAAAATGAAATACTCTCGAAAAATGATGTTCAAGTCGAGACTTCAATGATGGAATACAAGTCGTTATTTTGCTGTTCGAAGTTACGATGTTGTAAAGAAACTTTATTTTTACATACCTAATACCTATATATTATACCGTGTTGTACTTTTTAATTTAGGTTTTGCTTTTGTGAAATTAGATTACAATTTGTATTTTTTCCTACTTGTAGTTTAGAATGTTACGATTAGTTTTAAAAAAAGACGAGTCCGCTGGTTTTTATTTGCCTCGCAGTTTATACGAATTTCACCGGATCTTCTCAGTGTGCAGCTGTTATTCGATCCGATGGTAGTTTAGAAAAATGTCGATTTGCACAAGTATGACTTGTAAAGGTCCACGTGAATATTTTTTCTGATTCTAATTTTGATTCGTGCTGCAAGTTTTTTTTTGCAAGTTGTAATGTCGCCTTCTTCCAGCCAAATGTTTCCGAAGATATGAAAGTAAATTAACTTAACATACATCGTATAATAATGGTACCGTTTACTTAAAAAATACTACAATTTAAATAAAATGAAAACAGCACCTCGGAGGTCTAGCGGTCTATCGTCGCACTTGACTCCTTAAGGTCCCGGGTTCCATTCTCGGGTCGGGCAACAAGCAAAGAAAATACGTATTTTCCAAAAATAAAATAACATTTCCCGGGATTGAAAATGTACCCGGTTGGCTATAGGCTAGCCATCTATCACACTGTGGGACTTAGTGCCTACGGCTATTCGTGAGTGCCCTGGTTGTGGCTCTGCCTTACTCTTCGGAAATATGGACGATAATAAGAAATAAGAAATAACCAAAAAATGAAAATTAATCGTATTACCTAAAAACCTTCTTCAATTTTTGATTTACTTTATGTTCGGTACGATTTTACTTGCACTTTCAAAACACCTGGATATAATTGCAGATTGTATAGGTAACCCATACTTTATACTTTTATATAAATACTTTATATTTTATATATTTTTTTATGTTAATAATGTAAAATAACGATATTTATCATATATTTTTTTCATACATCTAAGTAACTTTGGTTGTTAGTGTCTTCGGGTAGTCGTTTGTGCCCTGGTTGTGCCTCTGCCTACCCACTTTGGAGATATGGGCGAGAAGACACTTTTTTTATATAAATACACTCGAAAGTTGCAGTTTGGAGCGCTCTAACAGAAGATCAAACTTTTGTTAAAAAAACTTTTTGGGTCAAATCATTCAGCGTCAAAATAAAATATCAAAAACTTTATAGAACTTTCGTTTTATTGACAATCAGTTCATTAAAGCAATTTAAAATAACTAACTTTTCAAATGAAATGTTTAAACTTGAATGTTGTTCTTAATACGAAAGTTAGGACGTTTTATTAATCGTTTACTTACAATGTTTTCTTTTGCATTTTTAATTATTTCAATTGCTTCGATGGGTTCGGAAGTTAGGCCAGTTGGTAGTAAGCTGCGGATTGGTATTGTGGAACTGCTGTGTAAACGAAAATCGGTGCTCTGTCTTCATTTCTGTATTGCAATCGGGCAGTATAAGCCATATTACGAATGTCATTTTCTGTTTGGAACTGCACTCTTTGGAGCTGGGATCCAGGCAGTAAAACATAATAAGCACCTTGAGAACTAATCACTTCAACGTCACTTTTTTGCTCTTCTAGCTTTCCCTTTGTATCTTTAACTTCTTCTTTCCTTTCTTCTTTATTATCAATGTTTTCTACTTCATTCTTGTTTTCTTTAGGATTCCTTTCCTCTGGCACACCGTATTCAGCTTGTGGTACTGCGTATGTGTTAAACGGTGCTCCGTAACTATCAGCAGGGACTCCATAGTTCGTAGCCGGTGGCGTAAATTCTTGACGAGCTGGTAGCTCAAACTTCTTTTCTGGCTGAAAACCAGCTGCTGGATATGGAGCAGCTGCACTTTGCCTTTCAGGGTTGAATCTCGCCTGCCTATACTGAGGTGGTTCAGCCCCAACAAAGGCGACTAAAAGGAGAACACAGAATGCTTTCATGTTGCTATCTCGAAAGATGACTACTGAATGATGCTGTGTTCTGAATTGTTATTGCTTTTATAGTTATCCCGAACTGCATTTTTTTATTAAGTTTCCGCTGTCCGGATGTGTCATTGCTATCGATATTCTGAGTGTTGTGCGACATTGGCCCCCTAAGCGAGGATCTGTACTTGTGTAATGGCCGTCGATTAGGTGAACCTGTCATTGCGCATACGTGACCAGATTTCCAACACGTGCTTTACGAAAACGCCTAAAAGGATTTAATATTCATGACTCGTGGGGAAATCGCTTTCTTTCAGCGGCACTAATTGAGTTTTTGATGACAATGGGATGGATACAATGGGAATGAGCAAACTGTGCCAGTTGTGAGTTATAGGGACATTGACATTAAGTAACATTGTCTTTTATCCCGCAAAAGCCTATAAGGCTAATAGCTGAAATATAAATTAAGGCTGTAGCACTAAGGATTTTCAATTTAACTGGAATGTCTTTTTTTTTCTTTTTTTAAGTTATAGGAAGGCAAACAAGCAGACGGATTTCCTGATGGTAAGAAATTGACGCCGCCTAGAGACACCAAAGGTGGTAATGGTGCGTTGCCAATCTGAGGTCGGGAGGCCTCGAGCAAAACTAGGTTTACCAGTTACATTACGCTTCGAACCGGAACACGTTTTACGTTATGGCGGCAGGAATAGGTGGTACCAATTCGGGCGGGTCGCTGCGAAACTCTACCACCTAGTCAGATGTCACGGTGTTAGTGATGATAAGCCTATGTTTGCCTTTTACGAGATGCCTGGCAAGGAAGGCAGTTGGTCTATTCTGCAAAGGAGCCCGGACCAACACAGGGCTCAAGTCTGTTTTAAAGGGTTTTAACTACTTTTTTTTTCATGATTTTAACTACCTGTCGGCTTAAAATTAGTTTGCACAGCCAATGGATGTTTGCTTGAGCTTGGTCAGACCAAATCCGAGCAACGCTTGAAACCAGCCTCCATGACGCGATGCACGATGCTGAAGACAGGCCGAGATGGCGGAAGATCATCCGTGATAAAATTCTACCTATGGGAGGTCACGACCCTCAGGATTGAGGAATGCGACACAAGGAGGAATAAGGCTATTATAGTTAGGCTAATAACGAAAAGATTTTAATAGTTATTTTTTTGAAAGGTAGGTCGTGGTTCTGATCCGATCCAAGGATTCAAGTAGGGGTTTGTGAGATATTGTGACACAATGTCATCGAGGTGTGTTAAAATTTATAAAATAATATATTTATTTCAAAATTTTAAGTAGGTAGGCAAGGGAAGGGAACTGCAGTTTTTCTTGGTTTAAATTAATTTTAATTTAAGATAGCGAATCAGCACGCGGTTCATCCAATGGTATGATACAAACTTTATTTGTAGATGTTTACGTTTTTATTTTAGCACTTGCCCTGTGCTGGGGTTGAATTTCTACGAATTTTAAAAAAAGAAAGAAAAAATATGGATATTACTAGTTAATCACCATCTAATGCCCTGTGCTTATTTTACTCTTATGGTATTATACAGCCTATACTTGTAGACACTACGAATATTTTTATTTTAGCACTTGCCCTGCGCTGGGGTTAAATTTCTACAAATTTTAAAGAAAGGAAAAATTATCGGTGTTACTGGTTAATCACTATCTTATGCACTTGCCCTGTGCTTGGGTTAAATTTCTACGAATTTTAAATAAAACAAATTTTGGATGCTTCTGGTTAATCATTATCTAATGCACTTGCCCTGTGCTTGGGTTAAATTTCTACAAATAAAAAAAATATATTTTACTGGTTAATCACTATCTAATAGCCGGGATCATAAGCCACATCTATTAATTTACCAGCTATCTTACTCTATGTGCCGGATCACAATAGTGCCAAACTCAGTCATTATGGTAGCAAGAAGATATAAGGCAGTTGTACCAAATCGGAAGAATTTTTGCACAGCACCTTACCATCAAGAGGAATAATTTTTTGCATCTGTTTTCCTAGATCTACATACATATGTCTTCACTCCAAGTCCCTTATTTAGGCAGAGAGTATCGACCAAACCAAACCTCACGATTCTATCAGACCTACCTGGCGTCCTCCACGTTCATTACACTTTTCATACAAACACGCCGGTTTTGGAGACTCTAGACACCACCTTCGGATAACACCCGATCGATTTGATCGTAGAATGTCAACCTAGGTCTTCCCGGGTACCTACATCTATCCACAATCTCATTGTTTATTCCTATATACCTAGATCTAGATGTTAATAAAATATATATTTATTTCTGTATGTAGGAACTATAAGCATTATAAGCACTATATAAGCATTATATATTTTATCGACAAAAGCAAAGTAATTGGCCTGTGTCCGGTGGCCACGGACGGAGGAAAGCCAGCTTTAGAATTGACAACATTTACTAAACAGTTACAATTTTTCCACAGCTGTATCTATCCGAAATATCCGCAGTAACTATGTATGCGGCAAATATAACACGGAATGCATAATGTATAATGCATTTCGCCTTGTCCAAAACTGGCTGGTGAAGGTTTTCCTTAATTTCGTATCATATGTGAATATGTTATCATCATTTAGGCAGGCCTCCTTCGCAGAACAGACCATCTTCCTTCCTGCCAGGCAGCTCGTAAAAGGTGAGCATAGGCTTAACGTCACTAACACCGTGACATCCTAATATATGGTAGTTTTGCAGCGATTCGCCCGGATTGGTACCACCGCTTTACCTATTCTTGCCGTCATAACGTCCAACGCTTGCCGTTGACGTGTTCCGTTTCGGAGGACAAGGTAGCCGGTAAACTTACTTTTGCTCGAGGCCTAACATCCCGGCCTCATGTTAGCAACGGACCATTACCATCTTTGGTGTCTCTGGGCGGCGTGAATTTCTTACCACAGAAAATCCGTCTGCTTGCTTGCCTTCCATTATCATAAAAAAAATAGACTAAATGCGAAAATTAAACATATCACTTTTTTATTTAATTTATCTTATTACACGGTATTACAGGTGTTTTTATAATATTGTTGTCAGTCAATTTCATAATGTTTTAACGTTTGTTGACCTAATATGGCTGTATAGATGGCAACTTCGTCCAAACCATTGACCTCTAAGTATGTAAAACAAAATTTTCGTTATTTTTTTTTCGACATACATAATATCAATGTTTGTTAGAAAGAGATAAAGACATTTCGTTAAGTTATATGTCGATTCCAACGGTATTTATACAACTAAATTTGCTATATATAGAACATTGCTGCACTTCTTTATACATTCGTATTTCTACGGTTCAAACATTACATTCCTTAATCGCTAGATTATCCGTCAATCATAGCAGTGAAATAGTAGAAACATTATCAGAAAAACATACCTTGTAATCAGGAGGATTACTCTTAAACCTCGTTTAATAAAACAATGGAAATTGGAATCGAGTTGTCATTTTCGGTAGTCGGGAACACAGTACTGGTGAATTATTTGCATTTACTTAATAGTAAATAACAAATTATTTTATCAGATTCGTTGAATTTATTTGAAACTGATTGTTAACAATCCGATAGTACCTACAGTGTTTAAAAGTACCTTAATGACGTATAATTTCAATTTCCAATTCGCATGATTCAAGAGTAGCAGTTATCATAGGACGATGAATCTTTAGTACTACTGGAAGCTACATTTGACTCCTAATAAAGACCTGTCCTATATACCTATATTAAATACGTAATGACAAAACTTTGGACCCCTTTTTAAGAAAATTGCGCTGACGCAGGGGCATAAAATTTGGCACACTTAGAGTTTATGTGTAGGAGATGTGCAGAATGCTAATATTTTTCAATAATAATGCTTATAAAGTAAATTAAATCAATAAATAAAACATACCCACACTACCATGCATTTGACACACACAAACAAATATGCTAATGATATTATACATACACCAAGGTAAAAATGCGAGAGGAAATTAGAGAAAGTCAGCCATATCTGGACAAGACATCACATCTTTGTTAGTAGTAATACACCCTGTATTTTATTTTATTAACTTTGAAAGCACATGTCAAATCTTAATATAAAGGGCTTAAATGGTATTGCATTTTAACGGAGTTAAAAAAAAAACGAAGAGGTTCTCAATTCGGGTATGTTTTTCTTTTTTTATGTATATACACCGATTTCTCCGAGGTTTCTGAACTGATATACGTAATTCTTTTTTTGTTTGGAATAGTTATGAATTGGTACCCAAAAAAGTTTGATTCGGGTAGGGCCATTAGTTTTTATTTTGTGAGCATTTTTTAATTGCTTTCACTTATCCCGATGTTTATTTTTTATCAAATTAAAGCATATCAGCAGTAAACTAAAAAGTATTAAATAAAAATATCCACGTTAAAAAAACCAACTTCAAAAGTAAAAAATAATAAAGAATTAATATTGATTACCTATTATTTATATTAAGTGCCATTTATTAATAGGTTTGAAATCGGTGCCAAGCCTTAAATTATTAATTATAGCTTAAAGTAAGTATTGAATTGGTTTGGCACCGACCTCAAACATATTATTAAATAGCTCATATAAATACTATTATTTATATGAGCCATTTACTAACACTTACCTATGTACCATATAATTTATATTAAATATTTATTATTTTTTACTTTTTGTGCTTATTCCAACGTTACTGTATGGAAGCGAGAGTTGGGTATGTCACAAAGAGCATGAAAGTAGGATAAATGCGGTCGAAATGAGAGCACTACGGAAAGTCTGTGGTGTAACGCTCGCTTACCGCATTCGTAACAGTGAGATCCGAGAAATAGTGGGATTGAAAGAAAGTGTTGTTGATAAAATGCAAAAGGGCAAGCTCCGCTGGTTCGGTCATGTGGAAAGAATGACAGATGAAAGATTGACAAAGCAGATATACAATGCGAATGTGGATGGATGTAGGTACCCGGGGAGACCAAGGCTGACATTTCACGATCAGATCAATCGGATATTATCCGAGGGTGGTGTCAAGAGTCTCCAAAACCGGCGTGTTTGTATAAAAAGGGTTATGAATGTGAAGGAAGCAAGACAGGTTTGTCAGGATCGTGAGGTGTGGCACTCGATACTCTCTGCCTACCCCGTAAGGGACTTGGCGTGAAGATATGAAGATATTTTTACTTTTTGTTTTTGAAGTCAGTTTTTATAAATTTTATAGCCAAATTGTAATAGTTACTTTTATAAAAATCCGTTTAAAATAGTCAGTAAAAAAAGCTTCTTTTGTTGTCACGCTATGTTGTACATGACGTACGAGTCATGACGTCACCAGTCTGCGAATGCAACTGCGGTCCGGTCGCTGGGAACTAGTTTTAAGATTTGTTTACTTTTAACCATACTGTATCTTGTATTTTAAGTCGGATAAAAATAATAAATTGACTTTTTAGTTTTTTGTTTTTCATAGATCAAAAGTGTTCTCGATTCCAAACCGTTTTTTTTAAAATTTAGCTGTTGCTTTAGATGTAACCCTGTATAGCTTCACGAATAGGACGCTATAGTCTAAGTTTTTATTTTTGCGTCAGTAAAATATTTATAACGTTTGCAAAATAACAGAAATTTACAATTTGTTGATTTGTCTTTTTTGGTAAAGACGCTAATCTGTAGCTGAATATCAGGGATTCACAAATTATACGAAGTAATACATGGGGCACACTAAAAGTTTTGCACTTCTAGCTAATCGGAACTATTAGAATTTCGAATGTTATATTTTAAAACGTCGCAACCTTCTTAGTAATAAAAAAAAACAATTAGCGGGAAATAATTCGTCAATTGTTTTTTTTATCACACATCAAAGTTCTACGTAAGCAACGAAAATGGAATTAAGTCTAAAATACTTTAGAGCGATGATTTTTTATGATTTTAAAAGTTCTCTTTTTCCGAAAGACTGTGCCGCTCGTCTACAAAATGCTTTTGGGAGAGAAGCACCTTGTTTGAGCACCGTTTGTGAGTTTGTACCGTTTCAAATAAAGTTTTATTATTTTATTTTTATTATTATTATTACTGTTAAGCGTTTCATTGAAGAAAACCCCCGGATTACCAATGAGACACTTCGAGGACTATTGGGGATTGGTATGAGCCAAATTCAGAAAATTTTATACGAAGAATTGAAAGTTTGGAAACTTCGTTGTCGTTGGTTCCCTCATAAACTTACAGCGGAGCAGAAGCGGGCTCACTCATGGTGCTCACAGATGCTACTGAAGTACGACCACAGTCATTCTAATGCTGTTTATGACATTGTCACAGGAGACGAAACGTGGATTTATTGTTTTGAACCCGAAAAAAAAAACAACAATCTTGTGATTGGGTGTTTGAAAATAAGAACAGGCCAATAAAAGAGAGACAGGCAAGAAACGTTGGTAAAAAAATGTTAGCGTTTTCTTTCTCAGCTATGGGTCCCATCTGTACAATTTTACTTGAAGATCAGAAGAGTGTTAATGCCAAGTGGTATTTTACCATTTGTTTACCCAGGGTGTTAGCAAAAGTTTTGCGAAAGACAACCCAGAAGCCGCATTCTCCTACACTATGATAACGCTTCTTCACACAGGGCCAACAAAATAAAGTCTTTTTTAGCTTCCGAAAAATTACATCTCGTCAGTCATCTTGCGCATAGCCCCGACCTAGCACCCTGTGATATCCTGTGTATTTTCCCCAAAATCAAAGATTTGATGGGAGGTTATACTTTTACCAACTCCGAAGAGGCAGTGATAGCGTTCAAGCAGCAAGTAGAAAACATGCCTTCAGATCTGTGGTCCTCATGTTTTTAAAAATGGTTCGATAGCATGAAAAAAATTTTTAAAATGTAAAGGAGATTATTTTGAAAAGTAATCAACATAATATTTTGGTCATAACATGCAGTTTTTTCAAGTTACGCAAAACTTATAGTGTGACCTACGTACGTACCCCTTTACCACTGCAGATACATGATGTAGTCATAGGGGGGTAATCGAAAAACAAAAAACAGAATAGGCACCTCCAACAATTTAAATTGAATAACATTTTGCATTTGCGAAATATGTGGGTTAAAAGGTTTTAACAAACATATTTAAGCTTACGTTCATATTCTACAAAACTAAATAATATTTACACAAACGAAATACGTATTTATGTGTATTTTAATATTTTATTGAATCAGGCAGTACTTTGCGGAAATCCATTTTACATTTGCTCTATTTTAATATACAAAGCAAAGCAGTCATCTATATTTGATACATGCTTCATAATCACTACATAGTATAAAACAAAGTCGCTTCCTATGTATCTATATCTCTTTGTATGCTTAAATCTTTAAAACTACGCATAGGAATTTGATGCGGTTTTATTCAATAGATAAAGTGATTGAAAAGGAAGGTTTTATGTATATTTTATACCCGTGCGAAGCCGGGGCGGGCCGCTAGTTTATTATAAACAATTCAAACGAAAATTCTATAAGCCGTACACTACCACTGTTTCTAATCCTAGCCAATCAGGAGAACAAAGAGCAAAAGAAACGCCTGGGCAAATAAGCCTATAACCTATCTGTCTTTTATATGCAGTGAGTATCGAGTGCCAAATCTTATGATCCTGGCAGAGCTGCATCGCTTCCTCCACATTCATTACCTTTTTCATACAAACACGCCGGTTTCGGAGACTCTTGACACCACCCTCGGATAATATCCGATTGATCTGATCGTGAAATGTCAGCCTTGGTCTCCCCGGGTACCTACATCCATCCACATTCGCTTTGTCAATCTTTCATCTGTCATCCTCTCCACATGACTGAACCAGCGGAGCATGCCCTTTCGCATTTTAACACCAACACTTTCTTTCAATCCCACTCTTTCTCGGATCTCACTGTTACGAATGCGGTCAGCGAGCGTTACACCACAGACTTTCCGTAGTGCTCTCATTTCGACCGCATTTATCCTACTTTCATGTTCTTTCTGAAATACCCAACTCTCGCTTCCATACAATAACGTTGGAATAAGCACAGAATTGTGCAAAGCGAGTCTAGCTTTTTGACTCAAAACCTCGCTTTGGAATAGCTTACCCAACGCTCCATTCACACTATTCCCTGCACTCACTCTCCTCTCTACATCCGCGGTGTACCTTCCATCCCTGCTAAAAGCACAACCAAGATATACCATTTCATTCACTTATTCCAGCACTACATCATCAACCAAAACTCTTACATCCGTTCTAGCTACGTCTCTTTCAAACACCATTATTTTGGTTTTCATCGCATTCAAATTTAGGCCCTTTCTTTACAATCTCGTTCCATAACTGTGACCAGTGTTTGCAGCTCAGATGGTGTAGAGCCCAAAAGTACAGCAACATCTGCATAAAGCAGGCAGTTCACCACTTGGTCACCCATACGCATTCCCA
>NJDC01003007.1:341436-356445 GCA_002245475.1 Calephelis virginiensis
TGACTTTTTAGTTTTTTGTTTTTCATAGATCAAAAGTGTTCTCGATTCCAAACCGTTTTTTTTAAAATTTAGCTGTTGCTTTAGATGTAACCCTGTATAGCTTCACGAATAGGACGCTATAGTCTAAGTTTTTATTTTTGCGTCAGTAAAATATTTATAACGTTTGCAAAATAACAGAAATTTACAATTTGTTGATTTGTCTTTTTTGGTAAAGACGCTGATCTGGTCTGGAAAAATCTGGGATCTGAAAAAAACAATTAGCGGGAAATAATTCATCAATTGTTTTTTTATTACACATCAAAGTTCTACGTAAGCAACGAAAATGGAATTAAGTCTAAAATACTTTGGAGCGATGATTTTTTATGATTTTAAAAGTTCTCTTTTTCCGAAAGACTGTGCCACTCGTCTACAAAATGCTTTTGGGAGCGAAGCACCTTGTTTGAGCACCGTTTGTGAGTTTGTACCGTTTCAAATAAAGTTTTATTATTTTATTTTTATTATTATTACTGTTAAGCGTTTCATTGAAGAAAACCCCCGGATTACCAATGAGACATTTCGAGGACTATTGGGGATTGGTATGAGCCAAATTCAGAAAATTTTACACGAAGAATTGAAAGTTTGGAAACTTTGTTGTCGTTGGTTCCCTCATAAACAGACAGCGGAGCAGAAGCGGGCTCACGTCGGATGGTGCTCACAGATGCTACTGAAGTACGACCACAGTCATTCTAAAGCTGTTTATGACATTGTCACAGGAGACGAAACGTAGATTTATTGTTTTGAACCCGGAAAAAAAACAGCAATCTTTTGAATGGGTGTTTGAAAATGAGAACAGGCCAATAAAAGAGAGACAGGCAAGAAACGTTGGTAAAAAAATGTTAGCGTTTTCTTTCTCAGCTTTGGGTCCCATCTGTACAATTTTACTTGAAGATCAGAAGAGTGTTAATGCCAAGTGGTATTCTACCATTTGTTTACCCAGGGTGTTAGAAAAAGTTTGCGAAAGACAACCCAGAAGTCGCATTCTCCTACACCATGACAACGCTTCTTCACACAGGGCCAACAAAACAAAGTCTTTTTTAGCTTCCGAAAAATTACATCTCGTCAGTCATCTTGCGCATAGCCCCGACTTAGCACCCTGTGATACCCTGTGTATTTTCCCCAAAATCAAAGATTTGATAAGAGGTTATACTTTTACCAACTGCGAGGAGGCAGTGATAGCGTTCAAGCAGCAAGTAGAAAACATGCCTTCAGATCTGTGGTCCCCATGTTTTTAAAATGGTTCGATAGCATGAAAAAAAATTTCAAAACGTAAAGGAGATTATTTTGAAAAGTAATCAACATAATATTTTGGTCATAACATGCTGTTTTTTCAAGTTACACAAAACTAATAGTGTGACCTACGTACGTACCCCTTTACCACTGCCGGTACATCATGTAGTCATAGGGGGGTAATCGAAAAACGAAAAAACAGAATAGGAACCTCCAACAATTTAAATTGAATAACACTTTACATTTGCGAAATATGTGTGTCAAAAGGTTTTAACAAACATATTTAAGCTTACGTTCATATTCTACAAAACTAAATAATATTTACACAAACGAAATACGTATTTATGTGTATTTTAATATTTTATTGAATCAGGCAGTACTTTGCGGAAATCCATTTTACATTTGCTCTATTTTAATTTACAAAGCAAAGCAGTCATCTATATTTGATACATGCTTCATAATCACTACATAGTATAAAACGAAGTCGCTTCCTATGTATCTATATCTCTTTGTATGCTTAAATCTTTAAAACTACGCATAGGAATTTGATGCGGTTTTGTTCAATAGATAAAGTGATTGAAAAGGAAGGTTTATATGTATATTTTATACCCGTGCGAAGCCGGGGCGGGCCGCTAGTTTATTATAAACAATTCAAACGAAAATTCTATATACCGTACACTACCACTGTTTCTAATCCTAGCCAATCAGGAGAACAAAGAGCAAAAGAAACGCCTGGGCAAAAAAGCCTATAACCTATCTGTCTTTTATTACCACCGTTTGTACTTTACATATATACATATCTTCATGCGAAATCCCTTACGCGGTATGCAGAGAGTTACGAGTGCCAAATCTTATGATCCTGGCAGAGCTGCCTCGCTTCCTCCACATTCATTACCTTTTTCATACAAACATGCCGGATTCGGAGACTCTTGAAACCACGATCGAATAACACCCCAGCGATGTGACCGTGGAATATCACCTGGGCCTATAAGACAGCGAATACGGCTCTTCTGATCTCAAAACACAACCGATGCTTTTGGACTCCGTAGATGGTATAAGTGCATCCTTGTCTCGTGGCTGAGATTAAAAGTGCAAGTCTACCGGGTAGCCGTAACGAAACATGACACAGTAAGGTAGGCGCCAGGAATTTGTAAGGCGATGGATCCCTACCCAGGCAAGTGGCTGAATATCACTACCATCAATGGTCTTGTTAGTATTGTCCTATTTAATCTATGCCCTTTCGCATTTTAACACCAACATTTTCTTTCAATCCCACTCTTTCTCGGATCTCACTGTTACGAATGCGGTCAGCGAGCGTTACACCACAGATTTTCCGTAGTGCTCTCATTTCGACCGAATTTATCCTACTTTCATGCTCTTTCTGACATACCCAACTCTCGCTTCCATACAATAACATTGGAATAAGCACAGAATTATGCAAAGCGAGTCTAGCTTTTTTACTCAAAACCTCACTTTGGAATAGCTTACCCAACGCTCCATTCACACTATTCCCTGCACTCACTCTTCTCTCTACATCCGCGGTGTACCTTCCATCCCTGCTAAAAGCACAACCAAGATATACAATTTCATTCACTTGTTCCAGCAATACATCATCAACCAAAACTCTTACTTCCGTTCTGGCTACGTCACTTTCAAACACCATTATTTTGGTTTTCATCGCATTCAAATGTAAGCCCCTTTCTTTACAATCTCCTTCCATAACTGTGACCAGTGTTTGCAGCTCAGATGGTGTAGAGCCCAAAAGTACAGCATCATCTGCATAAAGCAATCAGTTCACCACTTGGTCACCCATACGCATTCCCACATTCAATGATTTTAACCTTTGAAGACATTTGTCCAAATATAAGATAAACAAGCGTACTGACAACAAACAACCCTGCTTGACGCCAATATTAACATCAAACCAAGGCGATATCTTGCCATCCACCCGCACGCATGCTTTACAGTCTAAATAAATTGACTGCACCGCACGCAGCAGGGACCCGAATATCCCATAATCTGGCAAAATGTCCCAAAGTTCCATACGTACAACCCTACCAAACGCTTTTTCGAGATCCACAAAACCGCAGAAAACTTTCTGACTTCCAGCCAGATGCTTCTCTACAATGTTGTGGAGCGAACACACTTGATCTGTACATCCTCTTTTAGACCTGAAACCGCCTTGAGCCTCCCACAATGTTTCATCGGACATCCCTTCCTTTCAACTATTTTTCCATACACTTTTGATGCTAAACTAATCAAACTAATGGCCCTGTAACTTGTACAGTCTATGCGTGAACCCTTGCCTTTATACAAGGGCACGATGACCGCACGTCACCAGTCTTCGGGTACTCTGCCGGTCTTCCAAAATGTATTACAAAGAACCCAGAAAGAGCCCCGGACGGCAGGACCACCAAGTTTGATCGTAAGTATCTTCACGCCCATATCCCCGAAGAGGTAGGCAGAGGCACAACCAGGGCACCCACGACTAGCCGAAGATACTAAGTCCCATAATGTGATAGGTGGCAAGCCTATCGCCAACCGGGCACATAGCCTATCCCGAGCAACATTTTTTTCTTATTAGAAAATTTAGAAAAACCAAATTTTCTTTTTGTTGCCCGACCCGGTATTCGAACCCGGGACCTCATGCAGTCAAGTCCAACAACTGAACCGCTAGACCACAGAGGCGACAAGTTTGATCATCTCAGCTGTAACCCTATTTACCACCGCAGCCTTACCATATTTCATACTTCTTATCGCCCATTCAACTTCTTCCATCATAATGCCGTCAGATGCATCCGCTATGTCCGAGTCATATGAGTACTCGGACCCATCAGCAGCATCTTGGGGACATTCATACATATCTCCATAAAATTCACTCCACCGTTTTAACACGTCATGCGTGCTTGTAAGAATATCACCACTCTTAGACTTAATTCTATTCATTCTCGAGGTAGACGGACAACTCCGAGACTTCTTCACCTCCCTCCAAAAGAGTTTGGTGTTCATCTCGAAGTTGTTAGCCAACCTCTCTTGTAGTTTCATACTTTCCCTTTCACGCTTCTCTTTCACTAAATGTTTGGTGATATTCTTGCAATAACGGTACATTTCTTTCTTCAGACCTTTCATACTCTCATTTGACTGCAAATATGCTACATAGTCTAGCCAAGCTTTCTTCTTTCTTTCAACCTAATGACGCATGGTGGGACGAGGAGTCCCACCATGCGTCACCATTCATAGACTTGTCCATCTTTACACTCCCACATACCTCTTTCGCAACATCGACCATACTATCTTTCAAAACATTCCAACAGTCATACACGTCTAAGTCCGGTAGGCACACACTATTCAGCCTGTCTTGGACTTGACTCTCATACATGCTTCCTACACTCGGGTCTTGCAACTTTTCACTCTTAATCCTTTCAAGCCCTCCAAATGGAATACGTACTCGCCAGTGCCTCCACTTCTTAAACAGACCCCTAAACCGGCTAATAACAAAGTAGTGGTCCGTGTAAAGAGTTGGGCCTCTGAAGGCTCTCGTGTCCACACTTCCGGAGGCGACTATCAACCAAAATCAAATCTATCATACTCATTTGATCATTACTTCTCCATGTATACGTATGTATGTCCTTATGCTGAAACATTGTATTAGACACAAGAAGATTTCTTTCCACACATAAATCTACAATATGCTTACCAGCATCATTCACTTTCTTATCACCATAGGGTCCAAGAACGGCCTCGTAACTGTCGCGTCGTGTCCCCACCCAACCATTGAAGTCACCACACATAATCACTTTTTCATTTCCTTCAACCATATCCAGAACATCCCTTACAGAATCCCAAAACTTTTCCAGGTCATGAGTCGCCGACGAGTTGACCGGAGCATAGGTTGCTACCACAAAAACTCACGTGACTCCTAGTTTAATACGGACCCAGAGCAGTCTCGGACCAATCAAACCATACATTTTCAGACCTGAGGCTAAGCGAGACGATAAAATGATCCCTACCCCAGCGCTGGCGTGATCGCTCTGTGATACACCAGACCAAAGAGCCAACCTGCCACCGGGGAGATCAAAAGTATCACTACCTTTTCGCTTAGTCTCCGTTACACACAGTAAATCCAGGCATCTCTCATCCATTACATCAATCAATTCATTCATCTTCGCTTCCATTCTCCCTCTCACATTCCACGTGCCTATTTGACACTCTCCACTCCTCGATTCGCCTGTACGGGCCTGGCGTGAGGGGTGGCGGCCCCCATCGCCACATCTGCCTCTATTCGTACCGACGAGGGCGGATCGGTACGCGTCGGCTCCAGGGAATGCCCTAACCCACTCTGCGGTACTTTTTCGGGCCAGAATTGCAGTCCAATGGACTGGCAGGGATCGCGACATGCACGCTTCTGGCCAATGACCCCCAACCACCAAGACGTAGGAAATAGTGTTAAAAGTTTGTTAATTTTTTATCAGAATGACATACCAAATATTCTATTGAGACCCATGTACCATGTACGAGTTTTATTTTGTTTTTTAATTAGATATCATTCGTTTACATCTTTATTTCTTTTTAATGAAAATATATTACTTATTGTTTTAGGTCATTCCAAACAGGTAAATGTATTGCTCTTTATTCTTAAAAAAAGTATCTTCACGCCCATATCCCCAAAGAGGTAGCTAGAAACATAACCAGGGCACGCACGACTAGCCGAAGACACTAAGTCCCACAATGTGATAGGTGGCAAGCCTATCGCCAACCGGGCACATATCCAATCCCGAGCAACATTTTTTTTATTAAAAAATTGGAAAAATCAAATTTTTATTTTTGTTGCCCGACCCGGAAATCGAATCCGGGACCCCATGCAGTCAAGTCCAACACCTGGACCGCTTATTTATCTAAAATATATAAAAACTAGCTGCCTGTCCCAGCTTTGCTCAGATGGTAATTTTTTTGATCACAAATTGAGATATAAGCTATCCTACCTTTCAAGATGAACCAAACTGCACACAGTGTGCAAATTTAATTGAAATTGGTTTAGGAGTCCATTGCGGACAAGCAACGTGACACGTAATTTATATATATTAAGACGAATCCCCATTTCATGTCATCGCATCACATTTGAACGGATAGACCAACTTTGTTTATTCTTTTTTGTTGTATTGATGCTTGTCAGGAGAATGCAGAGAAAAACTGGAAAAAAATGCAGGAAAAATGGAAAAACAGTACTTTGTTTTTCTAAACCTCCTAATATCAAGAAAACCTGCTAATATCAAGAGATACAAAGATCGCCAGGTCGTCTAGTTATGAATATAGTCAGTATTTTTAAAGCGGTTTGCCGTGCTCATAAGAAACCTTGCTACATTCACATGTTGTCGAAAATATTAAAGGAATGAGTTAACACGGATTTTTCTTAGTTAAATTATTTAAAAGACAACGTAAAGACATATTTTTTTAAAAGTCAGGAAATAACGTTTTTCAGTTACTCGTACGTTTCAGAAAGTAGCATGCGCGATCCGTAAGGTGCAGTACTTGCCCATTTGCCTCGTCTTTTATAAAAAAAGCCATGTCTATAGTCGTTAAAGTGAAATATATCAAGTTGATTGTGTATGGTTTCCAATACTGGAATCCGCTTAAAATTAAAGTCGTATCAAATTCAGTGGAACAACTGCTGAGAAATTCTAGTTTCTCGAAAATTCGGTATTTATCATTATAAAAGTACGATTATTTATGTGGTAGAATACAATATTCATTTATTGCGATATCGTACACAAACATGACAACACGTACATTCGCGCAAGCGCCCTGCGCCGTCTTACGAATTTTCGTGTTACGAAATTTCAGGTCACGTGTCCTAACGCGAGTTTAGAAGTTTATACCCATTCCAAAGAAAATGCGCAACGCCGCTAAAGAAGTTTTCACTTCAAAAATAACTTCAACGAGGCTTACATTACTAATATTATTTAGGTTCTATATCACCAAAAAGACCACTACAATTACTAGATCTAATAAATAATAATAAAAAAATGGACGCACATATACATCTTCACGCATCTATTCTAAAACATATACCGAAATTCAGATCATCCGCTTGCTAGAAAGTCGATAACATTATTGAACACAATATTATGATTGCATTAGCTTCCGTCTCCGTGACTGCTTTACATTATAATCAGTCAATGCTAGTCTGAGTGTTTGTCTACCAAACATAATTGGGATTGCATAATAGAATAATGTACGTGGATAACCTTCAGCGTGCCTTCAAAGGACATGTGCATCTTTTTTATATATAATATTTTTTTTGTATAATATTGGAAGGCAAACAAGCAGACTGATTTCCTGATGGAAAGAAATTCACGCCACCTAGAGACACCAAAGGTGGTAATGGTGCGTTGCCAACCTGAGGCCGGGATGTTAGGCCTCGAGCAAAAGTAAGTTTATTGGCTACATTACCCTCCAAACTGGAACACGTCATGACGTTATGGGGGCAGGAAAGGGTAATGCGGTGGTACCAATCCGGGTGAGTCGCTGCGAAACTCTACCACCTAGTCAGATGTCACGGTGTTAGTGACGGTAAGCCTGTGCTCGCCTTTTACGAGCTGTCTGGCAGGAAGGCAGATAGTCTATTCTGCAAAGGAGCCCGGACCAATACGTCTCATATCCATTTTAATGCTTACAAAGGAGGTGATGCCATTCAACGCCTTCACAGATATCCATAAACGAATGCTGAGAACAATCTCGATCGCATTAGTTTTCGATTAAAAAATACGTCCACCTGCTAAAGAGCTACGACGCCACACAGAGACACATACGCACGTATGCACGCATTCACATATGCACGAATGCAAATTTAGAACACGCCTCCTTTTGAGTCGGGGGCTAAAACATTTTCTGCTGCCCCATTTTTAGTGGTATGCACGTATTTCTTTCGTATATCATCAATTTTGCATGTGTTAAATTCACACTTATACATTTGGTGTTCATTTAATATATACACACATCAGATCATTATAATATGATCACCTCTATGTTTGATAATACATGCTTAGTACTACCTAGTCACAAGTCACATTCCTGGCCAAAGCACCATTTGTGGATGAACAGATTAAATTATTACTTTATGGTTCTATATCCTGTTTGAACTTAATATTATATTTAACATTAATAATAAATAAATTAATATTTTTGGACAAGTTACACAAATTGAACCTAACCCCAAATTAAGCAAATTTTATGCTTGTGGTATGGGTGTTAGTCAACTATAATACACATAAATACTTAAACAGATTCCAGAAAAAAAATAAGCACCCAGACCTGGAAATACAGACATCTAAATGTTTATCACACAAATGCCTGCCCCCGTCGGGAATCGAATCTGAGCCTCGCGGTTGATTGGTGTAGTTAGGCATGTACGCTAATCACACGAGACTGTCTACAATCGATAACAATCGATTTTTGACAGTTCATACAAAAAATATTTATTTTATATATATATAAATATCAGTGTGCGAATGATGAAACATAAAATTTGCTTAGTGCTCAACAACGACAAATTCCACAATAATTTACGTCTTGTGTAAACGAGACAGTGAATAAACTCTATAAGAGTAAGCGAGACAACATTCGGAACTTGCCTGCTCCTTAAATCAACGTTTTGTAAAACTTATTTGTTTGGTTTAGAATAAAGTTGAAAGGAACAAATAAATGAAGGGACTCAAAGAACATCACAAGCGTCAAAAGTAATTAAAAAGCTTTTCTCTCAAACTAAGCGTGGTAAAGCCGCTAAAGCTCATGTCACTAATAGATTGCCTTTTTTAATTTGTCAGCAGCATGGCCGAGTTCTTAATGGACTGTCGGCCCAACGGGAAATGGATCAGACGTTATACACCAAGAGCTTTGCAGTAATTTTCCCGGTCATTTTCAAAGAATGTAGACCAACTGATCGACTCTGTGTTCTAGTGTTGGACTGGACTTCATGAGGATCTGGGTACATTTTCCGAGTAGGGCAATATAATAAATGTGTTTTTTTAGTATCTCATTAAAATAATGTTGTTAATATTGTTGCCATGATTAGATATGTGCCTTTTTAGCGATAGATTTGCCACCTATCACATTGTGGTATTTAGTGTCTTGGACTAGGTGTGGGTTGTATCTCTGCCTAAATCTTCGGAAATATGGGTGTGAATATACTTAGATCAATCGTCATCCTTTCAGAATTCTCATAAGACAAGTAAAGTATTTTCACGCCCAACCAGACAAGTACACGTTTGCTTATCATTCAGTTTTGCGAAGACTGTCCAATCGCCTCATGTTAATGATGCGTTGCTAATAATAAGTTAACTTGTTTGATATTCTCCATTTCATAAAATTACATTAGTCAGCCCGTATGTTTTGCACGAAAGGGTAGATGGAATTGGTAAAGCAGTTACATAAATCTAGGCTGTAGGTGTTAGTTACGAAGCGACCTCTTGAGAGCTTTTTAATACATACGAGTATGTAATGAAAACTTCCTAACCAATTTTGATAAAATTTGTAATTATATACATATCGTTCCTATTACGTATGGAAGCTGTCTGTCGAATTATGAAAACTTCAAAAAATAGCACAATTTTTGTATCTCAATGGATTCTTATGGGAAAATACGAGGAAACTAAGAGAAACAGTTTGGAATAAACACGGTTTAAAAAAATATTTTCTTTTTATTAAATTACGATATCTGATCGATTCTATTTGATTTTATACAGTTACAATTCTAACTCTATTTTGTTGTGTTAATTGTTGCCAGGTAAAGTTACAGTTGATAAAAAAACCATTTGTAAGTGAAGTGGAACATTATAAAAACTAAAATGCAATATTAACAGTTATGAGTTAATTAGTATCTTCGGCTAGTCGTGGGTGCCATGGTTGTGCCTCTGCCTACCTCTTCGGGGATATGGGCGTAACGATACTTTTTTTTAAATAGTTATGACAACATAACGTCTTTCCGATCAACTGGTCCGTGGCAAACGGTCCCAATCCAAACAACACAAACTCACAGGACACTACACTACACCGTCACCGCCGGTCTCGGCGGCGAAGACCTCTCTTGCGCCCGGCGCCTAACGCCGAGCGACGAGCCGCCACTATTTCTCCATCTAGTCCACCCAGTAACCAGAACGCAGCACCAAGTCGAGGTACGGTCTCCCGGGAGACAGCCCTTGTTGCTGGTGTTGTAAGGAACTGAGCACTCTGCTCGGCACATAAAGCCCGATGAAGTTGTAAAAACCGCGAGGTTGGCAACATATCAGTCATTCCAAAAAACTGATCAGCTAGTACAAAACAAATACTCATATTTGTATACGATCTCCTTGACTACAAACACCAAATGGAAAATTTCCGGCCTATTGCTTCAAATTATAGATTTGAAACTTACCGTAGAGTTTGCGATGAATCGTAACAAGTTTTGGATTTTATCTTTAGCTAGGAATACCCCTCGGATTGACTCGTGATCTTTTATTAATGGCTAACTAATTTTAATTAATATTTTGTCTAATTTTAGTACTGTTAAATATTTTTAATGTAATTTATTTAAAAGGAAAGCACAAGGTTCGCCTGTGTAAATGTAAAGAAACAATCGTGGCCTATAGACACCGTAGATGTTATAGGTGCGTCGCTCTTCTTTGGCCAACCCAAGAAGTTACACGGGCGAATTGCTGCGTAGCAATCTGCCTCCAGTGGCCTTATTAATGACTCATTTAACAAACATGACACATTTAAAGTAACATGTTTCTTATTTCAAATATTTTTTATGTTACTTTTTTTTTGCTATACTTTCAGCAGCGACATACTAACAACGTAATGGGCGCACGGAGTCCTATTTTTGCCGTTGAATTAAAATTATAAATAATGGTGGTAAAGTTTAGAAAATTAAGATTTTTTATTGTGAGCTTCATCTCCTCTGAGAATCTTTATGGAAAATTTCTTCTCTCTATTTTTTAATTATTGCGGAATAATGTATTATTTTGTTTATCTTAATTTGCTAGTGTACAATTATTGTGTTGAGTTCTGTGTAGCGAAATCGTTATATACACCCTTTTGACTTGCCATTCTGAATTCAATTAGCAATAGTAATAATACCCAAATTTACCTTTATAAGGGTTTTCGTTGTGGAGATAAATATGCGTACCATGTATTTTAAAATGTCAATAACAAAAAAAAAGACGGGTTGCACTCCGGGAGTGCTGGCAGAAGTGAAAAATTGAATATTAACGTTGTGCATTGTTGATATTTTGGAACAGTTTTGGAATAATTTTGGACGAATTGCTTTAATTATTAGTATAAAAGTACAACCATTTATGCAAAATTATTATTTTCATATCAATAACCTGCGTTTGGTTTGACAAAAACTCGCCAAAGTAGGACCACGTGACGGCTAGTAGCGTCGTCATATTATCTGTATTAAGATGGAACAAAATATAGAGCAATATCTGTTTATATTATATACGTATACGTATGTGCCATCACGTTGTTTTGTGAGAATGTAATGGTAGGTATATTGCGGCGTATTATCCATTGCTAATCCTATACTCTTCGGAAATATCTAAGCAATACAAAAACAGCAATGAATCTACGTTTTATTTCAGGTCTCGCGCCGTCTTATTCGCGCATGCGCATTGCGTCGTCTTACGATCTGACGATCTGACGCGAGTTTAGAAGTTTTTACCTATTCCAAAAAAAGTGCGCATAGCCGCTATAGAAGTTTTCACTTAAAAAATAAAAGACCAACGTTTTTCCCGTTTCAAAGTTTTTTGGCTAGACTAAAAAATATATTACTATGTATATAAAACAAAGTCGCTTTTCGTTATTTGTCCATATGTATGCTTAGATATTAAAAACTATGCAACGGTTTTTGACACGGTTTTTAATATAAACAGTAGTTATAAGCTATATGTATAAAAAACATGAAAGAATATCCACCCGTGCGAAGCTGGGTCGGGATGCTAGTAACGTATATAAAGCTTGGCTTTGTGTAAGTCAACGTGCTAGTGACAGCAAGTTGTACGATTATCGGCAATCCGTCTTCTCTTATCAGAGGAATAGGTAGCAAGGCATTTTGATATTCATGTCCACATGAAAAACTCTTTAACTATGTAACTGAGCGTCTGCTTTTATTTCAGCTTTTTTTTATTTTCAAATGTATTTAGGCACGAGGCTTATAACGATTTTCGAATAATTAGTAAGTGGCAAGTAAGTATTAAAATGTTAATAAAATAAAAATGTAAACGCTTACGTAGTTTTGAAAAAGGTCAAACTGGCCTTCATTGCTTGCTCCTGCTTTAGGTTGCGCAATCATCACCATTGGTGCAGCAGGGAAGTGTAGTTCGTCAGACCAGGAAATTCTTTACTTCCTTTTTTTTGGAAGCAAGCAGACGGATTTCCTGATGATTAGATATTCACGCCACCTAGAGACACTAAAGGTGGTAATAGTGCGTTGCCAACCTGAGAATGGGATGTTAGGCCTCGAGCAAAAGTTTTAGGATGTCACCTTGTTAGTGACGTTAAGCCTATGCTCGCCTTTTAAAAGCTGCCTGGCAGGAAGGCAGATGGTCTATTCTGCGAAGGACCCTGGACCAACACGGAAAATTCGCTGCGAAACTCTTACATCTAGTCAGATTTCACGGTGTACCTTCCATTTTAATGCAAACAAACCCTACCTGATATTCGATACATGTTTGTGCTAGCATTATTGTAACCCGCCATCAAGTATGTACATAGCATAGGAGAGTATTGATCAAGTTTTACACAACGTGAGTCAACTTTCAGCAGAGGCCATTGAAATTTATCGAACGGAAATTGACTATGACTGCAGACCTATTTAGTATTGAAAGTTTTAGTTAAAATTTGCTAAAGCGCTTGCTTTACCTTTGAGAACTTACATCCTATTTTGTATAAGGCAGACAAGCAGACGGATTACTATATTTGACCGCCTCGTTGGTCGAGTGGCTAGTGTATTCGCCTAACTGCATCGACGAATCGCGAGGCTCGGGTTCGATTCCCGACGGGGGCAGGCATTTGTGTGATGAACATTTAGATGTCCGCGTTTCTGGGTCTGGGTGTTTATTAAATTTATTCTGGTATCTATTTAAGTATTGCTATGTAATAGTATCATTGACTAACACCCATAACACAAGCATATAATTTGCTTACTTTGGGGTTAGATTCAATTCGTGTAACTGTCCAAGAATATTTATTTATTTATTTATATAAAATACACGTGGCCTATTAAACATTAAAGACAAAAAAACAGCAAGCAAAACACAAATTCATCACCACGTCATCTAAGTTCGAAAAATTATGCCGTATTAAATATAAATCAAAAACCACTTGTCAGGTTGATCAAACTTTATTGATTAACTTTTATTTTTACTTTTATAATTCACTAGTTATTAGCCGTTACTAGTTATTAGCCATATAATCGCGTAACAAACATACAAAAAAAAATGACATGCAAATCAATTAATAACCTTTTATTTGGAACCGGTTAAAAAGAACAAAATAGAGATAAAAACTAGGATTTCTTAATTTTTAATGATGTTAATTGATAGGCGTGTTGGTCCAGGCTCCTTTGCAGAATATACCTTCTGCCTTTCTGCCAGGCAGCTCGTAAAATGCGAAGATAGGCTTACTGTCTCTAACAAAATGACATCTGACTAGGTTTCGCAGTGACTCGTCTTTACCGTTGCGACACCATTACCATCTTTGGTGTCTCTAGGCGGCATGAATTTCTTACGATCAAGAAATCCGTCTTCTTGTTCGCATTTCAATATCATAAAAAAAGAGTCTTTTGTGTTTAGGTTATTTTAAAATTCCACTTTTGAAACTGAAACAAAATAATGACAAGCAACGTTAGGATGCCAGGAAAAAAATTGGACAAGTAGTTGCAGAACTTGATCGCTTAATCTGGCTAGTAGAATAATCTAGCTATGTAAAATCGTAGATTGTTCCACAAGCTGTCAATGGGGTTGTTACTTCTCTACGTTAAAAAGCTGTATTTTGTGTATGTTTTTGCTAGTTATAAAAGGTCCATTACTGTTAGCTATTTCACTTCAAAAACTCTTAACCACACCATATTTTGGGCTCTGCATGTCGATTATTAGCAGAGGCATCATAATTTTTTCCGGCAAGATTGCCATTCAATAACACGAAAAAGTTATTCTGAAACAATAAATAATAAAACAAAATTAATTGTTGGCTAAGCCCAAGTAGCCAACCAGTTACATCTTCATGTAACTTTTTTATCCTAGCGACACTCCGTCAGCAATATGAACTTTAGCATTACTACTATTTTAATTTTACTGTTTAGTTTTGCTTACATTGACCGTGAGTAATGGCATGATTGCCATTCAGTAACATGAAAAGTTATTCTGAAACAATAAATAATAAAATAAAATAAACGTTGGCTAAGCCCTAGTTGACAACCATTTACATCTTCGTGTTACTTTTTTATTCTAGAGACACTCCGTCAGCAATATCAACTTTAGCATTACTACAATTTTAATTTTACTGTTTAATTTTGCTTACATTGACCGTGAGTAATGGCATAATTGCCATTCAATAACATGAAAAGTTATTCTGAAACAATAAATAATAAAATAAAATAAACGTTGGCTAAGCCCTAGTTGACAACCATTTACATCTTCATGTAACTTTTTTATCC
Source organism: Calephelis virginiensis (assembly GCA_002245475.1). Lineage (NCBI taxonomy): Eukaryota > Metazoa > Arthropoda > Insecta > Lepidoptera > Riodinidae > Calephelis > Calephelis virginiensis. The sequence continues at coordinate 356,396 of NJDC01003007.1, forward strand.
TAGCGACACTCTGTCAGCAATATGAACTTTAGCATTACTACAATTTTAAT
>NJDC01003007.1:356590-382620 GCA_002245475.1 Calephelis virginiensis
GCTGTATTTCAAAGAACCATTTTTGCTTTCATATGACCGAATCGAGCAGAAGATTTTAAATACTCTTTTGTCGCAGGTATGTGCCCAGCGCAGGGCCAAGTCCAATGAATTTATATTATTAAGTCAGTAAAACTACAGCAGAAACAAAAAAAATACTGTAAAGAAAATACTAAAAGCATGAACTGTCAAGCAATATCGCTGAATTTGGTAGGTCTAGAACTTAACTTTTTTATTTCTGTTGCAGTAATATCTTTAACCGCACTTGTCGTGTTATTTTTTTGGTATATAAAATTCGTCGCCTCTGTAATGTAATGATTCGATGTCGGATAATACTTAAATAAAATTTTTCTAATAAAAAATGTTGCTTTGGATTGGTTTTGTGCCTGGTCGGCGACCAATCACACAGTGGGACTTGCTATCGTCGCCTTGTCGTTGGTGCTCAGGTTGCATCTCTACATAGTTTTACCTTTTCTGTTTTGTTCTGTTATAAGGTTTCGATTTTCAAAAACTATCAGTTCTTAATATACAACGTGTAAATTACAACATAACGAAAATTGCAACCACGGATTCTATACATGATAGACATGCATATGTAGTTGGAATTTTGTGTCGGAAATTTCACGACTTTTTCGATATGTTTTGTATTTTTTTATTGATTTCACTATTATTTCATTAATACTCTCTAACGCAACTCGATTTTTATTTAACATCTAATAAATAACACATTTTTACTAAAACGGCTTATGAGGTCGGCACTTACAGCTGCAACGCGCGGATGAATGCATCTACATACTTTGTTCGCTATACATGTCGAACTGAAAGACTGCTAAATATTTAACCACTTGTTTCCTACAAAAACTGTTAAAGGAATTTTGAAGTCTGATATGTATTTAAACTACCACAAAAGTTTTCGTTCCCGTGTCAAATACAAACTGTATTTATTAGGTTATTGTTCAGAAAGCCTTATGCTAACAACAAAAAACTTAGATTTCACGTGTTTTGTTTCACTCATTTGCCTATTAGGGCCATACCTCAATGGGACACCATGACGACGTGGTCAGCGACGTCGCCAACTACTTCGTATTAAGATGTATAACGGCTAACGCACTTGGCGACCGACTGGCGACTTTGCATCTCAATACAAACTAGTTGGCGACGTCGCTGGCCACGTTGCCATGGCGTCTCGGTGCGTTATCGCCTTTAAGATGAAAAAGAAACGTCTTTGCAACTTTATAATAATTGTCAATCAGACAGATGCAGGAGTTTCGGAAATAGGGCGAATCTCATCGCTAAGAGAAACCAATAGCAGTTTAGAAACTATATGTTGCTTTATCACAACAGTTTCGCAAAGGTTCGTCGTCGAATGCGAACGTTCCGGTGTGCTACTAGCATATCTATACTTATAAAACAACATGTCCTGACTAACTGATTTATTATTGCCGAGCAAAAACTGTTGGAGTGGACACCCATTAAGGACGGAATTACGGACATTCTTTCCCGAAGGGGGTGAAACAGGGGTTGAAAGTTTGTATGGAAAACCGTCATTTTTAAGTCAGAAACATGAAAGTTTATTTTTGGGCTACTTATTAAAAATAACCACATACATATTAAACCGTTTCTGGAAATTCTAAACCTAAGGGGGTGAAAGTAGTAGGGTGAAAGTTTGTATGAAAGCTCTTATTAATGGGCTATAAATCAGTAAATATATTGACTGACACGCGAGCAAAACTGTGGGTAACAGCTAGAATAATGTAAAATAGATGAAGTCTTGTGATCTTTTAGCGGAAAAAAGTAGACAGATTTAGATGACAGTTACTAAGCCTTGAAACATTAAAGGTTAGTGTCGCTAGCTTGAGATGTTAAGGAGACGGCGACAAATGGGCTTTTTATACAAACGTAATGTATATATACATTATCTAATACTTTACATAGTAATAAAACTAAGTAAACGTATATTTTAAATACAGTTATCATTAGTTGGTGCACAGTAAAACTCTTACGAGTTTATGTTGCACCCTTATTGTAATAAATGTTGATTTTTAATACAGATAAATAAATTAAAAATTAGCAAAAACAAGAAAAAACATTTTTAATTTTGCTTTCGGATCAGATATGGGCTCATTAAGGAGAATTTGCTCAAATATACAACTAGTAGTGGTATACACATAAATCTATTTTAATCAGATGGATAATTTGTGGTCGCCTCTGAAAGTTTTGTTTATTTTATTAATTTTTGTTAATGTGTGGTGCCATGTAACGTATTTTTGTACATACATACAAAATACAAAACCCAAAATGAGGGTTATAAAAATTTTTGTTTGTTTGTCTTTCACTTTTCATTCAAAAACTATAAAATATAAACGTACTGCACTTTTCCTACACATTAACTATAAGTGTGCCAAATTTCGTACTCCTCTATCCTCACAATTTTCGTAAAAAGGGGTCCAAAGTTTTCGCTTTGCGTATTAATAATATGATAATGATAAAAGTATTTTATTTCACATAGACTGTACAAAGGGAACTTAGTTGTGACGCATCTACATAATACTAAATCTATAACTCACTCAACGGGCTTGTCTTTTTTGTCTTATTTTTTACTAACATAACATTTTTATGAGATTGATTTCAGGAACAATCAATCTCAAACAAAATGCAACTAAAAATACAGCTAGATACTCTGCAATCATCAAATAACTTTTTTGAACTATCTTAATTTAATACATTTTGAAATGTATTTATTTAAAGTTACATAGGAGTAAGTACAAGAGAGTAGGAGTGGTATTTTTTAGAATCATAAAATAAGTTTTCGATCTACCATCACCGGCACCTTAAGTTGCGAATTTAATTGACCTTAATATCAGGACATGTGTGGGTAAGACACTTGCGTACAACGTGCACGTACCACAAAACGTGTTGTGAATTTAAATCTACGGAACGATTAATTGTTTTCGACAAAAATAAACGTATTCTAGCATTAAATTGTTTACAACCGGATATAATTTACGTCCGGTTTTTAAAATTAACGTTTAGGGTAAAAATGTTGGAATGTTGTACTACAGCAAACAATAGTTATTACTCTGCTTTTGGTTTTTATAAAAGAGTTTAAAAAATATCATTTAGAAAGAAAAGTTTAGCCTGGTTTTCATTACTTAGATACATACTATAGTCTCGGATAGTCCTTGAGGATAAGGAAGAGATTATCCAGTGGCATATGATACGATATTTGCTAACCTGAATAGTTTCCTCCACTTTCATTACATTTTTTTATACTATCACGTTGGTTTCAGAGACTTTTGCAACCACCTAAGACCTAAGTCTCCCCGGATTCCTACATCCATTCACATTATTCTATTTTCTAATGTCCACATTATCCATCCACACTATTTTGTCAACTTTTCATGGGGCATTATTTCTTTCAAACCAACAAAAGGCCTGCTTCATACCCTTCCTCATTTTTTCACCAATGTTTTCTTTTGACGCCACACCCTCTGGTTCCATTAAAACCGGTAAAATAGCAACTAACTCATCATCATCATTCCAGCGTCAATCCAGGTTGTTCCTCACCCCAGGGCATGGGAAATCAGGTTCCGCTTTTCTACTTCCACATCTCCATTTCGTACATTCTTCGACATTACTAATAGTGGGACCGCTGGTATACATCTTATTCCACAAGATACAACCAGCTTTCTTGCGTTGGCCTATTTTGCTAGCGACAATTTTAATGATGTTAAATCATAAAAACATAGTGTCTTCGGTTAATCGTGGGTGCCTTGGTTGTGTCGTTGCCTACTTCTTCGGGGACATGGGCGTGAAGATACTTTTTTTTTCAAATTTGATACTTAAAAACTTGTAACTCAGGTCAAGTGACTTGTGACTTGTAATTCAGGTCATTACCTATAACAGGCACCAGACTCTCACCTAGGTTTTACTAAGGATGTTTTAAATAGATTGTTAATCTACTTCAATTTCTAAGGTGACATTAAATAAATAATTTGAAATTTGGATTTGAATTTGAATTAAAAAGCCTACCGATTTACGCAGAACATGACCGCAATAAGAGGGGGTCGGTTAGATTATTCAGCTTACGAACTCACGGAGTAGTTTTTACCCGTTCCCGCGGCGGTGGTCGCTGAAATGCTGTTTTATTTCAAAACTCACGAGACCGGTAATTAGTGCGGTCACACAACCGTCGAGGGTGAAATCATCGCCTGCAAACTTGTACGATTCTACTGGCGGGCGACCGATGCTACGGGAGCCGTAGATAACCATCCGCGGGCACTGCGAGTGTACCGCAACGTGTGTAACGCAATGTGAAATGTGCTCTTACTTTTTGCATATAAATCTACATTCTACAGAATCTGCGGACCCGCAACTACCAAGGGCGCGGGTAAAAATCACTCCGTGAGTTCTTAGGCTTAAGTTTTAATTTTAAAATTGACATGTATGTGTTTTTACCTTCGCTATACATCTTAAGATTCAATTTAGGTTGCGTTTTATACAACAGTGACTCTTTTGTACACAAGGTTATTTACTTATTTTGTAAAAGTACCACATCGTCAACTAATTTTGCCTGTTTTGGACTGGGTTTTTTGTCAATGTTTGTTATCGCTAATAATAAATGGCTCTCATTGTACGTGTCTATCTCAAATAGAAATCCGTAACTGTCAAATGTTTAGCTAATTTTAATCTATGTTTTTAGTTATAAGCTGTGACGTCTCTGTGGTCTAGCGGTCCAGGTGTTGGGCTTCACTTCATGAGGTCCTGCGATCGATTCCTAGGTCGGACAACAAAAATAAAATGTGATTTATCAAATTTTCTAATAAAAAATGTTGTTCGGGATTGGATATGTGACCGGTTGGAGATAGGCATGTTACCTAACACGTTGTGGGACTTAGTGTTTATAGCTAGTCGTGGGTGCCCTTGTTGTGCCTCTGCCTACCTCTTCGGGGATATAGGCATGAAGATACTTAATTACTAACTCTTTAGGCTGTGAATTTTGTGATTTCAGAAAATATAAATACTTCTCCAGGTGCTATTTAATATGGCCGCGTGTACAAATCCGGTGGTGAAAATACGATTATAGAAAAGCATGGTCGAAACAAAATGTTTGCCTCGGTTTTGCGTTTCTAACATTGTTTCCAAGGGGTCGTAAATTTTATGTAACGTGAGGCTATTTCCGTGTTTAATAAACATTTAAACTATTCCGTGAGTAGCGGTTTATGAACCGACCTTGACCTTTGTCCTCACGAATAATTTGGATAAGCACATTCACAAACGTTGACATTAATATTAAAGCGCCTAGTTGCTTAAAGGGTTACATGCCAAACGCCACCGACCAATGAATAGGCGCCTGACAAATACAAGCATTCATGGATGAATACACAAGTAGATATAGATATATGTTTCTGGGTTTGGCCGATTGTTAAATACATTTCGGTATAATAAAAACAACGGGCTGCACTCCGGGAGTGCCGGCAGAAGTGAAAACTTGAATATTAACGTTGTGCATTTTTGATATTTTGGAATGGTTAGGAAATCATTTTGCACGAATTGCTTTAATTATCAGTATGAAAGTACTATCATTTATGTGGTAGAATACAATATTCATTTATTGCGGTATCGCACACAAACATGACAACACGAACGTTCGCGCAAGCGCCCTGCGCCGTCTTACGAATTTTCGTTTTACGAAATTTCAGGTCACGTGTCCTAACGCGTGTTTAGAAGTTTTTACCCATTCCAAAAAAAGTGCGCAACGCCGCTAAAGAAGTTTTCACTTCAACTTAACTTTTTGTTTACTTTGAGATTAGATCAATTCCAATAATTAGTACAGAGTTTTTATACAAACTTATATTATAGTTTCGATATCTATTTTAAAATAAGTCTGTGTACCTTTAATAAACACCAATCAAATATGCTTTTATTTTTCCTTTGCTAGGATTTAGATGATTTTGACTATTTTTTTCAGATTTATTCACAAATTTACTTTAACTTTTTGTTAAAATATAGTAGATTTTAAATAATAAAATTATACATATGAAATTGTCATTTTGTCGTATTACAAATTTTTCTTCTTTGGTTAGGAATTCCAAATTAAATTTCTTCTTATTTCGTGTATTTGTATTTCTTAAAAAACAATAAATTGTTTTTATAATGCGGCGCTCAATTTACAAAATGGAAAAGTAATGGAATGGAACTCGTACTCTTAAATGTTAATTAAGAGTTATTTAAGAGTACGAGTTTCACCGTGAGACCAGTGCCACCTAAATGGCTTGAAGGGCTAATAATGTTCATCGGAAAAGAAAATACAGTGCGTTTTTGGTTCCAACGCTTTCTCTCTGGAAATTTCAACCTGCAGAACAAGCCTCGTAGACGGCTGAGAACCCAAGTTCACAGTAAAGAATTGATGGCAATTCTGGAAGCAGATTCATAGCAAACTATGCCCGAGTTAACTGCAGGCTGCGATGTCAGTGAGAAGACTGTTTTAATGCAATTAAAGCAAATTGTTAATTGAAAGGTGGGTTCCTCACGAATTAAGTGAAGCAAACCGGCAAACGAGCGTCAACTGAAGGGTCACATTACTTGACCGGCACAAGGATAAAGAGATTTTATATAGAAACATTTCATTTGATTTGGCTTGCAATTTTTTTCAAAAATCGGCTAACTTCTTGCAGGGGAAAAATTCAATTATGATGGGGCAATAATAGCGTACTAAAATATTTTATTGATTCCCGCCCGAATGATTTGTAGTAAAGGGAGCTATGAGATAACAAAAGTGCATAGTTAACTGTGGTTTATACTTTGATAAAATAATAACATATATAAAATTAAAAAATATTCGACATTTTGTTTCTTCTATACAAAACGCCAATTTCGTATGTAAAAACCTAATATGTTGATAAATATTATTACACCTAATGATGTAGTTTGTTCTCCGTTGAAATGTTATCACATGTAACATAGCTATAAAAATGCACGATTTTATAAAGGTTAGGAAATGGGAATTATTAAAACTAAGTATATTAACGCGGCTATCAGGGTTGAGCTATTTCGTAGAAATTGTATCACGAAAGCGGTTTATTGTGGCGTGAGACTATCTACACCAGAGGAGTGGCTTTTTTTTGAATGACTAAATTGTTGCTAATCTCGCGATTTTTTGCAACTTCACCGAGCTTTGTGGGCCGAGCAGAGTGCTCAGCCCGATAGTGGCGAGTATTCATCACTAGTATAAAACGTAAGAAGAAAATGGATAAGGAAACAGAAATAATTACTACTTCACAATGACTACAGCTACAATAAGATAGAAAAGAATGTTCATAAAACAAAACAGCGACGCGTTTACCTTGGCATTAGAAAATATAGTTATAATAAAAGGAAACAAAAGTACAATAGGTAATAACCAGACAAATAAGTTCACAGTTTATCTTAATACATGATAAGGTGTGTCCGTTCTTAATAATTGCTTTATATTACAACGTGCCAGTTGACGCAGTCTAAAAGTAATCTGAGTTCTACCAAGAACAAATATAAGGGTTAGAGGGTACTGACAGTAGTGATTTTTGTTTTGCTCAGCCATATAAAACTGTAAAAAAGTTAGGAGAAACGATACCAAATAGCATTTTACTTATCTAAACCTGACAACGTTTAAAAATTGCATGTAAATAAAAGAAGGTTAACGATGGTTTTATTGTTATTTTCTTTTATGCGAGACGCGTGGACATCGACGCCATTTTCCCGCGTAATTAAACGTCAAACGGCCCGGCCATTTTGAAAGCGAATAAACATGGACGACTGAACGAGCTGTGAACGACGCTTGCATTTGGCGTGTGTAAAATTAAAAGGCTAATTATATTCAATGTTTATGGTTTAATAAAATTTCTCCGAATATTTTGATTTTCGAATATATAATCGTATAAAACTCGTTCATGAACCCTTTTAATGGCGCGCAAAATTGTTATAGCTTGGATTTTATGTTTATACCGTATTCATTAGCGAAACTGGCTTTGGGTCGCTTTAAAGTTAGTCCATTAATAACATCAATTTAGAAAAAATGCTTACCCTATTTCTGTTGTTTTAACGTAACGCCTTCTACTGAAGTAGGTAAAGTAAGGCTGTTCAAGTCTTATCGACGATGAATTTGTCTTACACACAAAAAACTATGAAAATTAAACTAACAATATCTGGATGGTCGGTTTTTTTTAAATGATTCCTAGCTAGATCGATTTATCGCCCCCGAAACCCCCTAAAAATAAATTTCATGAAAATCATTGGAGCCGATTCCAAGATTCCAATTATATATACATACATATCTTCACGCCAAGTCCCTTACGGGGTAGGCAGATAGTATCGAGTCCCAGACCTCACGATCCTGACAAACCTGTCTTGCTTCCTTCACATTCATAACCCTTTTCATACAAACACCCCGATTTCGGAGACTCTTGACACCACCCTCGGATAATATCCGATTGATCTGATCGTGAAATGTCAGCCTAGGTCTGCCCGGGTACCTACATCCATCCACATTCGCATTGTATATCTGTTTTGTCAATCTTTCATCTGTCATTCTTTCCACATGACCGAACCAGCGGAGCATGCCCTTTCGCATTTTAACACCAACACTTTCTTTCAATCCCACTCTTTCTCGGTTCTCACTGTTACGAATGCGGTCAGCGAGCGTTACACCACAGATTTTCCGTAGTGCTCTCATTTCGACCGCATTTATCCTACTTTCATGCTCTTTCTGACATACCCAACTCTTGCTTCCATACAGTAACAGTGTGGAATAAGCACAGAATTATGCAAAGCGAGTCTAGCTTTTTGACTCAAAACCTCGCTTTGGAATAGCTTACCCAACGCCCCATTCACACTATTCCCTGCACTCACTCTCCTCTCTACATCCGCGGTGTACCTTCCATCCCTACTAAAAGCACTTTCAAGATACACAATTTCATTCACTTATTCCAGCACTACATCATCAACCAAAACTCTTACATCCGTTCTGGCTACGTCTCTTTCAAACACCATTATTTTGGTTTTCATCGCATTCAAATGTAATGTAAATGTAATTATATATATACAAGAATTGCTCATTTAAAGTTATAAGATACATTTGTGTAAATACAAAGCCGTTATATCATAATCACAAAAATCGCGTCATAATCTTCTTATACTAAAGACATGACAGCCTAAGGTTAGCAATACGCCTTATAATTTTTTTTGTTGTGAGGTGTGTTGCTTATCGTCAAGTACTCATTTTGCTTTTTTGCAGTCCTATAATAGAGAAGTATCTTCACGCCCATATCTCCGAAGAGGTAGGCAGAGGCACAACCAGGGCAGCCACGACTAGCCGAAGACACTAAGTCCCACAATGTGATAGGTGGCAAGTCTATCGCCAACCGGGCACATAGCCAACGTTATTTTTATTAGAAAATGCCCCAATTTTCTTTTTGTTGTCCGACCCGAGAATCGAACCCGGGACCTCACGCACTCAAGTTCGACAATTGAAGTGCCAGACCAGAGGCGATAATAATAGAGAAAACAGTATATATTTCAGGACGCTAGATTGCCATAACCTTTTTTTACCTAATTGCGACGACCATTTTGAAATTAGACATCCGTAACTAAAGTGATTAGGTCCACTTATTTAACGCCCGTACCCACACTGTAATTGGGATTTACATTTAACTTTTTCCTTTCAAACAGTAAGCAATTACCTGACTTTGTTCGTATTTCTTATATATCACTTCTTATATATCTGATCTTCAATTAAATTCGCCATAGCGTCTTTAACCCTTTTAACCAATTAAAAAAAGACAAGGTTATTCGTTCGATTTTTTTTGTAGGTATGTTAATTAATTTATCCGTCATTATGAAACGATTTCAAAAGTTTTTTTTTTGTTTGAAAGATTTCGTACTTCCGGGGTTGTCTCATTACCACCAACTCAGGATCTAATAATAGGGTCCCCGAAAATCCAAGAATTTGGTTTACCTATTCAGACGAGATATTCATTGAAATTGACGGAAATACAAAATGTTGGAGCACTTAGTCGAGGTATTCATTGAAATTGTCATATTCTCTCATTGCTGTACTTTTTTTATGCTATAGGAAGGCAAACAAGCAGACGGATTTCCTGGTGGTAAGAAATTCGCGCCGCCTAAAGACACCAAAGATGGTAATGGTGTGTTGCCAACCTGAGGTCAGGATGTTAGGTCTCGAGCAAAAGTAAGTTTACCGGCTACCTTATCCTCCGAACTGGAACACGTCATGACGTTATGGCGGCAGGAATAGGTAAGGCGGTGGTACCAATCCGGGCGAGTCGCTGCGAAACTCTACCGCCTAGTCAGATGTCACGGTGTTAGTGATGATAAGCCTATGCTCGCCTTTTATGAGCTGCCTGGCAAGAAAGGCAGATGGTCTATTCTGCAAAGGAGCCCGGACCAACACGGGACCACTTTATTCTCTTTAACCTATATGTTTAAAGGAGAGATTTAAATTTTGCAATAGGTAATGAGGTAAAATTTATTAGATCTAGTGATAGCCTTTCTCTCCAAGTACCTTCTTGTAACACTAACTATTACGTAACCAATCTTTTACCTCGTTATCAGTTAATCTTTGGAACTCGCTCCTAGTGGAAGTCAGGAAAGCCCTTAATATCAATATGTTTAAAAATATGGTTAAACGTCACTTTCTGCGTTCAATCTGACTCGGTTAAAGTTAATCTGTTTATGTTTTTTTTCCTTTGTCTTAAAATAATTCTATTCAAATTGATATTGCATGTGTTATATTTTTTTTTTGTGTATTAAAAGCACCATCGTGCAAAATTTCTTTGATTATATCTCCTTAACATAAGGTTGCCTGAAAGAGATCGCTATTTTGGCGATAAGGCCGCCTTTGTGTATCACTGAGTTTTCAAGTTTCTTTAAATGTATTATTTTTTATGTATTTTGGTACACAACAAAGAGTTATGCTATTCTATTCTATTCATTGATATTGAATTCGGTTTTAGCAGTTTTAATGCACTTAAATTATTGTAATCTAAATTCCATTCATAGGTTCAAACACAAAAGTCTGACACACAGCCTAATAAGTACTTCATTAAATTTAAACCTCCTCTAAACTACAATTAAAAAATAAACACAATTACCTAAAATGTCAAATAATTTTCAGTGACAAATAAAACAGTTTGAGTGATAATAACGTGTAGTTTCCTTTATGGACAGTTACTTTACTCTTTGCTATGCGTGTAGTCACAGCGTGTAGTTCTCTTATTAGTCTGTGCCCGTCCTGTATATGTATATTTTAGTACAGTATACGTTTTATTTGTAAGAGTTTAATAGGATTTTCAGTATTATGTGTGTATTTAAGAATCTGGAAGTTATCTGATTTTCACTCTAATAAACTACAAATTTAGATTAACAATTTCGTTATTCTATTGCAGAATCACTTGTCACAACATATATTTTGCTTATGGTATATCTATTTCTAACTTATTTTGTTTTTACTATTTTCAGAATAAAAAAGAAGTGAAATAAGTGCAAAAATGTTTAGGCAAAGTATGATACTTGTTAAGCCTTTGTACCTATCACCAAGGGACAAGACAACCTGTGCCTGGATTACAAACTATGTTATTGTTCAGTGTAAGTTTTACCCTGATGATCTGGATCCCCTGTGTAGAATGGACCATGTTTGTTCCTGACTGGAAAAAAGGCAAACGCAGGTTAAAAAAAACTGCTACTAGTGGTTGAATTCTGTGCAATAACTTGAACCTATCTTACCAATCCTTGGTGTAATAATGACAGTGTTAGACACTTCAGTACGATGTGTAGCCCGTACACTTACACATCAACATATGGATCGGAACAGTGGGGCCGCGTTCTGATCCAGTGGTAGTTTTTACATCTATATGTTAATACGTGATGCCAAAACTTTAGACCCCTTTCACGAAAATTGCGCGGACGCAGGAGCGTAAAATTTAGCACACTTATAGTTTATGTGTAGGAGAAGTGCAGAACGCTAATATTTTTCAATAATAATGCTTATAAAGTACATTAAATTAATAAATAAAACATTACCCACACTACCATGCATTTGACATACACAAACAAATGTTTTTTTATGATATGGGAAGGCAAACAAGCAGACGGATTTCCTGATGGAAAGAAATTCACGCCGCCTGGAGACACCAAAGTTGGTGGTGCGTTGCCAACCTGAGGCCGGGATGTTAGGCCTCGAGCAAAAGTAAGTTTACCGGCTACCTTACTCTCCAAACCGGAACACGTTATGACGTTATGGCGGCAGGAAAAGGTACTAATCCGGGTGAGTCGCTGCAAAACTGTAACGGTCAGATGTCACGGTGTTAGTGACGGTAAGCCTGTGCTCGCCTTTTACGAGCTGCCTGGCAGGAAGGCAGATGGTCAATTCTGCAAAGGAGCCTGGACCAACACGGGGAGATGTATTGATGATAACGATAAAAGATCACTGATGGTGCACTAAAAAAATTGGAAACAAAGTAATTGGTCTTGAGAAATGAAGATGGCGTTCTTATCAATAAGATATTAAAATTTAATATGGTCGAATGTCGACCAATGGGCGACCACTAGTTTATATAAATGCGTCACTAGAACCTTTTTAAGGGCAACGTGAAATAAATATATTCTTATTCTTCTTCATCAGATCTAACACCTGGGCCACTTTACTGTGACGCACTTATAATTTCTGTGATGTCTATAGATTATGGTTGTCTTTTACCACCAGGAAAGCTGTTCAGTTTTTCGGTATCCTGTTCCATAAAATAAATCATAATCTGATCTGAGCAACTGACCAAATTCTTTTTACTAAATGGATATACGAAAAATATACAATGTGCATTGGCCGGTTAGTTATCGCTTGGAAAGCTACAGCAATTTTGATTAAAACGGCTATATTTGAAGCCTGCCTTTACCACTTGATCTATAGTCTATACTATACTTACTCATAGTCCATGATAACTCTTATCTCTGGTTAAAGTTAAGAATATTTCATTGCGTATTATGACGTTCAAACATATTGACCTAATACAGACAGTAAAAGAAAATCACCATAATTTCAGGCATAGTAATTTTCATTGGCGCAGCATCAATTCTCAGCTGTGTCTGGTCTCCTAAGTATTCCACCATAGACTATGACAAATTAGCCAGGATTATGTACTTGTATGATCCGAGGGCTTGTGGGTACGACCTTCATGCATCAGGTGCTATATGCAACTTGCAGCTTAGTAATGAGACATTTGGACTCAATATACGACCTATCAAATGGGAACCAGCTGTCGCAAAGGTGTCCACTAGGCTTTCTGCTAAAACTAGAAGGTACTCTTTGATGGTTTTGTCTTATTTTAGGATTTCTTTAATTACAGAAGCTTTAAAAATATAACACAACAACCAGATAAATTTTGAAATATTAAAAAAATAAGCAAATAGATACGTATTATCTGTAGACACCAAAATCGGTAATTCTGAATCGTCATACTTTTAAATGAAGAAACACTTGTGCAGTTTTATAAATCACTTACAATTTACTAACTGTCCCGGCGAACTTCGTTCCACCCGTTCAGTTTGTATAGGAAAAAGTAAAGTATTTTTTTCTATGACATTTCTCGGTTTTTTTCTTCATAAAAACCTTGTCCTGATAACAACTAATACAATTTAAAAATGCTTTGCCAAATCGGTCTAGTGGTTCAAAAGTTATGCGCTTAGCAACACATTTAGCGATACATTTTTTAATTATAGATTATTTTATAAATGGTAATGGCATGGTATATAACTGGTAGGCTACCAGTTTGTCTTATAACAGTACCACCAGGCCTAAAACTTCAACTACCACTGGGTAGTACACCACAAACTTGGTACAAGTGTTTCTTCATTTAAAAATATGAACATTTGGAAGTTTTACCAAGCGCCAACGGTACAAAATATCTTATAAATTATGAATCGCTTACCTTAGTACCTGTGGCATAAGTAATTAATAATTATGAAAAAAAATTGAATTAGTTTTTCTTATCATTTCACCTAATTTCAACTCATGTTAGATAAAAAAATTCTATACACTTTTGTTTGCTTTTTAATCCCCTGTCTGCTGTTTATTTTTTAACTCCGGCGGAAAAAGAAAAGTGTGATAAGTTTTTGGCATCACAACTTTTCTTAGATATAGTTTGTAAATATTAGTCCAGGCTTTCAAGGTTATCATTTGCAGCTCATTCGTAAGCATCAGAAAGTATTGGACGCACTACCTGACGTGATCAAGGCAGTTCTTAGTTACATAACCTGTAGGTTTTGACTGGATTACTAAAAACTTAGTTTCGCCTCTGTGGTCTAGCGGTCGGGCGTCGGACTTGACTTGTTGAGGTCCCGAGTTCAAACCCTGGGTCGGACAACAAAAAAAATAGAAAATGTGTATTTTCGATTTTCTAATAAAATTGACGTTCGCTGGGATTGGATATGTGCCCAGTTGGCGATAGGCTTGCCAACTATCACATTGTGGAACTCAGCCGAAGACACGGCTAGTCGTGGGTGCCCTGGTTGTGCCTCTGCCTGCGTCTAGGAAATATGAGCGGGAATATCCTTTTTAATTTTAGCATTATTCCAGATATACGAACATTAGTATAGGAGTACATGTCGTATGGATGCTGTCAGCGATAGTTCTGCAAATATTCAAACCCACGAAGAGAATGACCATATTAAAAATCGTTCTAACTCTTTTCTTCTACATATCGATTTTCGTGGTATTCTTCGATGTGTCAATGGCTATTGTATACATAGCACACATCCAGCAAAGTTTGACCAAAGGCATGATCATCAGGTAAAAAAAACAATTATTAAAAAACAATATGAAAAATAAATAGGTATCCACAAAAAAATATTAATATAAACACGGTATTAGACTAAAAACTCATGGAGCGATTTTTATCCACGACAGCCGCGAACTGCGGTTTTATTTCAAAAGTCACGAGACCGTTAATCTGTGCAGTCACATAGCAGTCACGGTCGAAATCATCGCCCGTAAACTTGTAATATTCTACTACGCCGCGGGATCCTCAAGCACGCTAAAACGCCACGACGCGTTGTCACTTTTTTCATATAAATCCATATCCTACAGAACCTGCCGGCCCGCAACCATCGCGGGGGCACGGCCGCGGGTAATAACCGCGCCGTGAGTTCTCGGGCTAAAAATAAATGGAAAACAAAGTGTGTCATTACAAAATATTTAATCATGTATCAGCATATTGATACGTCTGATCATAACCACCGTGTGTGTGTGTGTGTGTGTGTGTGTGTGTGTGTGTGTGTGCGTGAGTGCGTGCGTACGTGCGGGCGTGCGTGCGTACGTGCTTGTGTGCGTGCGTGCGTGCGTACGTGCGTGCTGGGTGCGTGCGTGTGTGTGTGTTTTTAACCCCAAATCTTGAGTTCTCGCAAATACCATAAATAATTTTAATAAGGGCGCAGCCGTGGGAAATATGTAGTAAATTAAACTGTTTTTTTTAATTAAGGAATCAAACATATTAAAATATACGTTAAACAATTAAACAAGCAAAATATAAATAATAAACAAATACAACATAAAAATAAACATGCATAAGAAAATATCAAGTTTATTACATTTCATTTCTAACTAGCTATTCCGGCGAACTTCGTTCTACCCGTTCAGTTTGTTTGAGAAAAATCAAAATATTTTTTCTAGCTTCCTCGCAGCCGAATAGGATAAAAACACTCGTATCCTATGTCCGTCTCCTATTTCTAAGCTATCTACCCGTCAAGTTTCAGCCAAATCTGTTCAGCCGTTCTTAATTTATAAATAGTGTAACTTACACGAATTTCTTTGTTTTTAAAACGAGATGTCTATTTTGATATTGTAATTTACAGATACAGTGGATGGAGTGTCGAAATGAAGATTCAAAACTACGATGACTTTGGAGGCTGGCTACCCATGATCGCATCTGCGTGTTGGTTGAGAGGAGTTGTGTTCCTGGCCTTGAACATATACTGCTGTAGGCGGATTCATTTCATACGTAAGAGGATACAGAAGCACGAAGTCAAAACGAGGTTAATGTTAAAAGAGAATGGTCTAATACCAGAAGCGAGATATATAGAGCCTAAAGATCAAGATGTGTTATATTATAGGGCTGGAGAGTATAAACCTTTTGTTGCTACAGGTGTTTGGTAAATTTCCAGAATTAATTTAGTCTGATGGGTATAAATCGTTATAAACGTAGCGTAATATTGATTAAGAGCTTTGAAAATAATTAAAATATAATACCTTTGATCTTACTATTTATCATTTTTCAAGAAACAAATAAATAAATGTCACTAGAAAAGTTTCATAAATTGAATCTAACCCCAAAATAAGCAAATAACATGCTTGTGCTAGGGGTGTTAATCAACGATTCTAATACAAAAATACTTATATAGATACCAGAATAAATTTAATGAAAACCTACATAACCCTACTTCAAATTTAATCAAAAGCATAAAAGCGTTAAAAATGTTTACTCAAAAGGGACCATTTATCAAAGATATGGCAACATTAATACAAATGAAAAAGATTTCATATTTTAAGAAATGGAATCTGACGGCTGCTAAATTTTTTCCATAACCGCACAAAATGAGAAAATCCATTAATTTTGGATTTGCAAGATACTCGTATCAATTTTGGTAAACAAAGTAATAAGCAATGGATTTTTTGTTGAAAAGTTTTAAGAATTTTTTGGCAATGTTAAAAACCCAAGAATAATGGGAGAAGTAGTATCTATAGAAGAAAAAGAATAGAATAACAAATCTTTATATTCACATACACCTTTTAGGTGGCACTTGTGACGAGTCTATATGATACTAAAAACTACCACCTGATCGGAACGCGGCAAAACACTGAAAAGATCCGGCAAGAAACTCAGCAAGCTTGTCTTTTATTCCTTTAATTATCTTCACGCCCATATCCCCGAAGAGGTAGGCAGAGGCACAACCAGGGCACCCACGACTAGCCGAAGATACTAAGTCCTACAATGTGATAGGTGGCAAGCCTATCGTCAACCGGGCACATTTCCAATCCCGAGCAATATTTTTTTTTAATAGAAAATTGGAAAAACCCAATTTTCTTTTTGTTGCCCGACCCGGGATTCGGACCCTGGACCTCATGCAGTCAAGTCCAACAACTGAACTGCTAGACCACAGAGGCGATAAAAGATTTATTCCTTATTATTCTATATAAATTTAGTAGTAATACATGATACATTATTATTAATATAAGATTGGTATGAGGAGCAATTAACCCAAGCACTCTTATCCGATATTCAGCAATGCTGTAGTTACCTTTTTTTATACAATTTCACTTTGACACATTTTTTAATTCATTTAATGGCAAGTCTTTCATATTAAATGTAACTTCTAAGAAAAAATAAGCATTCTCGCAGTATTGGCAGTATTGAATTTTAACAGTAGTAGCAAGCTTTAGGTCTACCTAGTCATTGGATAATCTAATCTCTTATTAATTATGACCCATATCAACCTTACTTTTGCTCGAGGCCTAACATCCGGACCTCAGGTTGGCAACGCACCACTACCATCTTTGGTGTCTCTAGGCGGCGTGACTTTCTTACCATCAGGAAATCCGTCTGCTTGTTTCCTATAACATCAAAATAAAAAATAAAAATGTAACCTATGCTCGCTTTATACGATCTGCCAAGCTGAGAAGCAGGAAGTCTATTCTACAGAGTTTTGTTTCCCCGTGTTGGTCCGGGAATACCCTTGTGAATATGTTATCATCAGTTAGGCCGGCCTCCTTCGCAGAACAGACCATCTTCCTTTCTGCCAGGCAACTGGTAAAAGGCGAGCATAGGCTTAACGTCACTTACACCGTGACATCCTAATAGGTGGTCGAGTTTCGTAGCGACTCGCCCAGATTGGTATCACCGCCTTACCTATTCCTGCCGCCATAACGTCAGTGCTTGCCGTTGACGTGTTTCAGTTCGGAGGGTAAGGTAGCCGATAAACTTAATTTGCTCGAGGTCTTACTGCCGGCTTCAGGTTGGCAACGCATCATTGCCACATTTGGTGTCTCTAGGCGGCGTGACTTTCTTACCATTAGGAAACCCACCTGCTTGTTTACCTTCCAATATCATAACAAAAGAAGGCTAACATAGGGAAACTCAGTCGTTGTACTCATAGTAATTACTAAAAACCATTAAAGGGACTGATTTTTTTTGTCTGTAATCAAAAATATAATCCGAAAGCCGCTACTATTTCATTGCTGTAAAAGGAAATTCCATTATTTTAGGATTTGCGTAATTTAAATTCTGTTATGGAAAAAAGTAATGAAAGAAATGAGGGTTTTTACGAATCGGTGTCGGTAAATAATGGAAATAAATATTCAAAATTTAGATTTCATCCATTAGTAAGATATGTTTCCCAGCCGTAGCTTCACAGGTTTGAAGAAATTTCGAAGACAAGGAAGACGAGCAAACCTATTATTTGCACTTTTTTATAGAGTTGAAATGAATCTTAACAAGTGGATTGTTCTGCAGGATTTTCATAAATATATGTTTTAATTTTTTGCATTTGTACAATTTATACGTGCACGTATTTTTTTATGATATTAGAAGGTAAGCAAGTAGACGGATTTCCTGATAGTAAGAAATTCACGCCGCCCAGAGACACCAAAGGTGGTAATGGTGAATGAGTCGCTGCGAAACTCTACCACCTAGTCAGATGTCACGGTGGTAGTGACAGTAAGCCTATGCTCGCCTTTTACGAGCTGCCTGGCAGGAAGGCAGATGGTCTATTCTGCAAAGTAGCCCGGATCAATACGTTTGTCTACCTTTTAACCGTCTTCGAAAAGGAGTAGGTTCTCAATTCGACTATGATTTTTATGTGTGTCTGTTACGCGATTATTCTGCCAAGAGCCAATCGATTTTAATGGTTCTTTTTTAGATATATACATCGTAACCCCGAGGTAGTTTCATTTTAGTTTTATCATGATCAGAGTTATAGTAAATAAGGCATACATTCTTTTCTTATCTTGATGACCTCATTATTGTATCAAGATAAGAAAAAAATTATGGCTTGTTAAGTGTAACTCAAAAACTACTAGCAGTATGTTGATAAAAATTTTGTGGGATTATTTCGGAAATATTTGCTTTTCCAAAAATAATTATCAAATCGCGAAGTAGTACCCAATAGTAACCTAACTTTTTTATATAAAGTTAAAAACCTAAGCAACATAGTTCACAGAGTCAGCAAGCTGAAGTGGCAATGAGCAGGCCACATCGCTCGCAGAACTGACAACCGCTGGGGAAGAAAGGTTCTCGAGTGGCGGCCCCGCACCGGAGGACGTAGTGTAGGGCGACCTCCCACCTGGTAGACTGATGATCTGGTCAAAGTCGCGGGGAGTAGCTGGATATAAGCGGCTGATGACCGTGACTCTTGGCGCTCTTTGGGGGAGGCCTATGTCCAGCAGTGGACGTCCTCTGGCTGATGATGAAGTAGTACCCAATGAAATAATTGGAGTTGGTTTTTGCAGTTTTAATAGTAGGCGCATATTGAGTTATCACCTGATTTCTTTTGCTCCTTAACTGAACAAAATTGTACGGAATTTAATGATTATAAAAAAAATGTGTTCATCTTTACTCTCGACCAGGCCAGTGCCTTTTTGGTCTGTCCGTAAATGTTTTCTTCTTATCAGACGAATCCATTTGTAGAGAGTTCTTGAACCTTTTAATCTCCCCTTATTTACTATAACTCTTGCACCTTTCGTCATTTCTCTTCTTGGTCTAATAATGAAAATAAAGTAAAAAGGAATTAAAAATTTACTGCCTTCGTCGTGTTATGGTTTGCCAGATAGAATCGCCACGACACTTACAAGACAGGCTTAAGATCTTAACCAGTCCAAATAGAAAAATAAAAAAGGTGTGTGTGCTATTCACATACGATAGAAGTGAAACTTCAGTAAATCGACAAAAGAATGAGATGACTACATATTTGTGTATCTTACCTGCAAAAGAATGAGATGAATATATGTTTGTGTCTCTTACCTGTCGTTTTTCTGTTGCACCCGTTTTAAAATCACAACGATTCTAAAGAAGTTTCACTTCAAAAAGGAGCACTCGCTATAGACATCATTTCGCAAGATAGCGCTAAAATCAAACGATTATTTTACATAAAATTAAATATCGATTTCGCCTCTTCAAAGCATCTTCACGCCCATATCCCCAAAGAGGTGGGCAAAGGCACCCAGACCTCTTGAAATACGCGTTAAACACTGTTGTGTAACTTTAAAAAAAGGTGTGAATGGTGATTAATTGAATAAAATAGTAATTATTTATCACATAACTAACATCAAAAGAAAGTACAGTTTTTGTAAATATAAACATACCTAGTAAAGTGAACAAGAAAAACCTCACTCTACCCTGATGAAACCCAGTCTGGCATTCGTCCTTAGGTTGACATTGTACAATTGAGATCGCTTGTATTGATAGTCTAGTATTTCGTGTAGTCTAGTATTTTGCCTCTGTGTTCCAGCAGTCCAGATGTTGACTTGATTTCAAGAGCTCCCGGGTCGGGAAACAAAGAGAAAATGTGGTTTTTCCAATTTTCTAATTAAAAAAATGTTGCTCAGGATTGGATGTGTGCCTGGCTGGCGATAGGCTTCCCATAGGTGGTTATGCCTCTGCCTAACTCTTCGGGTATATGGGCGTGAAGTTCCATTTTTTTAAATATTTCATATTAATAATAATTTTTATTTGGACTAGTTACACAAATTGAATCTAACCTTTGGGGTAAGCAAATTACCTGAGTGTGCCATGGGTATTAGCCAATGATTCTGATACATTAAATAGATACCAGAATAAATTTATTAAACACCCAGACCCGGAATTGCAGATATCTAAATGTTCATCACACAAATGCATGCCCCCGTTGGGAATCGAACCTTGCGGTTGGCAGGTGTAATTAGGCGTGTACGCTAGCCACTCGACAAACGATTTTATTTCTTAAATACATTATCACGTCACACTGGAACGATGTTGAATTTATAAGTAATTTTAATTATTATCTTCAGTGGTAATTTTCTTGCGCTCTATCTCAACAAATTTTTAGTAACCGTTATCTTCTTTCAACGAAAGTAATAGAAAGAGACAAAATACTTCTAGTGCTGTCGGATTAGTCTGTATACATTTCTAATCTACGTATCTTCACGCCCATATCCCCAAAGAGTTAGGCAGAGACACAACCAGGGCACCCACGACTAGCCGAAGATACTAAGTCCCACAATGTGATAGGTGGCAAGCCTATCGCCAACCGGGCACATATCCTATCCCGAGCAACATTTTTTTTTATTAGAGAATTGGAAAAACCCAATTTTCTTTTTGTTGCCCGACCCGGGATTTGAACCCGGGACCTCATGCAGTCAAGTCCAACAACTGAACCACTAGACCACAGAGGCATAGGATGTATATATTTATATTTCTAATCTATCACTCGAAAAATGTTTTTTAAAACATAACAATTCGACATGTCCGGACTAATCTGACATGTCTAAAATGATCCATCTCTTTTGTTTTTCTTTCATTTGAAAAAATAGCATGCATATAAAATTAGTTTAGTTAGTGAAAGAGTCACCACCAAAGGCTTCTTTGGCACGGCAAAGGCAAGGAAGAGCTATAATATCTGAAAGCAACATTATTATTCATATTTCTAAAAACAATGCTGTCAAAAATATCGACTATCTACAAATGTAACCAAAATGCGAAATTCGTACAATTTCATCTCGGCCCACTCGATATTATTCATCGGAACTGTCAAACGACATTTCGTAATCAAATTATTCCGAATTGATTTTCAATTAGATAAGGCGTTCTCATTTAGACATAATGGGCTCTTTCCAAATTTGGACCATCTTATTAATACTTTATCAAAGTAAGTGATCGTAGTAATTCAATTAAATGCTCTTTTATTAGTATTTCTTATGTGTAATTGGAAATATATTGCTTGTAATCGTCATTCATTCCTTTTAGAGGGGTATTATACCTCAACATTCTGCAACCCTCTTATGGCTATCGAAAATTATGTGAAATACTCAACGTCAATTTTACATAAATATGGTTTCCGCGTATTACTCTGGTTCATTAAAAATATATAACCTCTTAACAAGAAGCTACAAAGATACGAGTACCAGCATAATTATTAAGTAGTAGTAACAATTGTTCAGCATAAGTATGTTAATCATTAACAATGTGATTTTACGTATTCCTACCATTTTAGTGTCCTGTTCCGATCTTGAGATCAGAGTAGCCGATAGACTTACAAAATATGCCTAACACTTTGTCCTGACAGGGTATAGAACATCGATGCCCTTAAGCACCTTCAGGAAGCCCATATTATACTGGTTTGCTGTCTTAACAAATGAAAAAAAAGGTTGAAGTATTTTGACCGATTTAGTCCGGGTATTTATCTACCAATATGGTTCTTATTATAACTGCTAGTTTTTAATATAATTGTCGATATTTCAGTCCAGTTACAAACATATAGACGATGGAAAAATATTGGCAATTGACGTTCAAAACTGTATTCTTTACAGGAATCCAAAAATGTTTGTAATAAGTTACATCCTAAATGTATGATAATACACGCTAATTTGATAGTCCGGTGCAGTTGTAAAAACCTCGCGGTTAGCCATATTAGCCTTTTAAAAAAAGCGATAATTTAAAGTAGCAATCATACGAATAACTTCATACCGTAATTCAGTTTAGGAAAACATAGCATTTGAAGCTTTCTATGATTGCCATATTGACACAAGAGGTTTTAATATTCTAACCCAATTTACATATTTTTTCTATGAGCACCTTTAGTTTTTACAACCCAATTAGTAATTAAACGAACTTACCTTGTGAAGTTCAACTCCAATTATGCCAGACCTTAAACAGAAGGCGATTATTAATATATAATAATAAAACAAATATAAATGATATACATAGCTGAGGATTAAATATAATGGTAGTTTTGAGATTATTTGGATGTGACGACCCCATTCAAGGCTGATACTTATTTACTAATTCAGACTACTGAGTAATTCCACAGTCCTTTATTGGTTAGTCCGTCATGTTGCACTGGGCAGGTGCTCACCCGTATTGGTACCACTATCTTACCAGTTCCTTTCGCCAAAGTTCTTACCTTGTGTTTTATGAATGATGTCATGAAAGAATGATAGATGAAAGATTGACGAAGCAGATATACAATGCGAATGTGGATAGATGTAGGTACTCGGGGAGACCAAGGTTGACATTCCACGATCTGATCACTCGGATTTTATCATATGGTGGTGTCAAGAGTCTCCAAAACCGGCGTGTTTGTATAAAAAGGTAATGAACGTGAAGGAAGTCAGACAGATTTGTCACGATCGTGAGGTTTGGCACTCGATACTCTCTGCCTACCCCGTAAGGGACTTGACATGAAGATATGTGTGTATGTATGTTCCATGAATTAAAAGCTCAGCCACACAAAAGACACATAACATGAATTAGTTGGAGTAGGATCAGCAAACACACGGTAAATTCAAAATACAATTACAGCTGTATTCTACGTGCTCATCGCGTGGTGGACTCTAAATTGTCGATTTGTGCCAACCAACAACGACTTGCAAGAAGTGACACTTATCAAACTTTTATATCTTTACGATCCCAATGCTTGCGGGAGAGCGCTCTTCTACAATATCACGACACATCCAGTTAATGGCAGGCCAATATCCTCAATCATGTGGCCTTTATCCAACAAAATAGCTTCGAGCTTCAGACGGTAACTACTTTAGTATTACTCAAATGCTATCGTCAATTGTTGTCCATTTCTTCACCAGGGTTCTACATTAAAAACATATCATTTTATTAATAAACACGGAGTATAGTACTCCACGGTTCAACCTGTTATTATAATCTTTATTACAATGTGATTCAGACTATATTATCTGCCAAATTTTACTCCTACAATTGTCCACGTTTATTTATTAATTATCGTAAGAGTTTAACTACTGATGTAGGCCTGTTTTATCAAAACAAGGAGTAGAACATTTATAGTTTTAATCCCTAAAACCCTTACGATGTAGGCACAGAGCATGAAGTGCCAAATTACACGATGTTTAATTACATCTGGCGTTAATTTACGGAAATCCATAGTAAAAGATGTAGAATAAACCTTTATTTTGCTTATTCCGCATGAGTAAATAAGTAAGTATAGTACTATTTAAATTATGCGCTTCGGCTATATTCGTCAAGCTTCGGAAATCCGAATGCATTTTAAAGATATCTATATAGAGTTGTTATAACATAATTATTGTTTTTGCTTTAATTTAGATTAGGTCAGCCAATTTAAAAATAAAAGTAAAATAGTGTTAAGCCGAAGCGTATAATTTAAATAGTTTTCGATCGTTGCAGATCTGACTACGGTCTTATTTATTACTCTTTTCCTACTAAAGCTGCGGTTTTCGTAGAGAGTAGACCAGAAAGCAAAAAGACAGTCTTTTGCTGAGTACGTATATTTAAGCAATTACGTTTTTCAATCTAGAAATATTTTCAAACTTTAGTACACCTCTTTGCTTGCGGGAGATCGCTCTTCTATAATACACGGTACGATCAATAGCAAGCCAATACCCCCAATCATGTCCATTTTATCCAACAAAATAGCTTTGGGATTCAGACGGTAATACCTTTATTATTGTTGGAATGCTAACATGTATTGTGCTCTAGCGGAAACTAGCTCTTGTACTTTTCTTTATTTTCGAACGATACGAAAAAGAAGAAAGCTATTAATTCGAATATATGTTTATGTTTACTCGGCCAATAACGAATAGGTTTTCATGGTTCTTTTTAGGAAAGTACGTCATAATGTCGCTGAGTTAAACGAAAATGTAAGCATTATTAAATAAGTACTACTTACTACTACTATATATCGAAATAATTAATATTTTTTTTGTTTATTTGTATCTGTATTGTTCTCGCCTCTGTGGTCTAGCGATTCAGTTGTTGGACTTGACTGCATGAGGTCCCTTGTTCGAATACCGGGTCGGGCAACAAAAAGAAAATTGAGTTTTATCTAATTTTCTAATAAAAAAAAATGTTGCTCGGGATTGGAAATGTGCCCGGTTGACGATAGACTTGCCACCTATCACATTGTGGGACTTAGTGTCTTCGGCTAGTCGTGGGTGCCCTGGTTGTGCCTCTGCCTATCTCTTAGGGGATATGGGCGTGAAGATACTTTTTTTTTTTATTTGTCCTCATTTCATGTCACGATAGAATGATATTACTGTTGTTTTATTTATTTCAACTTTATTTTACACAAAAATAACATCACACTAACTAACTCACTACTAACAACCCGGCCTCAGGTTGGCAATGCTCCATTACCAGCTTTGGTGTCGCCAGGCTGTTTGATTTTCTTACCGTCAAAAAATCCGTGTGCTTGTTTGCCTTCCAGTATCATAAAAAGAGTTTAACTTAAAAGCTACTAATAGGATGTTGATAAAATTTATGTGGGACCATTTCATAACCATAGGCTTTCTTTCGAAAAAATAATTATCCAATGAATAGTTGAAGTTAGATTTTGCAATTTTACTGCGCTTAGTTATTGTATGTGAAAACGGGTTGGAGAATTATGTGTAGTTATTATGCTAGGTATCGTTTTTGTTTGTGGAGATAGTTTAGGGCAGGGGCGGGTAAACATTTTTGACCGCGGGCCAGTAAATTATAATAAATCTTGAGGCGGGCCGGTTATTTAAAAACACTAAGAAAGAGCTGTAAATATGATTATAAAACATTGTATACAGATAACATAAGGCATTTTTTTACAATGTTTTATTAAAATAAAATCGATTTATTATGAAATACACATTATACTTATATGTTTGAAGTATAGATTCAGTATCTTAATTATTAACATTTTTAATTATTTATACGGGATACTCACGATCTCTTTTTATTTTATTTGTCGATATTTCGGCCTAGTTGCATAGGCCGTGGTCACGA
>NJDC01003007.1:384536-409257 GCA_002245475.1 Calephelis virginiensis
TGGTTATGCCTCTGCCTATCTCTTAGGGGATATGGGCGTGAAGATACTTTTTTTGTTTATTTGTGCTCATTTCATGTCACGATAGAATTATATTACTGTTGTTTTATTTATTTCAACTTTATTTTACACAAAAATAACATCACGCAAACTAACTCACTACTAACAACCCGGCATCAGGTTGGCAATGCTCCATTACTAGCTTTGGTGTCGCCAGGCTGTTTGAATTTCTTACCGTCAAAAAATCCGTCTGCTTGTTTGCCTTCCAGTATCATAAAAAGAGTTTAACTTAAAAGCTACTAATAAAATGTTGATAAAATTTATGTGGGACCATTTCATAACCATGGGCTTTCTTTCGAAAAAATAATTATCCAATCGCGACGTGGTATCCAATGAATAGTTGGAGTTAGATTTTGCAATTTTACTGCGCTTAGTTATTGTATGTGAAAACAGGTTAGAGAATTATCTGTAGTTATCATGCTAGGTATCGTTTTTGTTTGTGGAGATAGTTTAGGGCATGGGCGGGCAAACATTTTTGACCGCGGGCCAGTAAATTATAATAAATCTTGAGGCGGGCCGGTTATTTAAAAACACTAAGAAAGAGCTGTAAATATGATTATAAAACATTGTATACAGATAACATAAGGCATTTTTTTACAATGTTTTATTAAATTAAAATCGATTTATTATGAAATACGCATTATACTTATATGTTTGAAGTATAGATTCAGTATCTTAATTATTGTTCAAATTTCAATAGTCTTTTGACTTTTTTAAGGAGGTTAGGTTAGGTTATATTTTTTTTAAAAAAAACGACGGTCTGCGGGTCGGATTTAACCTCTCACGGGCCGGATCCGGCCCACGGGTCTAATATTGCCCACCACTGGTTTAGGGGCTGGAGACTGAATAATTTTACAGTCTTTATTCCGATATCTGAACAGGTTCCCGTTTAGCTACCCTAAATAACTTTATTATGTAGGAGTAATTGCGGGCAGTATCTGGTATTAATATAATGAAAAGGTAGAAACAAAGCAGCAACAAAGATTAAAGTAAAACAACCGGCCAAGTGCGAGTCAGACTTGCGCACGAAGGGTTCCGTACTATCATCTATAATAGAAAATCAGGTCACGTCACGTTCAAGTTTCTACCTGGGGGGTGATTATGTATCTCAGTTGTCAACTCGAACTGTGAAAGTGTACATCAAATGACGTCATTTGTATTTGCTATCTCTATTGTATTTATGTTGGTCACTGGAGATAGCAAATACAAAACACGTCATTTGACAGCGATTCGATGTACACTCATCCATTTTGAGTTGGTAACTGAGTTACGTAATCACCCCCCTATTTATTAAGATCGATAAAAAATTGCTTAAAATTACGTTTGTTGTAAGGGAGCCCCCTTTTTTGATATTTACTTAATCATTATTTAATTATCTATTTTGAAAGATAATATACAAGTAAATATTCTGTGAAAATTTGAAACGTCTGCCTATTACCGTTTTTATTACTGAGCAAAAAAATCACGTTTAATGTATTGGGACACCCTTAATATTTTTTTTTATTTTTAGTATTTATTGTTACAGCGGCAACGAAAATTGGAAATGCAACATTTGTGAAATTTTCAGCTTTCTAGCTATCACGGTTCATGATATACACTGCCTGCCTGGAGACAGACAGACAACGGAGGCTTAGTAATAGGATTTGTTTTTACCAATTGGGTACGGAACCCTAAACAAATAGATTCCTTTACATAGTCCTTAAAGTAACTTTTGAGTTTTTTGCTTTTGATGAGTGTTGTTTTTCTTTGAAATAGTACCCATTAAAACTTTTGTCGTATTAACTACTAGCAGTTTCACGTAGCTTCGCCTGCGTAACTTGGCTTCTACTGCACCGATTTTGATAAAACAAAGCCTATGTCACTCAAGGATAATGTAGTATTCTAAAGGTGAAAAAATTTTTGAAATCGGTCCAGTAATTTCGGAGCCTATTCTTTCAAACAAACAAAAAATCAAATGTTTCCTCTGTATAATATTAGTATAGATAGATTGCTCTTCTACAATATCATAATAGTCAATAGCAAAACCGATTTTCTCAGACATGACCTCTGTGTTTAACAATATAACAACGGGCTTTAAACGGCAAATCTTGTTGTTACAATAGCAGAGCGAACTGTGTTTCTCCAATTGATTATTTATTTATTACGTTCTGTTTATATTGGAAAACTTAAAATGATGTTTTTCCTAACTTCCTCGCAATTTTTCTTTTTTCTGTAATTGGATTTCCACAGTAGTTCAAAATCAAAACTAGCCAAATCGGCCCAGCTGCTTTCGAGTTTTAGCGAGATGAACGAACAGCAATTTATTTTTATATGTAACCAGCTATACCGGCAAACTTCGTTTCACCCATTCAGTTAGAATAAGAAAGATTAAAATGTTGTTTTTCCTTGTTTCCTCGATTTTTTCATTTTTCTTGTCTTCTAGGTTTAGATTAGGATCTTAGGATTAGATTTAGGTGGATGGTTATCCAACCATATTTCGAAACCAAAAGTAGCCAAATCGGTTCAGCCGTTCTCGATTTTTAGAGAGACTGACGAACAGCAACTAAGTAATTTATAAGTAGAAGACTACTAGTGCGAATGTGTATTTTAATATTATACTTATCTATTCAACTATTTTTATTACTGAAATGCAAATTTGTTACGAAAAAAAAGCAATATTCATTTGTTTTTGCTATTCCATGATATATCCAGCTGGAAAAAAGGGAAAGTTAAGTTCTGATATAATATAAATAGCTAGCGGTCCGGTACGTGCATAGCTACATATATAACCGCATGAATAACATAACACAACAAAAGAAAAAACAACGGAAAAAAGTTTCAATATGACAGCACAATCCCCATCTCAAAAAAGTTTCAATTTGATTGAAAAATACCCATTAATAAAATGATCCGCCATTTATTGAATTTATTTGTTACCAAAATGTGATAAAATATGAAGAACCGCTCGACCGAATTTATGCAAACTTCACATAAACCATCTACCAAATAGTCCGACCAAAGGCTAAACATTTGGTTTGGATTGGTGAGTCCGTTCTTGAGTTATAAAATTACAACGAAAAGTGGCATTGATTTATATATATATATAAATAAATACATAAATATCTCTGGACAACTTACAAATAATCTCAAGTACCTAAGCAAATTATATGCTTGTAACATTTCAAGATTCTTCGATTTCAGAAAAATAATAATGATATGTCAATGGCATGACTCAGAATTAAATCTATTTTTATAATTCTTGTAGAAACAATCTTTACGTTCAAATCCATGAAGAGATATGCAGAGATTACTTAGTCCCAAGATGCGACAGGTGGCTAACCTATCGCCATTTAGGCACACACCCATATTTCTGTTTCTTTTCGATTAAAGTTTTCGAGTTGGCTAACCCAAGAATAAAACCCGCGAACTCTTGTAGTCATCACCAACACCGATCCACTAGACCGGAGAGACGGTTATATTTTTTCCTGTTTGTTAGATTGTGCATAATCAAAAAAGTCATGAACACATTTTGATGTAAGTTTAAATATTGCGTAGAACTCTTACCGAAAATCCTTAGCTTCATTTCACAAAATCGATCAAACGGTCTCACTTCAAAGAAAAAAAAATTTGATGTGAAACATCTATAGCCGCACGTAAAACCGATTTCTGGCGTGGCGACGCATGCCGTGGCGTCGCGTCGCCACGCTATATGATGGTATATCAATGTATATAGTCTATATGCAGTAGTGAAGTTGAAATGAATTCGTAAATTTTGTATTTAATGTAAATAAATGTTTATTCAATAAATAGTCATTGTTACCTAGAAAAAATAGTAATATTTAATTTTATCATTATTACATACTAGCTGTTGCCTGCGGCTTCGCCCGCTTTTTCACAGGAATCCATTGTGTGAATGAGATAAAAAGTAGCCTATATGTTAATCCAAGTCACGATCTATTCGTGTTCCAAATTTCAGACAAATCCGTTCAGCCATTCGGTCGTGAAAGAGTAACAGACATCCATACATACATACATACAAACTTTCGCATTTATAATATTAATAGGATTTAGTTCCTATCACAATTTGTTCTTTGCTGCATATTACTTTTACAAAATAATGTCGATGTTTCACAGGCGTCCTGTGACGGCTCACTTTTTTTTTAATGAAACCGAAATATTCCTTTTCATTGCGAATTAAAACTACGCCATGCTACGATTGAGTTAGATTTAAAGGCAGAATTTTAGTGATAAAAAAGTAAAAGTAATACAAATAATTTTATTTTTTTATTTATTTTGCACACTTTTTAGATTTCATAGTCATGAATTTTCAAACGTCACTTATAATCTTATTTTTTTTAATTTTCAGGAAAATTCAACTATGGCTTCTTCTTCACCTGCTGTGGCTGTTGTTGACTATTGCCTATCTAGTGTATAGTGCTCGCCCTTGTGCTTTCTACACATTCTTAGTGCCATCTACATTAGCCGGACTATCACTGCTAATCGTCGATCTCGTTTACATGACAATGTTTCTAAAAGATCTTCAATATACAAAAACAGAAAGTAAGTATAGTTTTAGTCAATTTTAGAATCTATACTTGCTATCGTCGGCTCTTGGTGGAATTCCATCGTATACACACTTTTAATAACAATTAATTAATTTTTAAATAATAAAAATTAGTAATATTTTTTTGTAATAAACACTTATACTTATCCAATACTTTTCGTTACTCTTTAGCCAACCGGTATCACTTTTTATAGCATCATCAGGGCTTTGAAACTAAACAGTCTTTTTACCTTTAGTTTCAAAGCCCTGATAATGCTGTAAAAAGTGAAATGGGTTGGCTAAAGAGTAACGAAAAGTATTGAATAAAGTGTAAAGTGGATAAGTACAAGTGTTTCTTACAAAAAAGTGTAAGTCAATTTTAAATGAAATGAGGAACAAGTACATGAGTCTCCTGATGGTAAGAGTTAAACGTGGTCTATAAATACCATAGATATATCAAGTACGCCGCTAACCTGTAGCCAGA
The DNA here is from genome assembly GCA_002245475.1 of Calephelis virginiensis. Classification (NCBI taxonomy): domain Eukaryota; kingdom Metazoa; phylum Arthropoda; class Insecta; order Lepidoptera; family Riodinidae; genus Calephelis; species Calephelis virginiensis. The sequence continues at coordinate 389,600 of NJDC01003007.1, forward strand.
ATGATGAGCCTATTGTGCATGTCTACTGGTTAACCTCCGAACTGGAACGTGTCAGTCATATGGCGGCAGGAATAGGCAAGGCGCTGGATACCTACCCGGACAAATAGCTGCACAGAACTTTACCATCATTAGCACTCTTCCACCAGTGATTTTGCTGGAAATTATAAATTTAACCAATGACTGCCTTTTACAAGATGCCAAGCAGAAGTAGATGGTCTTATCTACTTAAGGATATCGTTTTCCTAATTGATGATGAAGGTGGCTAGGTTTACCTACAACCCTACTCTCTAAAGCCAGAAAATCAATATGGTTGAAATTTGGATGGTATCGTCACATCCTGACCGCAACAAACTGTAACAAAAATATCATCAGTGTATAATAATAAATAGGTAATAAATACCCCAGGACAAGTTACACAAATTTAATCTAACCCCAAAGTAAACAAATTATGTGCTTGTGTTATGTGTGTTAGTCTATGATTCTAATACACAAAACACTTAAATGTATACCAGAATAAATTTAATAAACACCCAGACCTAGAAATGCAGAAATCTAAATGTTTATCAGACAAATGCCTGCCTGCGTCGGGAATCGAACACGAGTACTTAGGCATGTACGCTAGCCACTCGACCAACGAGGCGGTCAAATTATCAAAGGTTTTCTCCTCCAAAGATTTACTATATGCAAATTAGTATTACAATATTCATGTAAGTGGTCACTTCATCAGTTCCATGTGCCCATTGGTTCGTAATAGAACCTTCATCAAATTCGCTCGTCCGATCAAGCATTCTGAATTGATCAAAGTTGGTCGTTAACGACATTCCGGTCGAGCCACAGGTACGATGTCTATGATTTGTAAATCGCTGAGCCATCAATTATTGAAACCACTTAATATTAGGCTGTATTCACAGTATTATGCTAGGTACAGATAGGTAGACTTTATGTTATCCACTGAAACGTCCAATGTGCGAGCGTTTTTAACCTAACGTCCAGCTAACACAGCCGCGCGCTGCTTGCTCCCGTTTTATAATTATAATCATTCCCAACTATCTTATATATCATTGGTTTTTCCAAATTTCTAATAAAAACAATTTTGCTCGGGATTGGATATGTCCCCGGCTGGCGATAGGCTTGCCTCCTATCACATAGTGGGACTTAGTGTCTTCGGCTATTCGTGGTTGCTCTGGTTGTGCCTCTGCCTACCTCTTCGGAGATATAGGCTTGAAGATACAGATAGTTGGGAAAACTAAAATCATTATATCTACCAAACCGAAATAGTTATACTATAAATAAAAAAAATGTAGATGATACGTATTTATATAAATCCTAATCATTATTTTATATACTAACATCGCGATGTAAATAATCTATTTCTTTTTTTCGATTTTAATGTATTCTTTACACTTTGAGTTTATAATTAAGCTTTAAACTCAACATTTAACCGTGTAGCACATAAGTTTAGGATCAGTTTGATGTATAATAAACCTGGAATTAATATTTTATGAATTTTGATATATAATTTCCGAATTTCTACAGTTATTGGCGCTGAGCTAGAAATTGTACTAACTTTTATTTTGCTAATAAAATAACACCTTTTTTCCTTACATCTAGATCTTTTTATTGACGTTTCATAGTCGAGTCAAGTTAATATAACAACAAAAGATTCACAAATGAATTGCTAGGTAGCACTTTTATAATTAGTCATTGTTAGTATGAGCGGTGAAGTATAGAGTCGGACGTTAGACACTACTTTTGTTTGTGATGGTTTAGTAGCGTCCGAGTGAGTGAGTGAGTGAGTGGTTTTATGATAGCGAAAACTAGACAATTCTCGTGATCTTCAGAGCTACGTCGCCTACGAACGGCAAAGGTATACTGGTATCTTGGTATTCTATAACCGAGATCATATTTAAAATTTCATTGTTTACAAACTAATTTCACAATGCTTGTACTTTCTTTGACTATTTGTAACAGACTAAAATAAATTATAAATGATGTGGACTTATTTATACGTGTATAAATCCCAATATTGCCCACGATGCAATAAAGTCCCAATAATGGTGTAAAAAGGGTTATGAATAATGATTTACATAAGTGTTAATTAAAGTACAGTAATGTCATTAAAATATAAATAAAAAAATAGAAGTAATCAATGTTCAAGTGCTTCTTAAAATGTGTAGCCAGTATCTCTAAAGTTTAATCTTCAGCGATCGTTCTCATTACAGAATGAGAATAGCGAACAGAAGTTCACTCAGGCACAGCAGCGAAGGTTAACGAACTATTCGTTTGATCGGACGTTGCAGTCTAATCTGAGCCTTGCACTCTGTTGTTTGACAACATCGAACCAGAACATGACACTATCATTATATGGGCAGAATTAGTTCAGGTGGTTGCCCTACCTACCCTTTTTTAAACTTATTCAAAGGTAGATCTCTAATGCCAATGGGCAGCTTATTGTAGAATGCTCCTTATTACACAGGGGAATCGTACCAACATTTAACAGTTACATTTTCAATTTTCATTACTTTACTTGTGGACTTTAGTATGACCATAGGTCAACCTTGTTCGTATCTACTCAATATACAAAACACATATACCTAGGGCCTAGAGTAAACAAATTGGTATTACGAATTTTAATCCATGTTTATGCATAACTTTTCCTCAGACCCGTTCCATTATTCTGACGTGCTAACAAATATCCATCATTCAGGTAAATATGCCTGATGGATGAATAGTTTTAACGTTCAAACGAAAACGACTAGTATTGACCGATTTTGATAAATACATTGCTTACGAGTTAAGGTGGAAAACAATATTAAAATATAATATGATTTGCAACGCGCGTATAATCTACATACATACACACATATCTTCACGCCGAGTCCATTACGGGGTCGGCAGAGAGTATCGAGTGCCGAACCTCGTATAATAAATATGATTAAATGGCGTATAATTTAAATATATCTCGCCTCTGTGGTCTAGCGGTCCGGGTGTTGGACTTGACTGCAACAGGTCCCGGGTTCGAATCCCGGGTCGGCCAACAAAAAGAAAATTGGATTTTTCCAATTTTCTAAAAAAAAAAATGTTGGTCGGGTATGGAATTGTGCGTGGTTGGCGATAGGCTTGCCACCTATCACATTGTGGGACTTAGTATCTTCGGCTAGTCGTGGGTGCCTTGGTTGTACCTCTGCCTACCTCTTCGGGGATATGGGCGTGAAGATACTTTATAAAAAAACATATTATTAATATGGAATACTCACACTATATTTTATTTTATTTGTTGATATTTCGGCTTAGCTGCATAGGCCGTGGTCACGACGGGACTCTATAAAATGAAATATGTCGTGTTTATCCCGCATAAATGATTAAAAATGTTATTAAAATAGTTATTTAGTGACGCGCAAACAAACACGTAAACCAAACTACCAACAAAAATGTAAAAAGTAAGTTCCGGTAAACTTCTTACTGATTTATTCTAATTTAAATTTTCTCTAAAAAGAGGAGGTCCTTAATTCGACTGCATGATTTTTGTTATATTTTTATTACGCGAGTAGGTACTCGATAAATAACGGATCGAATATTTTGATTCTTTTTTGGAAAGGTCATGATTTGTAGGTGTTTAAACATTAATTTTATCATGATCCGACAAGTGGTTTTTTGAGTTACACGTTATGTGCCATAAAGTTTCGTATATGTCTCAACATAAATCTATGATACGTATAACTCAAAACTACGTTAAGAATATTCATAAATCTAATGAAGGATTATAGAATCATAAGCTAGCTATCTTTCAACAAAACGGTTACTAAGTCGCGACGTGAGAATGAAATAATATATTCTATTTTCTTTTGCAGTTTTACTTCGCTTAAACTATATAACTGTAATAGCTACGTACTCCGGTACTACATTCATATTTAGAAGGTTGGTTGCTTTGCAGCAGCTTATTCGGATTGATATGCACTGCCTATGTATTTATGTAACCGCCAAAATTGCTTGGAATCCCATATGGAATGTGGTAGCCGGTAAATTTGCACACATAGCTTTGCTACTTGTATAAGATAGCGACGCATCAAAATCGTGTATAGCGTTTGTAGAAAACGGATTACTCTTAGCATAGGAGGATCCGTCCGCTTTCCAAAGTATCTTTAACATTACAAAAAAGTATTTTCGTAGAATATCGTAAAAAATCGTCATTTGAAATATCAGTAAGCTAAAAAGTCTCTGATATAGAATTACTGGTGTGGTCAGCGGCTTCATTGTGAAATGGTCCTTAAGTCTATTAAGTCAGTCTATTGGAAGAACACGAGCTAATTGAGCAAATTCGGTGTTCCGAAACTGATTACATCTAAGTTGCTAAACTCACACACAGCGTATATCACATACTAACATCTACTCGTAACTCCGCCCAACCGGCTCGGCTATGTAAAAAAGAGCAATCAGCAATTGAAAAGCGATTTGATTGCTATACGTATAATATTATTGAATTTTTGAACAATCAAATGCTTTTTCTTATAATATAATTATTAGCAAACCCATAAATAATATCGTATTATAAATGACAAAATCTTTTTTTGGGTTCAAAAAAACGAGGAGGTTCTCAATTCGGCCGGTATATCCTATTAATATTATAAATGCGAAAGTTTGTAAGTATGGATGTATGGATGTTTGTTACTCTTTCACGCTCGAATGGCTGAACGGATTTGTCTGATATTTGGAAGACAGATAGATTGTGACCTGGATTAACATATAGGCTATTTTTAATCCCGATCGCACACTGGGTTTCTGTGAAAACGCGGGCGAAGCCGCAGGTAGCAGCTAGTTTTTTTATATATGCACACCGACTTCACCGAGGTTTCTGAATCGATTTACGTAATTTTTTTTTGTTTGATGCGGAATAGTTTTGAATTAGTCCCATAAGAATTTGGTTCAGATAGGCCCTTAGTTTTATTTTATGAGCATTTTTTTTATCTACGTTCACATATCCCGATGTCTAGTTTTATTAAATTGAAAAAATCATATCAGCAGTAAACTAAAAAGTATTAAATAAAAATAACAACGTTAAAAACCGACTTTAAAACTAAAAAGTAAATATAAAAAAGATTCAATTTTATTATATACTACCTACCTATTATTTAGAAGTGCCATTTACCAATAGGTTTGAAGTCGGTGCCAAGTTTTAAACTAGTAATTATATTTTAAGTAAGTATTGAATTTGCTTGACACCGACTTCAAACCTATTAGTATCTGTATGGCACATAATATAAATAGTAGGTGGTATATACTTAATATTAAATCTTTATTATTTTTTCTTTTTAGTTTTGAAGTTGGTTTTTTTAAAGTAGTAGTAATTTTTATTGTCTGTTACGCTTTTATGACTAAACCGCTTGACTAATTTTGATCAAATTTGATTTGTTGTAATAAAATCTATGTTTCGCAAATGAATAAATTATAAATATAGTGCATCAAAGCTCGGGTATTAACGGTATTTCTTCAGGTTTCTCAAACGATTATCACCTTGGGAACTTATAAGCAAATATATTGTGCTATTTTAACGCCGGAAAGTCTGTCTATTCGTTCTCTTGGCAATCTTTAAACTTTCATCCGCCATTATTTTTTTATTTTTTTATGACATTGGAAGACACATAAGCAGACGCAGCAAATTCACGCCGCCTGGAAACACCAAAGGTTATGGTGCGCTGCCAACCTGAGGCCGAGATGTTAGGCCTAGAGCAAAAGCAAGGTTACCGGCTACCTTACCCTCCGAACCGGAACACGTCATGACGTAATGGCGGCAGGAATAGGTAAGGCGGCTATTTGTAGCTATTAATCATCTGTAAATCGAAGTAGTTAACTAAACTAGCTCCATCTAGTGATCACGATACAGTAACAATACTAACCATTATCAACAGTGGCCATCCTAAACTACATACACTCATACAATGATATCCCATCCTTAAACAAATGCTGGTGGGAAGAAGTCGATCTAGAAGACTTGCCGGAAGACACTTCCTGGCTCTCACTACTCTTCGCCTATATCAGCTGCCGCGCTATTGTACAGTGGATCATAAACTTCTGGATTGTGAAAGACAATTACTTTAATGGGCTTCAAGTATATCGTAAGTATGGTATTTAGTTTAGTAAAATTAAAGTTAAGAAGGTGTTGGACTTGACGTCATGAGATCCCGGGTTCGGGCAACAAAAAGCGAAATGTGTTTTTTTCCAATTTTCTAATAAAAAATGTTGCCCGGAATTGGACGTGTGACCGGTTGGCGATAGGCTTGCCACCTATCACATTGTGGGACTGTCTTCGGCTAGTTGTGGGTGCCTTGGTTGTACCTCTGCCTACCTCTTCGGGGATATGGGCGTGAAGATACTTAACTCGCAACTTTGCATGCGTTCAAAACTATATTTTTATGTAATTTACATCTTTGTCATCCTAACTTAAAAACTATAGTCCGGTAAAGTTTCATCTAAATCCGTTGAGTTATTTTTGCGTGAAAGAGTAACAAGAAAAGATTCAAGCAACATTACTTATCGTTGACACAACTCATATATTATCCTACTAAGATATTTTAATAATTATAACTGTACCTGTTTTTTTTTTTACACACTTTATTAGTATATTTTTATTTATTCGTTCTAAGTATATCTATAATTAATTGTTTTGAACACGATGCCTTCCATTTTATTTTCACAGCTTAATTTTTTGGTGGGTTGGCAGGAAGAAATTTCTTTAGTTAGAGATAAGCTCGCCTTTTGTGCATTTTTAACTTCTCGTGTATTTTGTGTATTTTAGTTTTTGTGTGCAATAAAGTGTTAAATAAAAAATAAATAAACATCTATCCATTCTTACAACCTTCCTAATTTATAACCAGGATAGCAGAGCTGTGTATTGTTAGCATGCTTGCTCATCTTATATTTGGACAAATACCTCCAAACTTTAAGATGTGTTAGTGTAAAAATGAGCATACTGTTAGTTCAGTTATTAGAAAATTATGACCGGTGAAAGATTGATAATAATAATAATAATAAATCATCTTTATTTCACATAAACCTACAAAAGGCACTTGTGACGGGTCTATATAATAATAAATCTACCACCGGATCGGAACGCGGCCGCACACTGAGAAGATCCGACAAGAAACTCAGCGGGCTTGTCTTTTTTCTTAATTTACAATATATTTACAATATATTTTTATTTTAGCACTTGCCCTGTGCTTGGGATAAATTTTCTATAATTTTTTCTTTCTTTAAAATTTATAGAATATTTACAATAATTTATGTAATGATACATTATATGAGATTGGCATGAGGAGCAATTAATCCCAAGCAGTCTTATCTGCTAAATATTCAGCAATGTTATAATAACCCTTTTGATTTAATTTACATTTAACACATTTCTTAAATTTATTAATTGGAAGTTCTTTCATATAATTGGGAAGTTTATTGTAGAACTGTATACATAGGCCCATGAAAGAATGGCTTACTCTGTGGAGACGAGAACCATACACAGCAAGATTATTTTTATTCCTTGTATTGACACAGTGTTTATCACAATTTCTTTTAAATGAACTTGAATTTCTGTTAACATACATTAAATTTTCAAAGATATACTGGGATGCTAAAGTTAGAATTTTGATTTCTTTGAATTTTTCTCTCAGGGAAACTCTTGGGCCTAGGTTATAAATTGCCCTTATGGCTCTTTTTTGTAAAATAAATATAGTATTGACTTCGGCAGAACTCCCACAGAGAAGAATTCCATACGACATGATGCTGTGAAAATAACTAAAATAAACCATCCTAGCGGTTTCAACATCAGTTAATTGTCTCATTTTCTTAACAGCATACGCTGCTGAGCTTAATCTTATTGCAAGTTTATCAATGTGTGGGCCCCATTGCAATTTCTTATCAATTGTTATTCCTAAAAACGTAGTAGAATCTATGAGGTCCAACTTGTTCCCATTAAGTTGTACGTTGGTATCTACTTGCCTCACATTTGGCATTGAAAATTTAATACAATTTGTTTTTTTTTTTATTCAAAAAAAGATTATTTACATGGAACCAGTGTACAACTTTTGAAATCACATTGTTCGTTTGGTCATACTTAACCAAACTTTTGTTGTCTTTTCACTTTAAATAAAAGTGAAGTGTCATCCACGAACAATACAATTTCATGTTTGTCTCTTACGTAGTAAGGTAAGTCATTAATATATACAAGGAACAAAAATGGGCCAAGAATAGAGCCCTGGGGACACTTATCGTAACAGCAGCACCAGTCGATTTTTTACAAATAAATGATAAAGCAAATGTTCCACGATCAAGTCACTCAGGTTATATCTGGGGGTGGTGTCAAGAGTTTTCGAAACTAAATAGTTATGAATGTGGAGTCTATTTCATTACTACGTCATTGGTACGGTCATATGGAAAGAAGGAAAGATAAAAGATTGACAAAACAGATGCTAGTACCTTACTCTTGCTCGAGTAGAATCCCGGCCTCCGGTTGACAACGTACCCTTACCACCTTAGGTGTCTCTAGGCGGCGTGACCCATTAGTAAAATTATATAATATGTAGACGACATCGTTGAGTGGCTATAAAAATCAAAATGAGCATTTAGTTCCATTCTTACAATGTGTCTTTTATTTTTATAGCCAGTGTAATGAATTTGTAGATCCTTTTTATTACAAGTAGTAAACGCTCCTGAATGAACATTATTGAATGAATAACGAATGGCCTTCCTTTTTTAAAACATTTTCAAAAATTCAAACATGTATTTAACTTATGGTAGCTCATTGTTGTCAGTGGATTGTCATTTAAAAGTAAAGTAAAATATCTTCACGCCCCGAAGAGGAAGGTAGAGGCAAAACCAAAGCACCCACGAATAGCCGAAGACACTAAGTCCCACAATGTGATAGGTAGCCTATTGCCAACTGGACACATTTTTTTTTTATTAGACAATTGGAAAAACAAAATTTTCTTTTTGTTGCCCGACCCGGGAATTGAACCCGGGACCTCATGAAGGCAAGTCCAACACCTGGACCGCTAGACCACGGAGACGATTTCATTTAGAAAAACTCAAGACAGATATTTTTTCGCGTCAGTGTTGATCCGGGTTCTTTGTGTAGAACAGTCTTTCCCAAAGTGGGCGATAACACCCCCTTGTGGGTGCTGGATGCATCGAGGGGGGCGACAGGAGGCCCAGAAAATACAAGTGGCGATGGGTGACTTGAAACTCAAGCTACTTCATATTTTAAAATTTTCTGAAATTAAAATCTTCAGACTACACAACATCCATATTCACATACAATTGTAGACATACTCGAATAACTTATACGGTAAAATAGGATAATGGTTTTGAATAAGATACACTTGACATTGTCAAGTAGCATTATTATTACTCTCTCTACTGAAAAGTCTCGTTTAGAATAAAGTTTTAACTAAATTCCAAGTGAGACTACTGCTTTATTGAGGTTTTTAAGATAAAAAAGTAGGGGGCGCGCTACAAGATTACTGACTTTTAAAGTGGGCAAGAGTTTGGGAACCTCTGGTGTAGAATATACCATCAGCCGTCTTGTCTGGGAACTCGTACGAGGCAAGCAAAGGCGAAACGAGTGATTACCTACAAGGTCACTGATGGCAGAGTACTGTGCAGCAACTTAGCCGGGTTCCTAGGGATCCACTGCCTTATATATTCCTGCCGCCGTAATAACATTGTCAAGTTCCTGTCTGGAGGTTGGGTAGCCGGTAGACGGGCACAATTGGCCTAACACCCCGGCCCTAGAACAGCGATGCACCCACAACATCTATGGTGTCTATAGGCTGTGGTTATCTCTTCTTGTCACGGGATCCATGTGGTTGTTCACTGTCTTTTGCCATAAAATACTTTAACCTTAAACAAAAGACATACATCGTAATACGCAAACGCGGATGATAGTGTATCTAACGAACTTTGAATAATTTAATAAAGTTATTATAATCATTAAAATTTATTATTCATATTAAGTGTATAAATATTAGCTTTATTTTATATTTTTCCTGTAAACATTGTTTCTTTATGTTTCAGTTTTAGGTACTTTGTTTTTATTTCACAAGTAAATTAATAATTAATTATTATTTCACTAACGCTATTACTGTCCACCGTTTATCAAATAGCTTCATCATAACTTGTGTAAAAAAAAACATTCGATGTTTTAAAACGTTTCAAAATGAAATATTTTTTCCAACAGGTCAACTTCGAAATGAGAAAATCCAGAAAAAATCTAAAGTCTAGCTTACCAGTACCGTACCAGTGTCTTATAGCAATATGGTAAAAAGGGACATGTTATACTCGTATATTTGAAAGAAAGAGAGAAAACATTTAAAACAAATGCATTTACTAGGTTCGCTACCAATAATAAATAACATGATAAGCAATTCCTATACGCTTTAATACAAGAAAGAAAAAATAAAATTAAATAATACCAAAATTACATTCAAAATAAAACTACGAAAAGAAAAAAAGATGACACAAAATAAATTTAGAAATTAATGCTTATTCATACCTAATCATCACTAATAAATAGTTTTCTCGTTTGAGACTGCTGAATCAGAATCTCCCTCAACTTTAGGGTAAAACCAAACGAGCGACGCAAAATGAGTACTTAGGGTGTAATCAGTTCTATTGGTATGAAAACGCATTCACGCTGCGACAAATTTACGCAACACGTAGCTTAAAAATTACACGAGCCTGTTGGTATGGAAATGCAGCGTGCATCTTGCGACTTATTTACGCAACGCACAGCTTAAAAATTACATTAATCTGTTGAGTCTAAAGGGTTCTAGACGGTTTTAAACATTGGTAGTAAATATTGGTTTGCATCCGTTATTAAATTCGAATTAAATCTATGGTAGATTTAATTCGAATTTAATAATAATTGGAAGATGAAAACAAAGTTTCCTCTCTGATAACCATTGTTGGAAGGCCAGTTTACAACCGTCGGTTTATGGGCATATACAGCGTTTACAATTTATGCCGCCATATTGACGAATTTATTACTCCATCGATCACTTCAAAAATGAATGTATAAATTAGAAAAAGAATATGGAAATAGGATAAATGATTAATAGCCAATAGCATTATCGTACATCAGAATACGAGCCTTGATCTTAGAGGTATTACAGCCATTGTTATATTGAATTTTTTTTATGTTATAGGAAGGCAAACAAGAAGACGGATTTCCTGATGGTGAGAAATTCACGCCGCCTAAAGACACCAAAGATGGTAATGGTGCGTTGCCAACCTGTGGACAGGATGTTAGGCCTCGAGCAAAAGTAAGTTTACCAGCTACCTTACCCTCCGAACCGGAACACATCATGACGTTATGGCGGCAGGAATAGGTAAGGCGGTGGTACCAATCCGGGCGAGTCGCTGCGAAACTCTACCACCTAGTCAGATGTCACGGTGTTAGTGATGATAAGCCTATGCTCGCCTTTTACGAGCTGCCTGGCAAGAAAGGCAGATGGTCTATTCTGCAAAGGAGCCCGGACCAACACTGGGAAAAATCTATAAATTAGAATTATAATAGATTATATTAATAATTTATATCTATAAATTAGAGGACTAGGAAACCCTAAAATCGCACGATGCGTAAGTACCCTAAATATCACAAAATTAATTAAAGTCACATCAAATATCGTTAAAATGATTAGTTCTTAAATGTATAAAATGAATTTCCGGTAATTTGATTTGCAATTTTCCCATAAGATAAAACGTATCTATCCGAATATCGAATGACAATTTAAATGTTAATTATTTATTAAGTTTTATGGGGCACTACTATTATATTTACTATAGGGGACTAAATTAGTTTCTGGGTAAGATATTAATAAGACACTAGCAGACCCGGCGAACTTCGTACCTTAACATTTTGTGGACATAGGTACTGAAAATAGCGCCACCGTCTGACACGGTGTATTTTCTAACAATCCTGGAACCTATTGATATACAGGGTTACTTTTAAAAGACCGGCAAAATTTTAACATAAGGGAGTTGAAGATTGCAGTCGGCGTTTGAGTTAGAGCCATGCATTTTATATTTTGCATCGAATAAAACTAAAAAAATTTGAATATTTTTTTTATTTGGAAAGTATTACTAATTCCTTACTTTCTCTCAACACTTGGCTGGTTCTTTAAATGTTTAACTGTTATTGAAAAATGTAACCAAATTGGACTTATAATAAGAGTCAGGTGGTAAAGAGTACATACATTGTAGACAAAAAGTACATAAATTATATCTTATCGAATCAATATAGTACAAACGAAATAATTTGTTCATACAACGCCGCGTAGGCGAAATGTATGTTTCTGTGAGTATTAAAATATAAATATTCATAAACTTTGTCGTTAATAATGTTCTATTACTCGCTATCTGAATGTATCCTAATTCTCTCAAAGTTAATTAAGAAAAGACATATCAAATATCCCCGAAATGAGCATCCATAAGATTGCTATCTCCGTGTGACATGCTTTGATGTTTGAGCGTTTCTAAATAATGAAAACAGTTTCAGCGACTTCCTTTGATGATCATTTAAATGCTTTTCTGAAGATAATTGAGATTTAGACTTTGTCTCGTTATTACTGCTTTGAAAATGTTTGTTCACGTATCCTTATGAGTAAGCAAGTTAATATATTATTAAATATGTTTATGGTGAAGCAAGTTACGGACGTACATTATCAAAAACAATATAACCCACACGATCACCGTTTTGAGTTATGATTTAAAGTTTAAATTTGTATTATCACGTGATGGAGCAATATTTCACTTAAAGTTAACGATAATCGCAAGTTATTTTATGTTATTTTTTTATGTAAATGATTGTATTAAAATCTACTTATTTTAATTTTATTAAATATGTAAAAAAGGTCATAGAACATAATTATTATTGTCGTTGGTTGGATCGTTTTTGATATTTTACGTCTGACTTCGATTTCATAAATTACATCAAAAACATTTTCTTGATCTCTCTGTTATTCCATCATCAGACTCAGACTTGCGACAACCTCGAAAATACGTTCTTTACAAAAGCATAGGAGTCGAACGTATAACCTCCTCATTGTTTGGAAGTGGGTTAAAAAATCGCTTCTGTGGTCCTCGGTCCTCGGCGGCTTGACTAAACGAAGTCTCGGGTTCGAAACCCGGGTGAAGCAACTCTAAATGTATTTCTTAAATTTTAAACTATGTTGGCTGAGATAGGTTAAGCTTTGTCTTTAGATCAACTTGCCATCTAGTACAGTGTGGGTTTTGTTTGACAAATTATGGGTAACCTAGTTGCATTCCTGCCTATATTTTGAGGGAAACGGGTGTGAAGACACATTTTAGAAAAAGTTCAACCCCGCTGAGTTGCTTTCACTGAATTGGTTACTCTTGAATCTTGATTTATGTGATATTGGAAATTGGAATCGGATATGTCAGTTTAGGTATTCTGGAGTGCAATACTGGCAAAACATTATAAATAAATAACTATCCCTGGACAAGTTACACAAATTGAATCTAACCACAAAGTAAGCAAATTATATGCTTGTGTTATGGGTGTTAGTCAACGATTCTAATACATATAATTACTTAAATAGATACCAAACTAAATTTCATAAACACGCAGACCCGGAAATACAAACAACTAAATGTTCAGCACACAAACGCCTGCCCCGTCGGGAATCAAACTCGAGACTCGCGGTCGGTCGATGTAATTAGGCGTGTACGTTAGTCACTCGACCAACGAGGCGAATATTTAACAAAAAAATATTTATTAATAATATTATAAGAACGCCATCTTCATTTTTCAAAACCAACTACTTTGTTTCCTGAGTAGTTAATGCGCCGTCTGTGACCTTTATCTTCAACATCAATGTATTTGTTTGTGTGTGTCAAATGCATGGTAGTGTGGGTAATATTTTATTTATTGATTTAATGTACTTTATAAGCGTTATTATTGACAAATATTAGCGTTTTGAATTTCTCCTACACATAAACTATAAGTGTGCCAAAAATTTTATGCCCCTGCGCCCGCGCCATTTGCGTAAAAACGGGCCCAAAGTTTTTTCATCACGTATTAATATACAGATTTATAGAAAAGGTCTGTGTCCAGGCCATCTCAGACGCACAGGCATGATTCTTGAAAAAGACCTAGATATTTTCAAATGCGTATGTGTGGGAATCGCTTCTGTGGTCTAGCTGTCCTGCGTCAGACTTGATTTCTTGAGGTCCCGGGTTCGATCCCTGGGTCGAACAGCAAAAATAAAGAAACTGTATACTTTCAATTTTCAAATACAAATAACATTGCCCGGGATTAGATATGAGCCCAGTTGGCGATAAGCTCTGTCACCTATCACAGTGTGCGACTTAGTGTCTTCGGCTACTCGTAATTGCCCTGGTTGCACCTCTGTCTACCTCTTCAGGATATGGGCGTGAAGATACTTATTACAGAATGTGCTTATTAAGTAAAAATCATATCACTTGGCTTTGATGTTATAACATTTAAATGTTCTGATATTGGGTCCCATTACAAATTCATACGAACCTCATTAGAGTACACATTGCTTTGAAAACGTTATTAAACTTGACATGTTTGATTTTAAGCTTGATGGAAACCCTAAATTTGATTTGGGTTTGCGGTAATTTAGACTTCAAATATTAATGTTAAGTTGAAATCATAACTGCAAAACTGTTGATTTGAACTCGTTTTTAATGGAAATTGAGAGGAGAGACTGAGATCCATGAAGAAGAAGTAAGCATTGCAAATATCTGACAATACTTTCAAGGTACAGTATTGTACAAAGTGCAGATATTTGCACATGCTTACTTCACATATACTATACAAGTGATTTTTTTGACGAAAATTGTTATACTTACAACGGATCTGTGGTCTTGCGGTTCAGGTGTTGGACTTGACTGCATGAGGTCCCGGGTTCAAATCCCGGGTCGGACAACAAAAAGAAAATTTGGTTTTACCAATTTTATTATAAAAACAATTTGCTCGGGATTGGATTTGTGCCCGGTTGGTGACAGGCTTGCCACCTATCACATTGTGGACTTCGGCTAGTCGTGGGTGCCCTGGTTGTGCCTCTGCCTACCTCTTTGGGGATATGGGCGTGAAAATACTTTTTTTTAAAATATTACATAACGTGGAAATAAAGAATGTAAAAATAACAGATTAAAAAGGGAGCCATTAAATTTTGCTTTAAAAAACGCCATTACCCATTTTACTCGATTTTTTGTAGTTTTAAGTTTAGTATGTTTTAAGTAAAACCTAGAAAAGTATTAAAAAACTCGTTATTTTCGTTTTTTTGTTTGTAATCGAGTGATGTTATAATATGTATCTTGTTTTGAGATCTAAAAATCTAAATCTAATCTGAAAAAATCTAAAAAGTATCTAAAAAGTTCATCAAACATATATTTTTTCAGAACAATTTTATAACATATTTAATTTAAATTAATAATATTTATAAATTTAAAATATTTAGTACATTTTTACCCCGTGTTGGTCCGGGGCCCTTTGTAGAATAAACCTTCTGCCTTCCTGCCAGGCAGCTCGTAAAAGGCGAGCATAGGCTTATCATTATCATAGGTGTGTGACATCTGAATAGGTGGTAGAGTTTCGCAGCGACTCGCTCGGATTGGTACCAGCGCCTTACCTATTCCTGCCGCCATAACGTCATGACGTTTTCCGGTTTGAAGGGGAAAGGTAGCCGGTAAACTTACTTTTGCTCGAGGCCTAACATCCCGCCCTCAGGTTGGCATCTCACCATTACCACCTTTGGTGTCTCTAGGCGGCGTGAATTCAGGAACCATACCATCAGGAAATCCGTCTGCTTATTTGCCTTCCAATATCATAAAAAAATATCTGTACAAAGTTCTCTTTTGATGTAAAAAAAAACGGTTTTTGACCAATAGGTCGGAAAATCCTTTACAGAAACATGTCGAAAAGTTTAATAAAAGTAAATAACTATCATATTAGCAAACAGCTAGCAACGTGTAACAAATACAAACACATTTCAAACCTTCAAAAATAAAAAATAAATTGAAACTAACTCGGCACTCAAAAAAAACGCATAACATAAATTAATATCAATATTATTTGTAATTTTAAAGATATGATCTTTATGCCACGCCACTAACAGGGTAGGCAGAGATTCCTAACTGGGCGAGTAAAAACACAGTACTCTACCACCACTGGTCTTGCTGGGAACGACCTATGCTCACCTCTTACTAGCTGCCTGGCAAATGGTCTATACTACACAGCATACCCGGACCCACACAGGTGGTACAACAATATGATAGGTTTGCCACCTATGACGTTGTGATATTTCAGTAGTACCTTTTGTCTAATCGTGAGTACACTGGTTGTACCCCTGTCTATCTCTTCGGGGAAACGGGTATGAAGATACGTGAACAATAAGATATATGAACTTTGATATCAAGAAACTTGTATTGGATTTCCCACTGATTGAGAATTTTATTCGTCAGTGAGAAGAAATTTTCTATGCCAATTTAGCTAATAAATATTAGGTTATCTCATTTCGTTCGAGCGTCACGTGCCCTAAAAAGAAAAGTAAAAAAGCATCATTTGCCTCGATACATCAAAGGAGATGACATCGTAAATAGGGCAGCAAAAAGAATAAAAAACTGTCGATGATATCATACGTCGATATCTTTAGGCCAGTTTTTCAGAGCTTTGACGTACAGCATCGACGAATTGAAATATTAGGTTAATTTTTAAAACGTCCTTCAATATAAATCTTACTTTACTATCTCTTTTTCATGTGAATGCTTGTAAAGATGGTAAAATGTAAGTTTGAAATACGCAAAAATACCTGGAAGATCACTATTAAATTTTTGCACACCGGTAGCACAGTACAAATATGAAACGGTATGGAAGCTGTCTTTAGACGTTCAAAACGACACACTTACACAAACATGCATAACGACGCAGCCCCTAAGCGGTTTCCGCGGTGCTGCAGTAGCAAGTGCCGCTTCAAGATGTGTTGTCACGTTGCTGTTTATTTCCGCGGTCTTTAAAAATGCCACGAGTATGAGCGTTTTAATATAGCCGACGCCATGGGATTACGCTTTCTGTCATGATGGAGGAACCTAGTCTCAAATTTTGATAAGACACGCATTAAAAATTCTACCTAAATTCTACTATTTGCTACTTATTTATATTATTTGTAAGCTACATAGTTATTGCATTTTATTTGAAAAAAAAAAATGGTAACCCTATTGCTTCAATGGAGCGTAGTTAAGTATCTACTAGGCTAAGTTTCCATACTGTTCCATATTTGTACGTGCGGGTAGTCAGTACATACTAGGGACGAGAGGACAGCTGGATGTAGTAAGATTAGTCAATGATAGCGCTATTTTGTAATCGTACAGTGTGTTCAGTTAAAGTGCACTAGTGAAGTATTCATGAAGAAATTAGTATTTCACGATGCCACCAAATCTCACTCAATGTGCTACTGCTTTACCTAAGACCCTAACATAATTATGAAGATCTATGATTTATTTTAAAAATTAATTTTAGTAATGCAGTAATGCAAAATTGGGTAATAACTCGACACACATTATTTAACTGGACTAATGGCAGATGTCTAAACCCATTCAGACCTAAGTCAAAGATTGAAACATAGTATTTCTATAGATTGCTACTTAGCAACTACATAAGAATATTGTGATTTGCAAAAACCAACCGATGTGTCTGTTGTCTTTAAGTCGTATCGCAACGCAAGCAACAACAACTAATTATCTATAGACTAACTGTTCACCCATGGCTTAGTCATTGTAGAATTTTTCACAATTCACACAAACTGTCATTTCCTATACAGTCCTTTAAGGGATTAGATTCTAAAGGATTATTCAGATTTTAAAGACAAAAATATAGCTTAATTTGAATTCGAGTCTTTGACTGTATGCATATCACATATTTCATCAACATTCACTGTTCAAACGTGAAAGCGTAATACAAACAAACTTTCGCATCACTACATAGTCCCCTGTATGCCTAGATTTTTTTAGTACCTAACGGATTGTGATGTGGTTTTTTAATAGTGATAGTGAGTGATTTAATTAGAAGGTGCAAACTTATTATAACGTAGAAGTATATTCACCCATACGAAGCTGGGTCGGGCTGTTCATTTATTATACTAGCATGAATATGGACTACTGATTTATTTTATGAATTAAATGGTCACGATTTTGAGATATCGATAAAACCAATATCCATCCCTAATTGCAGATTTTGTATTGAAGTCTACATAATTAAGGGGCACATTCGAACAGATTTAAGAGCCCTTTAGCAATGTGCCCTTTTGTTCTGTAGCGCTAATGGATTGGGTTTTTAGCGGCGATAAATTTTTAATGATCTTGCACGCTTTTGTATGTGGAATTTTCAAGATTTTTAAATAAAGGACCACTTTGTGTCAGGTACAGTGACACAATTGCGATCTCTTGTACCTTGTGCTTCAAGGTAAGGGTTGATCAATAAATTATTTTACACAAATTTCAAGATTCTCAACCCTCTCTCGTTCCAACACACATGGTTATATTATTGATAATATGTTTCTTAATTTTTAACTGATCCAAAAATGGAAGAGATAGTCAATTTGACTGTGTCTTTATCATTATTTGTATGTTTGTCACACAATTACTCGACCAAAAGCCAACTGATTTTGGTGGGTTTTTTTGAAAGCTAGGTCATCATTATGAAATGGTCCTATATTAATTTTATCATAATCTGACTAGTGTTTTTTGCAATATTATGTAAAACTGAAAAACTACTAGTAGGATGTAAATATAATTTACGTGGTATCATTTCGAAATTATTTGTTTTCTTTCGAAAAATAAATATGAAATCGCGACGTGGTATCTAATGTAATAGTTGGAGTATTTTTTTGCGCCTTTTTTTGTGCTTGATTATCTCTTCTAATAACATTTAAATTAAATCACTAATACTCGTATGATTTCTTGAAATTTATCGCTTTAATAACATAGCCTCGGGATCGGTTTGAATACTTTCAATTCAACGGTTATTACGGTATACCCTAAACAACGGTTATACTAACCATGTATCAAATGATACTACGCCTATAATTAGTTCGCGTTAGGAAGTAAGTGACGTCGTCAATTTAGCAACGTCGCTAATCAATCACATCGAAAATCAAGTCAGAAAATGAGGATTTTAATCGCGAGCATCGATAAGTAAATGAAATCACTATTTTTAACCCCTGACGCCAAAGTGGTGTTTTAGTGTGTTTTTATATGCGTCTTTCTGACGCACCTAAACGAATGGACCGATAAGTTCGATAAGTATTTATTATTTGACAAATTACGTGATGGTTTTTAGCTAAAATTTGTTAACAAGTTTTGTCGTGGTTATGTATTAAGCTCATATTTAAGGTCTAAGGTTGTCGCCTCTGTGGTCTAGCGGTCTGGGTGTTGGACTTGACTGCATGAGGTCCCGGGTTCGAATCCCGGGTCGGCCAACACAAAGAAAATTAAATTTTTCCGATTTTCTAATTAAATAAAATGTTGGTCGGGATTGGAAATGTGCCCGGTTGGCGATAGGCTTGCCACCTATCACATTGTGGGACTTAAGTGTCTTCGGCTAGTCGCGGGTGCCTTGGTTGTACCTC
>NJDC01003007.1:416364-456504 GCA_002245475.1 Calephelis virginiensis
CTTATGCACTATACACTTTGTTTAACACTTTCTGTTACTCTCCAGCCAACCGGTTTCCCTTTTTACAGCATCATCAGGGCTTTTTAACTAAAGAAAAGTGTTTGCAGCTTACTCTAGCGCTAAAATTACGAATATATTACTAGACATATACATAATAGCACTTTAGTTTGAAGTAGTGTCTTAATATATATATATATATATATAACTATCCGACATAGCGAACTTCGTATCGCTTGACATTAAGAGTTATAATTTGTATGATGTAAATTATAGTTTTTCCTACTTTTCCTACATTTTTCCAGGTTTTTTTCTTTGTAAGAACCTTCTCCTAACAAAAACTTAACCCAACAAAAATAGAAGTAGCAAAATAGGTCCATCAGTTCAGTTGTGACGTGACCACGCGAAATTAGGATTTATTTTTATATTTTTCCGTACCTTTTTTCTTCATAATAACAATGATATCCTGACAATAATTAACACAACAAAAAAAGAACTAGCAAGATTAGGCCATCCGTTCAGGTGTGTTGCGGTAACTAAATGGGAATTCATTTATATATTTGAAGAAATAACTGCTTTCTCTATAGGCTCTTGCTTTCACTTGCTTGTAGAACATCAGTCATGAAAAATATTATAGTGTTTATTATATAATACTAGCTGTTGCGTAGCGTTGGCCGCGTGGTTATTGGTCCTACAGAAACATTTTTTCGGAATAAAAACTATCCTATGTGCTAATCCAAGTTACTCTCTATGTGTTAGCCAAATTTTATAGCAATCGGTTCAGTAGCTTTTGCGTAAAGGAGTAACAAACAAACATACAAACCTTCGCATTTATAAAATTAAAAGGATTATACAAGATTATTAAAATGATGGCAATGAAAGATATGAAGTTCCTATGCTTTATGAATTATTTATTATATTGGATAACATATTATTCAGAAATCACTGTACTTTACTTTTTATGGTTCAAACACTAATAACAGAGCACGTTCACGTTGTTGCAGTTTCTGGGTATTTTGCATCTTCTGGAGATCACTTTGACTAATAAACTGAACTTGCTGTAGCTCACCATTTGGCAAAAGGACGTAATAAAGCCCAAGACTCTTTTGCATGTCAACTGGACCATCTAGCTTTTCCACTTGAGGATTAGCATTTGTGGCTGGGGGTCCATAACTGTTACCTGGTGGTCCATATGAATTATCCGGAGTAGTTTCTTGAGGCAACGAAAAAGCCTGACCATCAGGTTTCCATCCCGAAGCAGGGTAAGGAGCTGGTGCTCCATAACTGTCTTTTGGTGTTTCTTGTGGCAGAGTAAACGGTGCACCTGAAGGTTTCCAGCCAGAAGCAGGATATGGTGCAGAATCAGTGGTCGTTTCTGGCATGTCTGTGGTCGGTGCTAACTCTTGGCGTTGGAACCGGAACCTCGCTGATCTGAAGCGAGGTGGTTCAGCCATAGCACTGATGATGAGACAGAATACGAGGAATAGTTTCATCTTTGACTATTGCTTGTTGAACTGGTGATGTTTTAGAGTTTGTTCCATTTATATGGGGATGGTTTCTTTAATTGCTCTTTGTATATCAAATATGGTGTGCAAAGGCCATAATTAATTAAGGTATGAGCACACATGTCACGTTTAAATTAACTGACAATGACCCTTATTACGTCAAACTGCATGGGTATCCCTCATTAAGTCAATGTCATAATAGTACTAGACAAGGCACGCGGTTTTGCTCGTCCGGACAATATGTTACTTATATATTCATATCTTCAATTAAAACAGTGACAGATTCTTTTAATTTTAAAACACCAATAAATAAAATAATTGTTATAAATGCGAAAATCTGCCTGTCTGTATTGTTGTTTTAATTTTACGGCTAAAGCGCTAAATTGATTTTAAAGAAATTTGATATGCATATAGTTGGAAACCCGAGAATAAACAGCCATTTTTTTCAACGATCTACTCTTAAGGGGTATTAAAGTTTATTTGAATACCTTTTCTTCGCTGACGAAATCCCGGGTTACCAGCTAATGCCAAACAATAACACAACACTTTTTATTCCAAATTTTTTCTATAGTAAGCGAACAAACAAGAATTAAAAAAAAGATATTTGAGAAATTTGTTGACCGTTGTATTAGTAGTATCCACGTTCACTAGATGTAGGTTCCATTCTCGATAGGGACATTCATTTCTGAAGTGGACATCTAGATTGCGACGATGATTATATTTGTTTATTTGTTTCTATGTTTTAGTAAAATTGAATAGAGTTCATAACCTATGAGGGGGTAATCAATATTAATATCTTTAAGTATGTAGTTACATAACGTTGTATTTTTTTCAATTGTTTAATTGTTCGTTTTCTTAACTGTTTACACAATAGTGAAACACTTTCAACTGTTATGGTTTATATGTTTGTCTGAGCTAATCTCTTAAACTGCACGTAATCTCTAAAATGAAAGGACACAGAGATTTAGTTTCTTTCTTGTTTTTGTAATTTGCCTTAAAAGGATATTATAAAAAGATCAACGAATATTTAAATATTAAATGGCCCGTTTACAAGAACCACTAATATATAAATGCAAGACGATACAGATAAATGTATTCTTCATATATAAATTACGCGTCACATTGTTTGTCCGCGATGGACTCCTAAACTACTTAACCGATTTCAATCAAATTTGCACCAACTTGAAAGATCTCAATTTATGATCAAAAAAATTACTATCCGAGCGTAGCCGGAACAGGCAGCTAGTTTAGCACTAGAACTTTTATTTTAGATGCAATTTTATAAAATTATATATTTAGAGTTTTAGATATCTTAGAGTATACATTTTTACAAAAAAATATAAAGCAGTAATAATTTTAAATTATTTTTACAATTCATTACTTTGCAATCGCATTTTTTGTAACAAACAGAATCTGAATTCAAATAATAAATCAGTTATAAACATTTCGTACCTACTCCGAAAAGACAGGTAATAGGTTATATCACTTACGGCTAATATTAATAATCAATCCTATTCCAAAACTTTCTGTCCAAGATTGATATTTTGATCCATTTTTATGTTATCGCTTGCCAATAACATATCTGTGGACAGGATAAATATGGCAATTAGGTATGAGATAGGCCGCCGGAGACGCAGCTATCTAGATTGCTTGAAATCCATTAGATTGAGATACATTATTAACATTGGCCGTTAATAAATATAGCTAAGAACATCATGTATATTCTTCGAAAAAAATATAAAGTTACACAAATTATAATTGTTGATAATTGCAAATTATCAGACAGATATAAAATTTAAAAAAGCTAAAATAAACAAAAAAAACTCAAATCGTGATTTGGATAGTAGTTTCGACCGCCTCGTTAGTCGAGTGGGTAGCATACACGCCTAACTACAACGATCATCCGCGAAGCTCGGGTTCGATTCCCGATGGGGCAGGCATTTGTGTGATGAACATTTAGATGTGTGCATTTCCGGGTTTGGGTGTTTATCAAATTAATTCTGGTATCTATTTAAGTACTTTTATATCTTAGTATCGTTGACTAACACCCATAACACTAGCAAATAATTTGCTTAATTTTGGGATTAGATTCAATTTATGTAACTTGTCGAGAGATATTTATTTATTTATTGAAGTTGTTACGCGCAAGCGGCTACACGCGTAAATCGCCCTTTGTGGACATCCCGATAGACTTGAAGGAACTTACCGTTGAGAATGATTTCTGAAACAAAAGACAACATATTTTAGTCAAAGTCATTAATCAAATCATTTTAATTAGTCCCGTTGTTGGTTTGCCTCCTGCTAGGCAGCTTGTAAGAGGCGACAAGGGGTCAATACATTTTTACCACCAAAGCCATTACAGGTACGAGTAGCTTTGTAGAAACTATTCCGGATATGGATCCACCGCCTTACCTGTACCTGCCGGTCAGTACATATTTTCTGGTCTGTGGGTTAGGGTTTCCGGTAGATTTGTATAATTGATCGAACATCTCTGACACGTGACAGTAACGCCCTTATAATGTGTGGTATATCACGTTTGTCTCTCACAACCAGGAGAACAGTGTGCATGCTTTCAGTTAAAATAAAAATTAAATAAAATGTTGTTGTCGGGGTTAAAAAAGATGCCTGCTTTAGAGGATTAATCTAATAATCTCAAACAGTAGATAATTTCACCAGGACCAGCCTTGAAATAATAAACCTAACTGAGCCGACATACTTCTTGCCCGTCTTGTTTAACATATTGCTTTCTCTATTCCCTTTAATCTCTTGTCGTAATACCTACGTAAAGTTATTTGAATATTACGTCTTTTGAGTTTTATCTGTAAATAGCAAATACGTAGTACAGTTCTGGGGCTTTGCCGGCTACCCAAACTACGATCCCGAGCCAACCTACCACAGTCCCCACCATCACCATAATACCATAAAATGTTATACTGCTGTGGTCAATTTTGTCACTTAAGTGATTTAATTTCAATTGAAATCAGAAGTGTGTTTCTATATAACTAAAACATAGAGGTACAATGGTTGACCACAAATTATTTTATTATTAATTAAAAATAAACGGTTTTTTTTTCTTATATGACAATCTTCTCCTGACGATGGTTAACAAATAAAATTGGCAAAATTGATCCATCTATTCAGGCATAATGCAATGACCAAGTTAAATGAGGATTTGTGTTTATATGTAAACTAGCCGACGCGGCAAACATCGTATATCATGACATTTACAGTTATTAACAGTTTGTATGTATTATATTGCGTTACAATGCATTGTTTTTCCCATTTTCTTTTTAATTTTCCCCGTTTTTCTTTTTATGAGGTCTTTCTCCTGATAATAACTAAAACAACAAAAAAAATATCAGCAAAATTGGTCCACCAGTTCAGGCTTGATGCGATGACCACGCTAAATGAAGGTTCATCTTTATATATAGACTAGCCGCTGCGCGCGCCGTTGCTAGCATGGTTAGTGGTCCCACAGGAACATTTTTCGGGATAAAAACTATCCTTTGTTATTCCAAGTTACCCTCTACGTTTGTGCCAAATTTCATGAAAATCGGTTTAACATTTTTTGCGTGAAGGAGTAACAAATAAACATACAAACTTTCGCATTTATACAATTGGTCAATCTGTTCAGGTATATCGATGATTAAGGGAAGTGGGGACATATAATAAATATATTGAAAAAATAATCAAAGCTTGGTGTTTATGACTACAATATGACAAACCAAATATTTACGTTCCTCGCCCTTATGCTTTTACGGAGATATCACACAGGGAGGTTGCATTATCATAAAACTCAGTAAAGCTCTCAAAATGAGAGGCTGAAGAGGTAGTACAACATCAACACTTTATTAGCGTATGTATTTTGGTTAACATATTGCTGTCGCTATTTTCTCTGCCATGTAATCTCTTGTTGTTATACGTGATAGGATTATTTAAATATAACATTTTTTGAATATTATTTGTAAACTAACGTCCCGCCCCGGCTTCGCACGGGTATAAAATATACAGATAAACCTTCTTCTTCAATCACTTTATCTATTAAAAAAACCGCATCACCATCCGTTGCGTAGTTTTAAAGATTTAAGCAAACAAAGGAACATAAGGACAGAGGAAGCGACTTTGTTTTTTTATACTATGTAGTGATACGTATTGTATTACGGTTAATAGGATTATTTAAATATAACATTTTTGAATATTATTTGTAAACTAGCGGCCCGCCCCAGCTTAACACGGGTATAAAATATACATATAAACCTTCTTCTTCAATCACTTTATCTATTAAAAAAACTACATCACAATCCGTTGCGTAGTTTTAAAGATTTAAGCAAGACATAGGGACAGAAGAAGCGACTTTGTTTTTTTATACTATGTAGTGATACGTATTGTATTACGGTTCCGAGGGCTTCGCCTGCTACTGACACTACGAGTACTACCTTGTGCCATCCTACTATCATCCACACAATCACTATAATACCATAGTCAGACTGCCTGTAGGACCACTACGGGGTGGTCAACATTTGTCACTTAAACAATTTAATTTGAATTGAAATTAGAACTGTATTTCTAATATAATAAACATAAAGATAGAATGGTTGACTACATTTTTTAAGGCAATCCTCATTTCGTTTTGTTAATTTCTTGAAGTTGATTTATACGTCAATGTAGATAATCAAGAATATTAGAAATAACTTTCGACTGGATTTCGTTTCATTCTACCTTTACCGCTTTTTAAACCGGTGGTAGTTTTGAGTGTTACATAGACTCGTCATAAGTGCCTCATGTAAAATGACACTGAGATAAAAATATTTTCTATTTCTGGGCTGTTAGTTTTAGTTTATACTAATTAAATTCATTTATGTTCAGGGGTATAATCTTCTGCCTTTCTTCCAAGAATTTTTTTTTTGCATTTAACATAACATTTAACAATACCATTTTTCGCACATTTAGTTAATATTTATCTAATGCTATTTTACAAACTTTTAGCTCTTTTAAATATTTTTATCTTTTCGCAATTATTTACGTGTTGGTCAAGCATGACAAATAAGAATTAAAACCTATGGAATAAATAAGAAAAAATCAAGCAGTGGCCACGCTATACGCGTGAAACTGTTTGCTTTTGATATAACATGTTTACTACACTATCTGCTTAAAGTACTCGGCTGTTTTATGACATATCTTACGAAAGGTCGGCCAGTTATGACGAGACTGTATAAACCTATTTGTTTAGCCAAACTTTCATAAGTGATTGTGTTTAAATGCTTATATTTAAACACAGTTACTGTATTTTGATTTTTTCTATACTTTTCAGTTTTGTTTATAGAATACTTACTTTTTAAGTTATTCGCAAAAATAACGTAGAAACGAGTGTCATTGTTTAAAATTTTAAACTTTTACTGACTTTTTTTAAGTATTAATTTGTGAAAAAAACTTCTAGAACAAGTTTCTTAAAATCAGTCTATCTATTAGACATTGCCATGCTTTACATTATACCATGAAAAACTAACCAACCCTCTAAATAAAAGTCACCAAGATCATGCGGTTTACTTTTTAGTAGAGCCTCTGCAAAACCTTTATCAGTTTTTTTTAATGAAAATAACTAACGAAACAAATAAATCAGTCATTAAATATATAAATAAACATTCCTGGACAAAATACACAAATTAAATCTAACCCCAAAGTAAGCAAATCACATGCTTATGTTATGGGTGTTAGTCAACGATTCTAATGCATAGAAATATATAAATAGATAAATAGATAGAGTTGGTCAGTGTCCGCTAGCCACTCGACCAACGCGGCCATCAATAAAGTCCAAACTAAGGAAACTAGTGGTCACCCAGTAGTCAAAAGAAATTTTAATTATAAGTTAAAAATGAATGTCCAATCATTATTAAAGTTCTATTGTCAATTTTTTTTATAACAAGCGTTATCTTCATTTATCATGACCTACTTTGTTTCCAAAGATTATGAAATTTATAAATATAGTTTATGCGCCATCTGTGATCTTTCATCGTTATCATCAATATATTTGTTTGTGTGTGTCAAATGCATGGTAGTATGTGTAATGTTTTATTTTTTTATTTAATGCACTTACGCCTTGTTATTGTAAAACATCACCTTCTGCACTTCTTCTACACATAACCTACAAATGTGCCAAATTTCATAAGCCTTCGTCCGCGCAATTTTCGTAAAAATGGGTCCTAAGTTTTTGCTTCACGTATTAATTTTAAGAACAGTTAATCATTATTTCGACGTCGAAACGAGTTCTGATGTATAATTAATCATTAAAAACAAGCAAATCCGTGTACAGCAGCAAGTATACAAAACTGATCAATACTCATCTATAGCTAGAAGGTTACAAGAAAATTCAATTAATATTCAGTAGATTAAGCACGAAGAGTTCATCCGCAGCATGACGTTGAATCCAATCCATAGTATATTTCCATTAGTATGCTAAATTGAATGGTCAGCTAGTACAAGGTAAAAGCGGAAGGCGATTTAGAATGTATACTGGTACTAGAGGCCTGGTACGTGTTTCGCTACGTATAAACTAAATTGACATAACAAAACAAAAAAAGAAAAAAGCAACTGAAAAATGCTTTAATATGACAGCACAATTCCCCATATGAAAAACGTTTCAATTTGAATGAGAAATACCCATTAACAAAATGATCCGCCATTTATTAAAATGTGTTACCGCTCGACCGATTTTATGCAAACTTCACATAAACCATCTACTAAATAATCCGAAAAAAGCCTAAATGTTTGGTCTGGATAAGTGAGCCCGTTCTTGAGTTATAAAATTACAACAAAAAGTGGCATTGATTTTTGTATGTACAGATATATGTAATATACATACCTACCTACACGCTCATCTTCGCGCCAATTCCTAGTGGGGTTAGCAGACAGTATCGTACGCGAAGTGCCACGATCTTTGCAGACCTTCTACTCTTTTCATACAAAATTTCGGAAACTCTTAACCTTCGGATAGTACCCGAGCGAATTGGTTATGAATTGTCAACCTAGATCTTTTCGTCCATCGACATTCGCATTGTGTATCCGTTTTGTTAATCTTTTATCTGACATTTTTCCACATGACCGAATCAACGGAGCATCCGTCATAACCTTATATATAAAAAACAATAGCTGTTCGTTAGTTTCGCTTAAACTCGAGAATAACTGGACTGATTCGGCTTATTTTGGTTTTGCATTATTTGTATTGAAAGTCCAGGGAGGTTTAAATGGTAAGAAAGAGAGGAAAGCTAGGACAAAACACTTTAAACCCATATTAACAGATCGGGTCTAATGAAGTTCGCCGGGACAGCTAGTACACTATTACAAAATATTTAGATTAAGCTCTGATTTTTATTATTCCACGAAACAAACCAGTTACTCGGATTCCGCGGAATCAGCAAAATTAATCAAAGTTATGTACCTATATGACGATTGGACTTTTTTAATTAAAATTGAAATTATTATAGAAATAATAATAATTAATAAATTTCCCTGGACAAGTTACACAAATTGAGTCTAACCCCAATGTAAGCATTTCTTGTGTTATAGGTGTTAGGCAACGATTCTAATACATAGAAATAGTTATTATATAGATACCAGAATAAATTTAATAAATACTTAGACCCGGAAAATGTAGACATCAAAATGTTCATCACAAAATTGCCTGCCCCCGTCAGGAAACGAAACCGAGCCTGGTGGTTGGTCGATATATTTAGGCGTGTACGCTAGCCACTGAACCAACGAGGCGGTCAAATACTAGAAACTACTATAAAATACTTGGCTTATTAACATTATCGCGTTAATTTGGAGGCAAACCGAGCAGCACCACAAACCAGATCAAATTATGCTTTCAAACCATCCAGGAACTTCTCTAAATATATATACAAAATTTTAACTATTACAGGTTGTTCGATTAAAAATAGTTAAGTCACATACGAACTCATTAATATATTTAATACGCGGTCTAGACGTTTAAAAAATTTAATTCGCATCATTTTTTGAGCCGTAGATTCAATTCAAATTTAATAACAATCGGAAGATGGAGACAAAAGTTCCTCCAAGATTACCTTTGTTTGAAGTCGTATTTACAACTATAAAGAACGTCTTTTAATATTAACATTGACAATTATGAAACTTATAACAAAACATGTCAGTGCGAAGGTAAAATATAGATATCTATTTAAAAATCAGTTTGGAACTTTTAACATTTTCATTTCATCGTCTTTAAAGCCTCGTTCCTATAAGAAACGAACCGGAATATGTTAGTATAACCATTGGTAGTTTGCCTAAAAGTGACTAAGCGTTGCTGATAGTTACACAAAATTATTACAGTTAACAGTCGATAACGAAAGACGGAAGTTAGATTTTTTACTATTTGTACAAAACACTACCATTCGTAAGCAAAACGGCTCATTTCTTGAATGTAAGAGCCGGGCATAAAACTGTGCTCTTACGCCCGCTGATTGTATTTATATTAGTGACAAAAGAGAGAGAGATAGAATAATTGAATGGTCTAAAATGAGAAAAAGAGAGACCTAGATTGACATACCACAATCAAATCGCTCAGTAGCTATACGAAACCAGTGTGTTTTTTAAAAAAAGAAAATCAAAAAGGAATTGACTTGAATATAATATGTAAGCTCCATTTTATTATTTTATATAATACCAACAAAACTTTGAATAATAGTCCAAAATTTAATCTTCCATCCACATTTTCACCACCCGAGCGCCGAAACCTCTAATACAGCCTTTCCCAAAGTGGGCGATAACGCCCCCTTGTGGGCGCTGGAAGCCTAGAGGGGGGCGGTATAAATCTTGAAAAAAATGTTTTTTTTTTTAAACTAGGCGCAACAAATATGTTATTGAGGTTATTGACAAGAAAAAAACGAGGGGGGGGGCGCTACAAAACAACTGATTTTCAAAGTGGGCGTTACATGAAATAAGTTTGGGAACCTCTGCTAATACGATTTTGCCCATGTTTGAACTTCGAAATAACATTGAACACAACTTTATAGCAAACATAACACATTTTACAAATTTCATTAATACCGGATCAAAACTATTAAAGTTGCTGTAAGCACCACCTTTCTAGATACTGGACGCTCGCTATGCACGTTTAACAAAAACAACCTACTTAGTTTCATCGATAATTGCTGATAATTCTGCGGTTCAGAAACTAAACTTATTTTAGATGCACGTTATCTTTTTCAAATGAAACAAAAAAAAAGAGATGGAAAATTTAGTTTAGATGGATGTAGACCTTCCAGATTAGTCCAAACTTGTCAAATTGTTATCTTCACGCCCATATCCCCGAAGAGGTAGGCAGAGGTACAACCAAGGCACCCACGACTAGCCGAAGATACTAAGTCCCACAATGTGATAGGTGGCAAGCCTATCGCCAACCGGGCACAATTCCAATCCCGACCAACATTTTTTTTTATTAGAAAATTGGAAAAATCCAATTTTCTTTTTGTTGGCCGACCCGGGATTCGAACCCGGGACCTCATGCAGTCAAGTCCAACACCCGGACCGCTAGACCACAGAGGCAAATTGTTATGTTTTTAATTAACGGTTTCCGAGCGATAGATTCAACATCTGTAGAAATGTGTACGATCTAATTTGACAGCACTAAAAGTGTTTTGTCTCTTTCTATTACTATAGTTGGAATAAGTTTAGTGAGTGCGCAACAAAAGTTACACTAAAAAATACCGACTTCGACTTCAATAATTACGTTATTAAGTCCACGAAAATTTTTTTTCGATTATCCTGCAATTTCACCACTAAATCCCAACTTAGTAGCATTGGGACAGCCTAGAATGTACATTAAAAAATAAAAAAAAGGTTTTTTAAAATCGGTTCAGAAACGACAGATTAACGTACATAAAAAACCGGCCTAGTTTAAAATTACGTTTGTTGTATGGGAGCCCCTCTTTAATATTTATTTTATAGTTATTTAATTATTTCTTTTAAATGGTGATATAAAAGTAAATAATTTGTGAAAATTTGAAGCGTCTACCTGTCACCATTTTTAATATTGAGCAAAAAAGTACTAAAAGCACGTTTATTATATGTATACCCCCTTAATATTTTTTTTAATCTTTAGTAGGTATTTTTGTTGTTATAGCGGCAACGGAAATACATCATTTGTAAAAAATTCAGCTTTCTAGTTATCACGGTTTATGAGATACAGCCTGAAGACAGACAGACAGACATACAGCGGAGACTTAGTAATAGGGTAAGTTTTTACCCTTTGAGTACAGAACCCTAAACAGGAGTAAGACATATAATCAACTCAGTTAAAAACCAACATTTTTTAATTATTACTAACTGACCAAAGAAATGATTTCATGTCCAAATTATGAATGTTTAATTTTTATAAGAGAATGTAAATAAGCGGTAACGAGAGTGATCCACTGGGTGACCTGATGGAAAGTGATTACTGCCGCCGACGGAAATACATCACCAGGAGTATCACAGATGCGTTGTCTACCTTTTAGGAATGAATACACTCTTTTCTTCAAGGCTTCGAAGTCGTATTCATTTAAAAATACCGCCCTTGGTGACTAGTTCCCAAGAGGTGTTTTAGGTAATTTCACAATACAAAATTCTATGTAATCGTACTGTTTAAATTATGTGTTTCGGGTATATTCGTCAAGCTTCCGAATATCCGAATGGATTTTAATCCGAATGAATAGAGTTGTTATTACACATAATTAATCATTTCGCTTAAATTTAGATGTGGTAAGCTAATTTAAAAATTAAAGTATAAAGTCTAAAAAGAGTAAAAAGTGTAAAGCTGAAGCGCATAATTTATTGCACATAATTAATAATTTCGCCAAAATTTAGATGAGGTCAGCCAATTTAAAAATTAAAGTATAAAGTCTAAAAAGAGTAAAAAGTGTAAAGCTAAAGCGCATAATTTCTTGATTATTGATATTTAGAAACAAACAACATGAGCAGAAAACGCATTTTTTAAATCTTGCTTGGTTTTATTTTATTTAAATGGTTTACCAAACAACATATTATTATTAGACACTTAATTTACATATTTTGAGATTAGATTTTATACGTTTTTATACATAAGCCATAAATCACAAAATATAAATTAATAAAACGTGTTTTTTTTCTGCATGTGTGAAGGTGTTTATTACAAAAATAGAATTAAAAATTAATTTGTTCTTTAGGAACAGTTACGAAGCTAATAATTATCAAAAACAAGGTTATAAGTATTATTCTGCCGTTGTTGGAAGGTAAATTACAGTATATTTATTATTTTGTATTTCACGAAGACGGTTAGTGCTGTGCAGCAACTTGCCCGGATAGGGATTTTAACGTAGTGGGGATGGCTTACCTAGCATCCACCACTATATTAACAGAAAATAAACAAACAAACATACAGTCGAACTAAAAGTTTGACTGAGAGGGAATCCTGTTGGTATGAAGAGTTGTGAATTAAAAATCTAAATAAAATTAAAAAAAAGTATATAACTCGACAATGGAAAGCCTAAACGCTGTAACCCTCGAAAATTCAAAAATACGTTTCTCTCACCGTTAGAATCAGAAAAAACTTCTGCGTCGAATGAACCGACTCTCGTAGCTCTAGGACAAAAAAATAAATTTGCACATCGTAAAATTTTGGTTATTTTTGAAACTATCTCAGACTTTATATTGCTGTAACCCACCGAAAAACTCGTGTTTTCTTGAGTGAAGGTACTTACACCATATGATGGACCGTGATTTAAATTATGACAATGGTTACTACATTTATGAGGTACAACATATTGAGACACACTCGGGTTATATGCTGACCATGATACAATAATATGGGACCACCTCGAAATCATGACCTATCTTTTAAAAAATAAATCATCAAAATCAGTTGTCTTTTGACGTAGTAATCGCGTACCAAACATACAAAATAAAAACGTTCATTCAAATTGAGAACCTCCTTCTTTTTTCGGAGTCAGTTAAAAGCTAGCCAACCTGGCGAACTGAAGTTAACGCTTGACATTGACAGCTATTGATAAATTGTAAGTGAAACGTTATAATATTGGTTTTCCTACTTTCTTTTGATATGAACCTCCTCCTTGCGACAACTAACATAAAAAACAAAAATTAGTGAAATTGGAAGTTCTATTCATGCGTGATGCGTTGACTACGGGAAATTAAGAGTTTATTTTATTTGGAGACAGAAGATTTCAATATATAGGAATGAAGTGGTTTTATATTATGAGATGATCTACAAGCAGTAGGTATAATATACTCCACTGATGGTAAGAAATATTCGTAACCTGGACATCATAGATGTTAAAGAGACAATATCATAAAAAAAATATAAAAGAAAGTCGGGTTTGTTACAAAACTTATAACTAGAGATCTGCTGGACCAATTTTCATGGTTTTTGATTCGTTAGATTTGTCTCCGCCCCGAATAGCAGAATACACTTGAAAACAATGAAAACAAAAAAAATATGAAAGATGAATCGTCAAGTCGTGACAGTTAAATCGATTAGGCTGAAAATTGACAGAAAGGTAGCTTAGAACCGGGAAAAGGAAATGGGGTACATATTATCCTTTACAATAGCGAGTAAACTAGGAAAAACGACTTTTTAATTTTTCCCATACAAACTGAACGGGCGGAAAGAAGTTCGCCGGAACAGCTAGTAAAGGATTAACGGATAATTTAATTTTATAATTGTGTAGTCAAAGGGAAAGAGTTCCTAATAAAAATGTAAGTTTATTCCTTTTTAAACGTCTTTTACAATATTTTACTGATACTTATGTATTATCTATTTTGGTAAAACTAAATATTGCATCTGTTTACAGTGTTATACAATAGAGAGCGTGCTCGTTACAACTTTTATGCTTTACTAAAAACATTACAAAATGAACCTTCCTTACTTTGTTTAATATAGTAACAGAGTTTTCTTGGTCTCAAAAAAAAGTTTCATTTGCTGTAACCCTTATTAAAACTTGTTCAGGGAACTTTAGCAAGAAACGATTATGATAATTTTATATGTTAGCACAAACTGCACAACATTGCTAAATACGGTTAGTGAGTTATGATATTTTTTCTTAAATTTAAAAGTTTTTTTGGATCAACTGTAAAGTTCATACGTTCAGGGTTACAGCGTTTACGCTTTCCAGTCTCGATTATAAATGTGCACTTCACATTATATGTTTCTGCCAGCTAAAACAAAATATGCGCGTGGGATACGACGGTCTCGTAGACTTTTCTCGACGAAGCAAGAAGGACTGCTGCCGTAGGCCTCAGCGGTTGTGGTAGTGGGACCCTCTGGCGCCTTCCCTCAGCAACCAGATGTACGCAGCTGGGAAGGTGGCTACAGAAAAACACACACACCGACAGGGCAGCTATCGCAGCTCCATGGTCCTCAGGATCACCATCGAATAGCCGACACCAGATAGCAGACATAAGTTCCTCCGTAACTTGTTCTTCTCTTAAGATCCGTCGACTCAAAATTAGAATGCCCAGGTGGCGGGCTCGGTCACCTTTTATCCTATCCTACGCCTTACCTTTTCCTGATGCCACAAATAGGTCTATAAATTTAGGTGTGATATGATGATCGCGTGAAATGGGGATTCAGAAATATATTTATATTAATTTCATTAATTTATATACTTACATAATAATAAAATTAATTTTGAGTTGCGGTTGCAACATGCCTTTTTGTATATTTACTTATTCTTTCTAATATTAATAAAGTTTAATTTATGTTTCCTGTATCCATAAAGCTATAAACTACTACTAATGTACGCGGTGGACTTCAAACATACATAATATCGAATTTGAAATTCCGTATTGAGAAGCTGTATTACCTACTTTATGTTGCCCGCAGCTATGACCTCTTAAGTTAATTCTGCTGAATCTATTTTGATTTCAGAATAAAAAGTCACCACAAAACACAAAGTAAAGTTATTTTACTTAAACTTTACTTTACTTACTTTAGTTACTTTACTTAAAGTTATTTTACTTTGTGCCGTTAATTACTTACCGTCTTTTACTCGCACCTTTATCACCCCTACAAGCTGTTATGTAAGAGGAGGCTTTCAAAATATTACCAATATTTTCGAATCACTCTCGCCAATTGTCACACATATTTATAGTTTCCATAAAGGTAGATTAAAATGTAGTTATGAATTAGATTTGTAAGTCAGGTTTTTGCAGTTTAACTGTGCTTACTTGAAATCGATTCTCAATAAAAGAAAACAACATACTTAACAACATTTGTATAAACTATAGACGTACATATTATAAAATACTCTTTTCTGAAAACTCAAAGTTACCCTGTATAGGTATATTATTTTACTTTTATTTACCAAATTTAGTTTGTAGTTTACCAAAATACTTCCTATTCACAGAGTCGTTAAAAAGTCCGCATGCAGTTTCGAATAATAAAAATTAAGTTTTTGTCAAAATTTAGCATGTTATTTTCTTTATAGTGCACTTTAGAGACAATTACTAGTAAATATTTGCACTTCATCCTGTAAACACGTCCATATATCTTACATTTAATAGAACGATGGTAAAAGTGCAAGTGGAACAGGGATGGCTAGAAGGAGAACAAGTGGATTCGGTTTTAAAAAATAAGAAGTTTTACAGTTTTAAGGGAATACCATACGCAGCGCCGCCAGTTGGGAAACTTAGGTTTAAGGTGACTGGTTTTTCCTTTGAGTATTAACAGGTTTTTAAGATTCTTTCTCGGTCAAAATTATAGTCTTATAATATGTTTCATTCATTTATTATTTGGAGTTTCATTTTTTCATTTGGCGTTAAGTAAAATTTCCAAATATTCATATTCATTTTTAAGTCTAATAAATTACAGGTTACATTGTTTTACAGCATCATTGGGATTAAAACCTTAGTTTAACTTTAAGTCCTGATGATGCTGTAAAAATAAACCCGTGAAAAAACAAGACAAGAAACACGCATTTGTCATTTAAAAATATGAAAATTCTTAACAAGGCTTAGATATTCAACAATTTCAGAAAGGATTTCTACTTAAGTGGAGGTCGTACATAGATGTCTTCGTGCGAATATTAATAACGACGACTTATTTTTGTCAAGTTTTTCGAGAATTGCAATCTGTATGCCGATCTGTAGGTCAAATGTCGTACGTTTACATCAGGAATTCACAGAAATGCTTTGGTATTGTATGGAGTAAGACGACTGCTCTATGTCGCGCTCGGATAACTTATAAACTAGTTGAACAACAAATCCGAAGAAAGTCATTGAAAGTTTAAACAGGTTACTAAACTCAATCAATCACTTAATCGTATGCGTAAATCTAACGATGGGGCGCGTTATTTCAGCTATCTGTACTTATGTCGAAGCATAGATAAGTAATCTATGTGCAAATCTCATCTTTACTCTAGACTGCAGTTTTTCTTTATACTATATTACTACTGGAGTTTACACTACTAATAAAGACAATATCAATTTACATTAATTTTCAAATATAGCTAACTCACTCTAATTTACCTACCTCTCTTTCTGTGAGTCTTGTGAAGTCATTAAACAAAATTAAAACAAAAGAGAGGTCGGTAAATTAGAAAGTCAGAAATATTTTAAAATTTAAAAACTGTATGGTTACGTTACTCTTGAATCTTAATTTTATGCAAATTGAAAATTGAAACCGGTATGTTATTTTATGTACGTACTCTTAAACATAATCTTAGCTAATTATTAATCATTAGTTAACAATAAGCAATACATAACTTTATCGGATTCGTAATTTTCTGGAACTTTTTCTTTCCCCGTGTTGGTCCGGGCTCCTTTGCGAAATAGACCATCTGCCTTCCTGCCAGGCAGCTCGTAAAAGGCGAGCATAGGCTTACCGTCACTAACACCGTGATATCAGACTAGGTGGTAGTTTCCCAGCGACTCAACCGAATTGGTACCACCGCCTTACCTATTCCTGCCGCCATAACGTCATGACGTGTTCCGGTTTGGAGGGTAAGGTAGCCGGTAAACTTAATTTTGCTTTTGCACTCGTTAACAATGTCTAACGGAGACGATATAAAAATAAAATTTTGATAAACTATTTTGTTACGTCATTTCAGTTAGAATCTTTTTTATTGAAGACAACAATAATGTAATAAGATGATTTTGTACGTCACTTATTTATTTTCGCTGCTTCTTCTGCTCACCTTCACTTTCTTACTTTTCTGTTAATATTTCACTCAATATAAAACAACTTCAAT
The DNA here is from genome assembly GCA_002245475.1 of Calephelis virginiensis. NCBI lineage: Eukaryota > Metazoa > Arthropoda > Insecta > Lepidoptera > Riodinidae > Calephelis > Calephelis virginiensis. The sequence goes on from NJDC01003007.1 coordinate 434,102, forward strand.
TTCAAATTGAATCGTTCAAATATTAAAAAATCGAACAAATCGTAGTAGGTTATAGGTGATACTCAAAGAAATAAAAAAATATTAGACAAAATACAATAGATAATAATTTTAAGCAAAGGTTTAAAATTATTCAATTCACTATTTCAACTCTTTTCTTTTTGAATATTTGTAATGTATATGTTTATCTATACCTATATCTACAGAAACAAGTGCATTGTATATAGCTGTTTTATGATTTTTACAATAATGTGAAATATAATTATTAAGTCTGACTGAGTTTCGTTGGATTAAATGATCATTGTTACATATCATTAGGTTAATTAAATAACATTTGATCGTATTTTATCAGAAGGTAGTGTCAAGAGTCTCCGAAACGAGCGTATTTGTAAAAAATAGTAATGAAGGTGTAGGAAGCTAGACAGGTCTTCAAGGATCGTATTATTTAGCGTTCGATACTGTCTGCCTACCCCATAAGGTATTTGACATGAAAATAAAAAAAAATTAGATACAAAACATGATTTTTGACAGAGTTTTGAATAATAGTTTGTTCTTATTACAGGCTCCTCAACCACCTTTACAGTGGACTGGGATAAGAAACGCTACGATGCACGGCCCGAACTGTCCACATTTCAACATTTTCAATAATAAACTACTTCGAGGAAATGAAGACTGTCTTTATCTCAATGTTTATTCGCCAAATTTGGCCCCTGAAAATCTGAAACCAGTAATATTTTATATCCATGGAGGTGGATTTAAATCAGGATCAGGCGATGACTCATTTTGTGGTCCTGATTTCCTTGTTGATCAAGATATAATAGTTGTAACTATGAATTATAGACTCGAAGTTCTGGGATTTCTTTGTTTAGACATTAAAGATGTTCCCGGTAATGCTGGCGTTAAAGACTAAATTGCGGCATGAAAATGGGTTCACAAGAATATTTCAAACTTTGGAGGGGATCCAAATAACATAACTTTGATGGGATAAAGTTCAGGTGGAGCTGCTACGGCCTTACATACGTTATCGCCAATGTCAAAAGATCTTTTCAAACAAGCAATCATCATGAGCGGAGTTCCTTTTTGTGACTGGAGTATACCGTTTTATCCACAAAAACGTGCATTTATACTCGGAAAACAGTTAGGGCTAACAACAGAAGATCCTCAAGAATTACTAGATTTCTTACAAAGTCTACCAGTTGAAAAGTTATTGAATCCTAGCCCACGTGTTACTGGATTAGAATTAGCAATAAATAATCCATACAAAATTTATCATTTCACGCCAGTCAAAGAAAAAGAATTTGGTCAAGAAGCATTCTTACTTGATGACCCAATCGAATATATGAAAATCGGAGAGAATAATGCTCCTATGATAATTGGTTATACCAGCGATATAGCACTGCTTGGCTTATCTACTTTTGTACAACCTCCTGATTATGAACTTGTTGAAGATACAATTGTTCCTAGAAAAATCTTATACAACTCTTCATCCAAAATAATACTGAATGTAGCTAAGGAAATCAAAAAGAAATATTTTACCGGAGCTTACAAAGTCAATAAGCACATTGATCTAATTGAATATCTGTCGAATACCACGTTCCTGTATGATAGTCTCAAATTTGTAGAGCTATTCAAGAAATACAATAAAAATAAATGTTATGTGTACAAATTTTCTGCTTTTGCTGAAAGAAATTTCTTTGGAAATCGATCACAGCATGGTGTTATGGGAACATCACATTTAGATGATTTGTTATATCTATTTCAACCTAGATCACTCAATCTTCCACTTATTGAAAAAAGCTCAAGCTATAAAATCATTCAACAAACATGTAAACTGTTTACAAATTTCGCAAAATATGGGTAAGGTGATGTTTTATGACGTATTTTTTTCTTTTGACCTGTAACTGAAACTTGGAATAAATAGGATGCAGATTTTATTCTTCCAGTAGTTAGGTTTTAATTATAAACAGACAACGAATTGAGTGTAGAACATAGACAGATGGCTAGATATATTAATTAAAATTTTTTCTCAATAGTTTTGGTCTGGGTCTCCTGTGTACCACATGCTTTCCTGCTAGGCAGTTTGTAAAAAACGAGCAAAAGTTAAAGACCCATTACCAACTAGACCATAGGGGATAGAGTACCATGCTTCAACTTGTCGGGGTAGATATCCACGGCCTTAGTTATTCCTGCCGCCACTACAACGGTTTAATCTTCTGTTTTTGACGTTAGGGTAGCCGCTAGACTTGCATAGTTGTCGTAACACCTCGGACGCATGACAACGAAGCACTTACAACATCCATGGTATCTATAGGCCACGGTTATATCATGACATCGGGGAGATACGGCTCCCGATGTTTTCTGTCATGTTACAAAAAAAATCACATTTATATTAATTTAAATATTAACTGTTATATAATTCGTTTACTCAAAAATCCAATTTCCAGTGGAATATGTGATTGTCTTAAGATCTACAACACATACATTTCTATTAAAATTGTCCAAATGATCTTTACGTAGGTATACTCGTAACAATTAATGTTAAATGAAATATGCGTCTATATACAATAACAAGATTCTAGAAAAAATAACAGGGATCGGTTGTAAATTTTTAACTCTGATGGAAAAAGAGGGGTGATATAAATCAACAATTTAAAACACCCCTCTTTTTCCGTCGGGTGTGTATGTGTGTGTGTCTTGTTGTTTGTGATGTCATAACTCTTAAACGAATGATTTTTTGTTTTTTAAAAGCTGAGGTGATTAAGATTGGTTTTTTCAGGGGTTATTGAAAATGTTCAAATTTATCATTATACTAGCTTTCCGCCCGTAGCTTCGCCCGCGTGAAATTCTCAAGGGAGCATTTAATCGGAATAAAAAGTATTTTATCAGCGAAGTCAGCTCATACCCTGTCTGTATACCAAATTTCATCAAAATCCGTTCAGTAGTTTCTGCGTGATTGACGGACTAACATCATAACAAAGAGACTTTCATATTTATAATATTAGTGTGATTTTTGTAACCTTATTTTAACCAAAGTATTGAAATATGTCTGATAAAACGGCTATATCCAATAGATAGTACCTAATTGAACCTTGTTTTATTTTTTTTAAATCGAAAATTTCTGAGATACCTTAAACTGATTCATAAATACGAGTATAAGTGAATAGCCAACCTGGCAAACTTCATAAAAAAGCAGGTGTAGATTTTTTAATTTGACCTGCAATTTTTCAGATTTTTGATTTCATAAGAACCTTCTCCTGACAGTAAACACAATAAAAACAATACGATGATTGGTCCATCTGTACACGCGTGACCACGCGAAATGGGGATTCATTTTTATATATAGACTAACTGACCCGGCGAACTTCGTATCGCTTGACATTAACAGCTACTATCATTTTTTTTATTTAAACTTATCAAACGATTTCACTCCGTGTCGCCTCGGGGCGTACAAAAAAAAAATATGTCGCCTAGGGGCGTACACACAAGAGAAAAAAATAATAAAGCATATCTTTGTAAACAGAATTCATATGTAACAAAAACTACATGTGAGTACTTATATCGACGATACAATAATTACTCGGGGTCGTAGGTTCTGGGAAACCTTATAATTGATATTTATGAACTGATTTTAGTGTAGGTAAAGAGAGAGAGAGAGAGAGAGAGAGGCCTTAACTCTGGGGGATTCTCGGTCCTGGGCGCTCCACCCCTCCTGGTGATCCTTTGTATGGTTCCAGGGTGAACGCTCGACTTAGTGAATCCCGTCAGGCTCCAACTGGACGGCGTTATTATAGGAATCTCCTATATGTGCGATAGGTAGGGGTAGGTTAGGTACCCGTACCGTAGAACCCTAAGGCGGGTGTATGTTGGTTTATTAGCACTTTTATAAATATATTGGCTAACTGTAGCCTTAAGTGACCAACTATTTAATTGATTAGAGAACCCTAAGGCGGGTGTATGTTGGTTTAGTAATTGCCTGCCCGGCAGCGTAAGGACGGTGCACGGGCAGAAGGCAACCTCGCCGGGAAGGTCCCGATAGAATATGAAGTACGGCCTCGTGGATAGGTGAGTTTATATAGATCGCGCGCTAATCACCGAGAGGCGAGGGTAAGGGGTACATCGTACGATGTGTTGTTTGTGCTGCTTTTCCAGGAACGTTGGTGGTTCTTATGGAATGTTTTTTATAAGTACCCACAACGTGACATCCGAAAAAATTTTGTCACATTGTTGGGACAGACTAAATTTTAAACAAAATAGGTAGTATTTGATGCGGTAGCAGTGCAGTCTACCTAATTCCGACATCAACTACTACTTACAAATAAAAAAACAATTAAAAAACATTTTCCGTTGGACCAAATTGTAAAACTCAACCTTAACCATTCTCGAATCCCCTCGAATACACACAAAAAATAATGAATCATGTTCTCAGTCGTTTAGGAGGAGTTCAGTGACATACAGACGCATACAAGAAATATGTACATAAGATAGTCAATTATCGGTACAAAGTTCTTCTTCTTCTTTTATAAATATGGCTTCCGATCGTTTTTCACGACTACTTTGACAATGTCAAGTTAGTTAATTCTTATACAGTCATTAGTCACTATATACAAAGTCATGTCAGATCAGGGTCTTGAGTAAAGCGGTAGCTTCGTTACTCAAGCTCATCTAGTGAGATTTGACGGCGTCTAAATTAACCAATTTTACTCAATATAAACACGAAATTCATTAATTACGAAAAAAATACGACCATCTTCATTCACGATTTCGCCAAAACTCCGGTACAAAGTTACAACTTACAAGTAATTGATAGTTTAAAATATACCTACGTATGCATTGTATGTTGTACTTTCTTAAACCGTCTTAATTTTTTATTTTAGTGACAGTACAAGTAATGTCTTATTTTCTTTGAGGCTTTATATAATTTTAGGAATCCAACACCAGACGAATCTTTAGACGTTATCTGGCCAAAATACGATGACAATTTGAAGTATCTTAACATAGCAGAAAAACTTGTGCAAGAAGAGGCAGCTAATGCAGATGTAGTACAATTTTGGGACAAGATTTATGAAATGGCTGGCGGCTCTTACGAATCTTTTCTAAATTGGCTGTGCTAGTTAATAAACAATATGCTCTGAATACAAAAAATATACATACAGTGGTCTTAATTTCTTCAAAGTAATTGTTTTTCAAACTCTCTTCTCCTTTTTTTCAAAGTGTCATGCAGTACAGCAAAGCTATCTATATATTGATAGGTGATGCCAAAACTTTTGCCCCTTTTTCACGCAAAATTGCGCGGACCTGCGTCCGCAGCATAACATTTGACACACTTACAGTTTATGTGTAGGAGAAGTGTAGAACGCTAATATTTTTCAATAATAATGCTTATAAAGTACATTAAATCAATAAATAAAACATTACCCACACTACCATGCATTTGACACACACAAACAAATATATTGATGATAACGATATAAGATCACAGATGGCGCACTAAAAAGTTTGGAAATGATAGGAGAGAGAAAAGATGGCGTTCTTATCAACAAGATATTAAAATTTATTATGGTCGAATTTCGACCAATGGGCGACCACTAGTTCAGATAAATGACGATTAATTATACCTCAGAACACTACATTCAACGCGTATAACGTCTGAAGGCGACGAATAACTGTACCTGTGGTATGTTATGAAACAGCTGGCATTTAAAGTGGCTTTGCTGGGGATCATACTTACCCACCTGTATCTTGTGAACTATAAAAACTACTGATCTTTTTTGAAAACCACTGTACGAATACTTGTTGAATTGTACGCGTAATAAAATATCATTGTTTGGTGATAGCTTTGAGTATGACAATTTATTTAAGAAAGAAATATCTTCACGCCCATATCCCCGAAGAGTTAGGCAGAGGTACAACCAAGGCACCCACGACTAGCACTAGCACCGAAGACACTAAGTCCCACAATGTGATAGGTGGCAAGCCTATCGCCAACCGGACACATTTCCAATCCCGACCAACATTTTTTTTAAATTAGAAAATTGGAAAAATCCAAATTTGAACCCAGGACCTCATGCAGTCAAGTCCAACACCCGGACCGCTAGACAACAGAGGCGACCTAGAAATTTAAGAAAGAAAGAAATCATTTATTTGCTAGAATTAAGGTGGACAGTAAGTTGTTAAATATTCTTTTAGTCCTTATATATTCTGCTTGTATCGAGCATGGAAAGCAACACATAATGTAAATATATTATATCTAGACAACAATTCATTTATTTCTCTAATTGCTAAAAATAATTTGGTAGATATAATTCTTACATAGTTTAAACTTCCTTTATTACAAATTAAATTCTACAAAGCTGTAGATTAACATTTTAATTATTTGTAGTATGATTTATTATTATAGTAGACATATGTATTCATTAATATATTAGTACTGTTTTGTAGAAATAAATTGTTATGTTAATTATTAAGTCAGAGTAGATTATACTATTATTTTAGTTATAATCAAATTTTAAAAGTGTATTATTGTAGCAGTTATTAAATTACATATCTATTGTTATTAAACAATTATATATTATGGTATTTCATTGATTATTTATTTCTATCTTTTTGGCCTTGTCATTTTATATCAGTTGTTGTGGCTAAGATTTTTGTCTTATTACAATAATATTGTGACTACAAATTGAGATGTAAGCTATCTTATTTTTCAGGTTGGTTTAAAGTGAATACGGTGATTAAAATATTAAAATATTTGATTCTAATTTGATTAAAATAGGTTAAGTAGTTTAGAAGTCGTTCGTGAACAAACGACGTGACTCGTTATTTATATCGAATAAATGTTAATATAATAATAATTTTATATTAAAATAATTGATCGGTATTTATCAGGATGATCCATGAATGATCCTACTACAGAGTATGACTGATCAGAAAGCACTAAACACAAAAACAAAACCTAAAATAATACACATATAATAACTATTAATACATCATACGTATATTGTCAATAAAATAAAACAAAAATCTTAGTGTCTTCGGCTAGTCGTGGGTTGTTGGTTGTGCCTCTGCCTACCCCTTCTGGGATATGGGCGTGACGATGCTGCTACAAAAATCATAAAATCGGAAAGCACAATTCAAAAAAAAATTAGTCTAGCTTATCAAAGCTCTATGATGTTTGCTGAGAATTGGAATAGTATTTTTTTTTAATTACTAAAAGATTTGCACTAACCATGCGGAATGGCGAGAGAGTGCCCTAGTAATTTAATGTAATCATGCCCTGAATTTGCCCTTACCGTGAAAAAATGATATTAAATTAATCTAATCTTAAATTTCTGAATATTTTTTTTATAAAACTAAACTACTAAATAAAAGGATCTTCATGCCCACATTCTCAAAGTGGTGCGCATAGGCACAACCAGGACACCCACGACTAGCGGAGGACTCTATGTCCCGCAATGTGATAGGTGGCAAAGCTAACCAATCGGGCACATATCCAATCCCGTGTAACGTTTTTTTTTATTAGAAAATTGGAAAACCCAAATTTTCTTTTTCCCCAATCCCAAAATACATGACAATATGACATGACAATGACAAGAAACCACACTTGGTAGGTATACGTTTTGCCTGAACATTTTTTTTTGTGATAATCGGGGATAATAATCATGATAACTACTTTTAGGTAACAAAAGGTTTTATTTTTAAGAAACCTTAAAGAAAAGAGCGTACTCATTTTTAAATCCATCCTTTTTGGTATTGTGGACGTCGGAGCAACGGTAACTACTTCTTACCATGTATTTTGTCTATAAACCTATCTCCCATCCGCACTAGGAAATCCGTCTACTTCCAATATCATTAAAAAAAATTAGGTAGGTTACCTTTTTTACATGTTTGCTTAGGTATATGATTGGTTGCCTCAATGGGGAGTAGTAGTGAATCTTCGTAGTAAACGAGTAATTGGTGACAAAAACTCTTCTCAAATCCCAAAAACTAAAGCAAGTATAAAATGGGTAAAGTTAGGTTAAACTGTTTTTTTTTTGTTATCAAACAGCTTCCACGTTTACCTTTATACATAAATTTCAGTGGGGGATGTGGGATGAAAAACGTACCATTTTTACAGGTTTTTTTAGTATGCGTATAACCTTTAAGTATCAAACCATTAAAATAATGTTTTATATTAGGTATAGTACTCGTATGCACGTTTCCTTGCACGCAAGTAAGAAGCAACTATATACAATACCCTAAAGGGGTGTGGGGGTACTTACCATAAGTAAAGAAAAAACTAATTTAAACAAGTTTTACATTATTAAAACATTGTTTATACCCTGTGTACCTAATTGTTGTTAGATACTTACTTGCAAACTATCTTTTATTGATTTCATGTTATTTTGCAACATTTAAATTATTAGGCGCTTAACGTTCTTTTTACTTTAAGGCATTAGGATTTTGAAATAGAAGAATATATTATTTATATTCCGACTAGCTGTCCCGGCGAACTTCGTTCCACCCGTTCAGTTTGTATGAGAAAAATGAATATTTTGTTTTTCCTAGTTTTCTCGCAGTGTTTCCCTTTTTATTATATTTTAAACCTTCCCTGGACTTGAATAAATAATTAAAAACCAAAATTAGCCAAATCCATTCAGCCATTTTCGCATCGCAATCGCAATTGATATATATATAAATATAAATGTGCTAAATAATTAAAGACAGACAAGGAATAACAAAATAAATTAAAACGCCTAAATTTAAGTGTTTGTATTGTGCCAATGGTGATTTAGGATATAATTTATTTGGCGTTTTTTTTTTCATTATATAGCTCTACTTTCATTTACATAATATAGCTCGTGAATTTCTTACCTTCAGGAATCCGGCTGCTTGTTTGCTTCCTATATCATAAAAAAAGGTTGTGGTTGTCGAGTTGATATCGTACGTGTGAACTAAACCTGATTCGCGGCTTCTTGCTGCTGGTCAAAGTGCGGCTTTGCACGACATGCTGAGTACAACATATAGCAAACAGGAAAAGCTAATTTAAAATTGTGGCTGTACATTGACACACCAAGGATCGCCTCTGTGGTTTAGCGGTCCAGCTGTTAGACTTGACTTCGCGAGGTTCCGGGTGCGATTCCCAGATCGGGCAAAAAAAATGTGGTTTTTATAATTTTCTAGCAAAAAAAATATTACTCGGGATTGGATAAGTGCCCGGTTGGCGATAGGCTTGCCAGTTTTCACATTGTGGGACTTAGTGTCTACGGCTAGTCGTGGGTGCCCTGTTGTGTCTTTGCCTACCTCTTCAGGAAAATGGGCGTGAATACTTACTTACACCAAGGTTTTACCGAAAAATCTGAAGATCAAGGCCTAATAAAAATATCGGTATATATAACTTTGCATATTTTATTAATTTAAATGTTATCTTATTTTTAAATTTTATTACAAAAAAACAAAGGAAATAAACCGAAATTAATTTCACCTAACTTAAGCAAATATTAATTATGTAGCTGAACAGATTACATTTTTTCCACACATAATTTTTTTTTCTGTAAATTTCAAAATCGTCAAAGTGCTGTGTCTAAAAATACTGCAGAAATATTTTTTGAAGCTAGATCAAACAGCCACCACCAAATCCATTCAAATCATTCATTTTGTTTCAACATTCTTTTTTCATATTTTCAACCGCCTTCTAAAACACCACGAATTTCTATATTATATAGTTATATATAGTTATATATTCAGAATTTAAAATTATATATAGGTATGCTTTTTTTTTTGAGTTTTGGCGCCATCGAGAGAAAAGATGGTCGAAGTTTTTTCATAATTATTGAATTTCGTGTTAATGTTGAGTGAAATTAGTCAAATTTCGTGGCATTTTGTACAATTTTGTTCAGTGAAAGTGCACAAATGAAATAATCATGAAGAAATTAGCGTATCGTATATTTCCTCGTTGCCGCCAAAACTCATTACATGAGCTTGTGTAAAAAGGCCACCGTTTTACCCAAAAGCCTGACATGACTTACTGACGACTTATGACTGATGACTAATTAAAATTAATTGAAATTGATATAAAATTTGATGCAAATTACTACTTGACAAATGGCTCAATACTAACGTGAAGGCCAAAACCTAAAGAAAGAAAGAAAAAGGTATGCTTTTTGGTTAATCTCAATTAAAATTTGACATGTCTTTTTATTTACCTAATAATTTAATAGGTACCTAATGTGCATTTTAAAGACGCTTTTATTTATTTCGTTGGTATATACGTATTTTCACCCACTTCGAAAGGCCGGATGGGATTGAAACCTCAAACACTTATGAAGGGCTGGGATAAAACACAATTACTAAAAAAAGACAAATAATCACTATTAGAATCTTCAGTATCTGGCGCAAAACCAACAATATTTCTTTTTTAAATCTAACGTCGCGTGTGCTACGTGAACGACAAAATTATGCTAAAACCATGAAGGATAAAATTTGGCTAACCTGACACGGAAACAAAACTTGGCTCCACATAAGTGGATATAGATCCGCGGATATTTTACATCCTTTTAAATCCACTCAAGGATCCATGGACACCATTTTTTTCTTCTGAATCTACCCAGTGGATCCGTAAAAATTTTTATACTTATAGAAATCAGAGATGGATGAAATGGAGTAGATCCTATTTTCACCTCTTCAGCGACACCTCAAACAGATTATAAGTGTCGGTCTTTAACAAAAATATCACTGGTAGACTGCTGTGGAGCTACTTGTCAAGGTAGGGATCTATCGCCTCGCTAATTCCTGTCACCATAAGGACTATAACAGGTTAAGGCTCGGAAGGTAGAGTAGCCGGTAAACTCGCACAATAGACCTAACAAGACGACAACCTGACGTGCTAGATAGCCATGTGCTTGTTAAGTTTACTTGCTTATCGCACTACGAATAAATGGACGAACCTTATAATAATTATTTTTTGTTGTATTATTTACTGCCAGGAGAATGTTTTTTATGATATTGGAAGACAAACAAGCAGACGGATTTCCTGATGTTAATAATTCACGCCGCCTAGAGACACCAAAGGTGGTAATGGTGCGATGCCAACCTGAGGCCGGGATGTTAGGCCTCGAGCAAAAGTAAGTTTACCGGCTACCTTACCCTCCGAAGCGGAACACGCCATGACGTTATGGCGGCAGAAATAGGTAAGGCGGTGGTACCAATCCGGGCGAGTCGCTGCTAAACTCTATCACCTCGTCAGATGTCACGGTGTTAGCGACGGTGAGCCTATGCTCGCCTTTTACTAGCTGCCTGGCGACGAAGGCAAATGGTCTATTCTACAAAGAAGCCCGGACCAACACGGGGAAATAACAAACAAAAAAGTAATGAAAGAAAAACTTATGAATTCAATATTCATAGTAATGACATGACAACGTCTCTTAATATATTTAATTTTTAACACTCGTTCCGTGATTGAAATTAACTTTTACAAGTTTTTAAAGAAAAAAGTCACAATATTCCAAACACTTGAGCCTTTCGTCTTTCGCTGACGAATGATTTTACCACTTGAGCTACGGAGAATCTGTTTACTGTGGTGAATTTTTTGTTCCTTTTTTACCTATTACGTCGAACCTTACCATGACTTAACCAGTCATGTTCTTCTTTCAAACTTCTTGAAATAAATAATAAAGAAATATGGTCGTAAAAAATTATCAGAGAAAGAGATGAAACGTTCAACAATGACTTTCAAAGTTTATGGATTGTGCATTCTAGGGACATAGAAAAATATTTTTATTTTTAGCTTCCCTCGACTGCGGATCCAAGAATTTTTCAGATTTTATTTTTGGCTAGTGCATTTAAAAGGAAAAAAAGGTATCCGCAGATTCACACGTGGAGCCAAGCCGTGGATCTCAGATGAAGGAACACAAAATTTATACCTTTAAAAGTTCTATAAAAAAGTCTGTAAATAGCATATAGGATAGCTATATGCATTTAATGACTAAACAAATGACTAAAGAACCCATAACGAGGGCAACTAAAATTTATGTAGGTAACTTTTTTTGTTTATTCGTCTTCCTTCCAAAATCTACTGAACGGATTTTTAGTAAACTTTTGGTTGCCTATAACCCAGGTCAATATTTAAGATAACTTTTACTGCGGGAAAATCTTCTATTCCCATTATCAACCACAAAAAGTCACTTCAACGTATGTACGAAACCGTGGACAAAAGCTAGTAAAATTGTCTTATCACAACTTGAAACTAACTTTTTTTCCTTCAACTTAACGAGGACTTTCACGAACACGCTATCTTCCCTTTCCAGTACTTGCCAGTTGAAGAGCACCATCACCTTTTTCATAATTGATGTATAGAAGGCCATATATCAAGCACATATCTAGTTAAAGATAATAAAACTACGTTATTGAAGAATAGAGACCAGCAGAAAATAACTTGGTGTATTGCTTTCATTACATATTTTAACTGATGATTGTAAATATATCGACTGCACTTTCTTGTTTCTTAAAAATAACCTTTTAACGAATAATAATAAAAACTGCAAAAAATATATTTCATTGGGTAACACGTCGCGACTTATTAATTATTATTTCTAAATGTAGCAAATGGCTCCGAAATGGTCTCACATAAATTTTATCAAATTTCTACTATTACTTTTTGAGTTACACTTAATAATGCATACATTTTCCACTAATCTTAGGTATGAATATGTGAGTATCTTAGCAGGTTCTTGGTAAGACTCATAAATACTCGTAATAATGTAAACATTTAATGTATATTATATGCTGTAATTATGTATATTATATGCTGCGCCTACACTTATCTTGACCACCTCTTCAATGATGTGTAACTCAAAAACCACTTGTCGGATCATGGTAACAAAAAAATAAATCTTCTAGTTTTAAGTTTCCCCACCCGGGGATCGAACCCGAAGTCCGACGCCGGACCACTAGACCACAGAGGCGACACGATATTTTGAACCAAAGTAGACCACCTCAAGCTCGAGTAACATCCGCTTGAGATACGCATATGGAATATTTCTTATGCAAAAATGTAACAACGAAAAAAATACATACATATACATCTTCACGCTAAGTCCCTTGCTTAGTAGGCAGTGACTATTGAGTGCCAATTTTATCGATTTATGCTGACATGTCTTGCTTCCTCCACCTTTACTTTCTTACAAGTTCGCCGGTTCCGGAGATCCCATATCATAATTAATTGCAAAAGGCACTGTCATCAGCACGTCTATTGCTTGAGAAGACTATGTGTAATTTTTTGTCCATTAATTGAGTTAATCACTTCACAAAATGCAATTTGATTTCTTTTAAGATAATTGGATCTTTCAATTTACTAAGTGACGGTGTTCTGTGACCATTATCAGGGGCCCTACCCTACTATTAACGCTTGTAGCGGTATTATTTCCATGTTGCTAAATGTCGACTTATAAATGCAACTTTATACCATACATCTTACGGTTGTCTTTCTCCGATGACAATAACTATTATTAAAATAATATTGTTTTAAGAGCTTATAGTTACCCGCCAGGTAGGCAATAACATACCATCTCCGAATTTTTAACCGACTTTTTATCAGAATTTTTTTCAGAAATTTTATCCAAATTTTTATCAGAATTCGACAAGTGGTTTTGAGTTATTAAGAACTACCAGTAGAATCTTGAAAAAAAATGTGTGGGACAGCATTAATTACTATGATTAGAAAAAAAACAATTATCGAACCGCGACGTGATACCCAGTAAAATAGGTGGAGTCGGTTTTTGTAGTTTTACTGAGCCTTATTATTTTATTACTTTCAATAAGTACACGCTACTTACATTATGTTTATAAGGTACTAGCTGACCCGGCAGACGTTATCCTGCTATTTTTTTAAATGTAATTTTTAGCAAAAAAAATTGGGTTGAGTCACCCTTGTCACTTAGGGGTATGAACAATAGATGGCTGATTCTCAGACCTACTCAATACGCTCACAAAATTTCATGAGAATCGGTCAAGCTGTTTCGGAGGAGTTCAATCACGCATACCGAGACACGAGATTTTTTTTTATATATTAGATGTATGTATACCCATAACCGACGTCTAATAATTCTTACCGTAAACAAAAATTATTACTGCTTGTTAGAATAGTTGAAACGCCAAAAAGAAAAAGAGCTAAAACAGTAAATATCAAAATAGCAAAATAATTTCATAAATATTCAAGTAAGGAATATTAAAAACTGTTTCCATAACTCATTTAGCCCATCCAAAAAGCAACAATTAGTCATTTTAATGATTATATGTTAAAATAACAAATCTCTCTAATTAAAAATACAATTATTTATTTTTGTATTTTTTTATTTGAATGCATTTTTATATATTGCAGTCAATTTGGGAAATAGTTACTATCTGTTCCTTGATCAGTTCATAGACGACGCACATTATATTATAATATAAAATGGTAAAAGTACATGTAGAGCAAGAGTGGCTTGAAGGGGACCAAGTAAGTCAAGTCTGTGATAAAAAATAAGCATTTTTTTAGTTTCAAGGGCATACCATACGCTGCACCGCCAATTGGAAAACTCAGATTCAAGGTGATTAGCATTTTGAAGATATTTTGTTGTCAAATATCTTTCACAACGCAGTATCTCAATATAATAACCAGCCATTTTTGTACAATCATGTACATGTATTATATATAACATATAATAGTATATATAATTAATAAAACATACTTAAATAAATATACATAATTATTATACTATTAATGTGTATGTCTGTATAAACATGATAATGGTTTAAGGAAATATATCTATATAATTATGTTCATTTCCTCTAATAAATATCCCATTGTATGGGTTATTATAAGAATCATGAATAATTATCACGTGGCACCTGCACACTAGACTCTTCTTGGGTCCAAAGGTAGACTGATGACTAATACTAGTATGCCAACCAACCTTTGAGTGTTTTAGTAGGTTTGTTTAGTAGCCTTTTGTACGAACTTAGTTTAACAACAAAGAATTAGCAAAACTGGTCTACGTGGTGATACGATGATCAAGGGTAATGGGTTTTTATTTTTTAAACATAGATTTAACATACGCATAAAGACACACGCATCCACGCACGGGTACAATCACCCATGAACGCATACATACTCAAACAACAAACTCACACACACATACGTAGGCGCGAACTTATTCATATTGTATTGTTTTAGTTAAAATATAAGAAGGAATTAAATAACTGGTCCTGTTGACCTGAAATTTAAATTTTAAAGCTGCGTTTTGTTGCTTGATTGAGCTTATGCTATTTTTTAATTACAGGCTCCAGAACCTCCTTCGCAGTTGAGTGGAATAAGAAAAGCTACATCACATGGCCCAAACTGTCCACAGTTCAACATATACACTTACCAACTATTTCTTGGAAATGAAGACTGTCTTTACCTCAACGTATTTACGCCAAACCTAACCCCTGAAACACTCAAACCAGTTATATTTTATATCCATGGAGGTGGATTTAGAGCAGGATCAGGTGACGACTCATTTTGTGGTCCTGATTTTCTAGTTAATCAAGATGTACTGGTTGTAACTATAAATTATATACTTGAAGTTCTTGGATTTCTATGCTTAGATATTGAAGACGTTCCCGGAAATGCTGGCATTAAAGACCAAGTTGCGGCATTAAAGTGGGTCCACAAAAACATATCAAACTTTGGAGGAGATCCAAATAATGTAACTTTGATGGGACAAAGCGTAGGTGGATCTGCTACTGCTTTACACACGATATCAGCAATGTCAAAACATCTTTTCAAACAGGCAATCGTATGAGCGGTGTACCCTTTTGTGATTGGAGCATACCGTTCAATCCACTAAAACGAGCGTTCATATTAGGAAAACAGTTTGGTTTTAAAACGGATGACCCTCAAAAACTACTGGATTTTTTGCAAGATTTACCAGTTGAAAAACTTTTAAATGTAAGTCCATACATTCTTGGAGTGGAACTAGCTCTAAATAATCCTAATAAAATATATTATTTTACGCCCGTTAAGGAAAAAAAAATTGGTCAAGAAGCATTTCTGATCGTCGACCCGATACAATTTATGAAACACAAAGAATGGACAGGTGTTCCAACAATTTTCGGCTATACAAGTGACGAAGCATTGACAAATTTAGTCAAATCTATAGAGATTTCAGATTATGAAGCTGTTGAAGAAATGGTTGTTCCGAGAAAAATAATTTATAATATTACACCAAAAAATATTTTAGAAATTTCGAATGAGATAAAAAAAGAATATTTTACTGAACCTTACCGTATCGACAATCGAATTGATCTCATTAAATTTTTATCAGATTATATGTTTGTATATGATATACACAAATATATCGATCTGTTTAAGAGATATATTAAAAGTAAATGTTATATGTTCAAATTTTCTGCTTATTCTCGTCGTAATTTTTTTGGAAACCAGTCACAGCAAGGTATTATTGGAGCATCACATTTGGATGACCTGTTATATTTATTCCAGCCTAGATCAATGAACGTCCCTGTGGATGAAGAAGATATAAGCTACAAAATAATCCAACAAACGTGTAAATTATTTACAAACTTTGCAAAATATGAGTAAGCAGACAAAGTTTTTTGTAATGTCGTATCTCATATGAATTCACTACTGTACGTAATTGCCTATAATCCTTGATTTAGCGCTTTGAAAGTGAAGGCAATTTTTTGGTAGTTTATCATTAAATTATAAAGTATGTGCTATATAAATGTGCTAGATATGATTAATAGATATGATTTATAATCCTTGCTTTTTATGAATTTTGTCAAAGTTATTTTTCACTGAAGCGCAGTGCGATATTTGCATCCATTGAACAGCTACATCATAATATCTAGTCCACAGAACGAAATCAATCATTCCATACAAATCACACTTTTCATTTCTATTGTGTCCAGCCAGCAAATATATTGAGGACACGAATGTTACTCGAGATCTAGGGCAGTAATTTCCATCATAATCATTTGTGTTTAACAACGTAGCACTGTAATGACTTCATGCAACGCGTATTTTTGGGTATGTCAGGAAGTCCGTGAACGTTTGACCTTCACATTTAAACCTAGAGATTTTTCTAGGAACCCAACACCTGATACATCTTTAGACACAATCTGGCCAGAATACGACGATGATTTGAAATATCTTAACATAGAAGAGACGCTTATTCCAGGAAAAGCAGTTGATGCAGACGTGGTACAGTTCTGGAACAAGATTTACAAAATTGCCGGCGGCTGTTACGAACATTTTCTTAATTGGATTTAAATTCTAACTTGATGTTAACGCGATTTTCTCGATGCTCTAAAAGTTGTCACATTTAGATATTGGGATAAAAAGTAGCCCATGACAATATCCAGCCTCCTAACTGTCTCTGCACACAAAAAATATCATATCATAGCTCAAGCAAATGAATAATACACTTCCGTAGTTTTAGCCGACTTTGTAAAAGAAGAGATTATTCGACTTTCGTAAACTATATCTATAATAATATTATAAAGAGGAAAAGTTTGATTTTTTGTTTGTTTGAAATGAATAAACTCCGAAACTAGTTGACCGATTTCAAAAATTCTTTCACCCTTAGAATTGTACATTATCCCTGAGTAGCATAAGCTTTATTTCGTCAAAATCAGTGTAGTAAAAGCTAAGTTACGTGAAACTGCTAGTATTTAGTAAACCGATTTAAAACTTTATTTTTGTTATTTGGAAGAGCGTACCTACGGCCCTATTACTACCAAGTCTGGATCTTTTCTTGGAATTACAGGCAAGTCGATAAAAATACCTACTGAATTTATGTACACCTCTTAATAATCACCGAGTGGTTTTAGCCGATAGGAGTCCGGCATAACCCGCCACTTCCCCCGAAAGCGGTGGGTGTCCTTGAGGATTTCCAATCGTAAAAAAGCAAAAGATTTTGTAGGGGGTTGTTAATTTTTTTTTAAATATACGAATGATGATATGAATAATTCATTGTACCCATAAATGTTTACTGATATGTAGAATTTGTGAAGTTAACGTCGGTAGAGTTAGGCCCTGTAGATTTAGAAGTTCGGCTCTACATGAAATTTGATATCTTTTCACAGGGCAAACATTATGTGGTCGTCTTGGCAACAGTTTACGTGAAATGTTTTTGGTAGGATATTAAAAGTATATATGCCTTATTTGTCTCCGATGTTTGCCCTAATGGACAACGAACATAGATGACTTGGTTTCCTTTAGTTTCTGAACTTCTTTCTTCCGTACGTCTTGTTCAAATCATCAGAAAATGGTACTTATTTGCTTGCAATAAAGCCGGCCGCGGCATACTTTATACTAATTGCTCAAATATATTTGCAAGTCAAAAAAAAGCCGACAGACAACCCCACTACTACTACCCTCTATATAGAGATCTGATACACAACGAAGGTGCATAACCATGGTACAGGGAATCTCCCATATACTAGTCTGACACGCGAGAGTTATTGCAAGTTATGAGAGGGGATTCCTCTTGGGCTCTCCTACTATGAAGAGGCTTTGACTCTTTCTCATTGATTGCTTGACGTTTCAAATTTCAAAATTTTACTGACGTATAAATTTGTTGCGTACAAAAGTTTCTTAAAATTAGTCAATCCAGTCATCACCGTAGTTTATTTTAATAAAAAAAATAACCCGAAGTAAAAGCAACCAAAACGCTGGATCTACTTCGAAGTAGAGGCTTTGCAAAACTTCAGTCCAATTTTTTGTGAAAATCCGCGCTGTGAGTATATAAATCCCATTTACCGCACAAACAATTATTATTGCCGAGTGCTTATAAAGTTAATGTAAAGAAGGTGGCAACCAAAACGAGCATACACTTAAGGCCGCAGGTAGTTGCGAGAAGTCTTTAGAGGACGTATTTCTTGGAAAGCAAAAAAAATCTTCCATGTAAACTTTTCAAAATAATAATATTATTTGGTTATTTCTTTAAAATTTAGGATGATTCAATTCCGTTTGTTTTTTTATTTATGATTTAATTTTTATGTTATTAGAAGGCAAATAAGCAGATGGGTTTTCTGATGGTAAGAAATTCAAGCCGCCTAGAGACACCAAAGTTGTTAATGGTGCCTTGCCTACCCGAGATCGGGATGTTATGCCTCGAGCAAAAGTAAATTTACCGGTTCCCTTATCCTCCTGTAGCCGTCGTTGTGTGTGGCTGTTGTCGTGATGCTGCTACTTGACTAGTTGCTCAGACGGAAGGTCGATGCGGAAGATAATGAAACTAGTGTGCTAGCTCTGAGATCGGTGATTGTGAATGAGTGCGAATGCGAATGCGAATGCGAATGCCTTTATTACAAAATTACATCTGTTTATATACATTTAAAATCACATAAAAAATTGTAAACAATAAGATAAAAAAATATAAAAATATTAACATCTACCGACAGAATATACATGCAATATCATTTGCCTAGTGACTACGGCGAGAACGGTCCTGTTAAATAAAAACGTTTCTGCGGGCGAGACTCCAGTCTGCGCCAGCGAGCCGTCTGCTTCGGTCGACATCTTCAGTGAGCGGAGCGTCGTTCCTCGTACGGTAAGTCTGGTTATATGAAGAGATGCGGAGCTGTATATGCCTATCCCTTGTTGGTAACCACGTCCTTTTCAGGGCGGTCAGTGTGATCTTGATAGGCAGGCTTCCAGTGCTTCAAACTTGATATGGTTTCGTACGAGAAACGGTTGTCCTTTTCAGGATAATAGCGGCTGATCGCCACTGCGTTTTATTTACCTCTTCTTGATAATAAAGTGTATCCTTGTGTTTTATTTGTTCCTCCAGGTAACGCTAAAGGTAAAGGTTTTAGGTTGGTAATTAAAGTAATGGAAGGTACGGATTTATAAAGGTAAATATGGTGGTAGAAGGTAAGTGGCACATATCGCTACACTCCGAACTGAAATACGTCAATGGCAAGCACTGACGTTAAGGCGGTGGTACAAATTCGGGAAAGTCGCTGCAAGACTCTACCACCTAGTCAGATGTCACGGTGTTACGTCATGGCAGCAGAAATAGGTAACGCGGTGGTACCAATCCGGGCGAACTTCAAAGTTACTTAATAAAAAACTCCAGAAGCCTGTTAAAGAAGACCTATATTTTCAAATTTGTCTGCACCTTCCAAGTTTCAATTTACAAATAAATATCCTTGGACAAATTACACTTTTTAACTTAGCCCCATAGTAACAACTTGTAGCAATTGGTACAACAACTGGTATACTTGTGTTAAGGACAGTAGACAAAGACACTAATGACTTAAATATAACTATTTAAACAGATAAAAGTTTAAATTTAATTAATGCCCATACTCAAAAATGTAGACATGTATGTTTATCACACAAATGCCCCGTTGGGAATCGAACAACAGCCTCGTGGTTTGCCGGTAGAGCCAGGTGTCTACGCTAACCCCTCGACCAACGAAGCGGTCAATTATGAAAGTTTTTAGAATCACACTATGATCTTTAATTTCTACATTACACATTTCGAAAACTACGGAACCATCTATACAGTATAATCTCTCAAACAAAAAAAAATGAGACTTTAAGTAAACGAAATAATAAGCCTACAAACTTCTTTGGAACATAGCACCGCCATCGGTCCAAATTTGGGCACGAACAGTTCAGTAGAATCGCGACTGAGAACAGAGAAACTAACATACAGTCAATATCTTAGCTATGCAGAAAAAGTGTGTAAATATCTATGATTTTAGTAAATAAAAAGTGATCTAGCGGTCCGGGTGTTGGATTTGACTGCACGAGGTCCCTGGTTCGAATCCCGGGAGGGCCAACCCAAAGAAAATTGGATTTTTCCCATTTCCTAATAAAAAAATGTTGGTCGGGATTGGAAATGTGCCCGGTTGGCGATAGGCTTGCCACCTATCACATTGTGGGACTTAGTGTCTTCGGCTAGTCGTGGGTGCCTTGGTTGTACCTCTGCCTACTCCTTCAGGGATATGGGCGTGAAGATACTTTTTTTAAAGTGATTCGGCGCGCGTTTTATAGGCATTTTTTCAATGTTTTAAGTTTAATTAAATATAAGTATTTGTACCTTGACCTTGCAAATAAATATAAGAATAAAAATAATGATGTCAAAGTCTTAGTTAATTCAAAACTAGATATAGAACATTTTTATATTTTACCTCATACTTGCAAAATCCACTAAGTAGACGCGAACTGTCGAAACGACCCTAACTTCTCCCGCGTCTTTATAGGTAAACAATAGTCATTTTGGACTCAGTCGAAATATCATCAACATGATTTATTTTCATGCAAACTTTTACCGCCTTTTGGGGTTGCACTTTTGAAATTCGGCGTCCTATGAAGTACTGTCCTCAACTCTGGGCAGGGCAGTACCAGCTCCCTCCGTTTGACCGCATTCAACGTAGAGCAACTCGAATTGTTTATGACCGGGCAATTACCAATCGTCTTGATTCCTTGGCGCTGCGTAGAAATGTTGGGTCTCTCAGTGTTTTTTACTGCATCTATCATGGGGAATGCTCTGAGGAGTTGTTTGGTTTAATTCCAGCCTCTGATTTCCGCCTTCGGACATCGCGCGGACATCGGACAGAGTTTAACGTATCATGCCCATCATCTTGATGCATGGCGATCTACAACTGTGCGATTCCGAAGACATTTCTTACCTTGCACAACACCTTTGTGGAATCAGTTACATAGGGCGCTATTTCCAAACGATATAGACAAAGGCACAACCAGGGCACCCACGACTAGCCGAAGACACTAAGTCCCACAGTGTGATAGGTGGCAAGCCCATTTGCCAACCGGGCACTTATCCAATCCCGGACAACACTATTTTTATAAGAAAACTAGCTGACCCTGGGATTGATCCTCAAGAAGTCAAGTCCGACGACGGACCTCTAGACCAAAGCGATAATTTAAGAGGAAACACCAATATTACAATTATCAGTCCACGTTGAAATTTTGTAAAGAGCACCCAACTGACTATTCCTGTAAAAATGGCGTCGCTTCCGTTTGTCAAACTCGTTTATTGAGGCGGAAAAATGAATAATGGTGACTCACCAGCGAATATTAATGTGTCTACATTTCAATTGACCTTGTGGAGATGAGAACGAATGTTTTAACTAATTGAGTGTTAATCAACATATCCATGTATGTTTTAACATGTTTTGGTCCCATTATGACTTAGGGACCTTCAAGAAAAGAGCGTACTTATTACTCGGCAACGCATCTGTAATACTCCTGGTGTTGTGGATGTCCGTGGGCGGCGGTGATCACTTTCCATCAGGTGACCCACTTGCTCGTTTGCCTACTCTTGTATAAAAAAATGAAAATTAAATAGCCTGTGTTTGAACACGAATCTTTAAATGCATATCAAAACTTCACAAAAACTGATCTAACGTATTGAAAACGT
>NJDC01003007.1:467747-479308 GCA_002245475.1 Calephelis virginiensis
CTATTAAATTTTATGTTACCAGTAGAGCCAGTCTGGGTTTTTTTTACAAGATTTGGTCTGGTTTATAAAGAACTCTATTATAAAGAACTGTAAGTTGTCCAAGGATTTTTATTATTCATGTTTTGACCGCCTCGTTGGTTCAAGGGTACTTTAGTACTTGCCTAACACGAGCGACCAACCGCGAAGATCGGGTTTCGATTCCGACAGATCAGATGTTTGAACATCTAGATATCTGCATTTATGGATTTGAGTCTTATCAAATTATTTTGGTATTTATTAACTGCCAATTTCTCAAAGTTCAATCAAAGCAGCAATTATATAGATTATAGATGAAAGTATAAATGTCATTCACTTCAATAGATACTTATGATACTATATTTTTATCGGTCTTATCGCTTGGGTTTTATCCAAAAGTAGTGGCAAGAGCCTCCGAAACCGCGGTGTTAGTATGATCATAGTAACAAATGTGGAGAAAGCTAGCTTCCTTAAGCATCCTTATTCATTAAGCATCGTAGCCTCGGCATACAGTGTAAGGGACTTCACGTGAAGATATGTATTAAGATTTTAAGTAAATGAAAATATTGTGTTTAGATTGTAACATGAAGTTGGTAACTTTTTTACAAAACGTGCAGTTAGTTGTATCTTATTTAACGGAAGCTACAAAAAAAAACTATCATAAAGTCAACAATAAAACCAACGACTCCAAACTGTTTTTAACATTCATTTTTATTTTTACTGTCTATTAGTATCAGTTTAAAAATACAAATCAACATAAAAACGTATGAAAGAAGTTAATCGTCTTTTTTATGATATTGGAAGGCAAACAAGCAGACGGATTTCATGATGATAAGAGATTCATGCCGCCTAGAGACACCAAAGGTGGTAGTGGTGCGTTGCCAACATGAGGCCGGGATGTTAGGCCTCGAGCAAAAGTAAGTTTACCGGCTACCTAACCCTCCAAACCGGAACACGTTATGACGTTATGGCGGCAGGAATATACCAATCCGGGTGAGTCCCTGCGAAACTCTCCCACCTAGTCAGAAGTCACGATGTTAGTGACGATAAGCCTATACTCGCCTTTTACGAGTTGCCTGGCATGAAGGCAGTGGTTTATTCTGCAAATTCTATATCGTCGTCAAAGTAACATTTTTAACTAACTCAAGAAAGAGGAAGTTACTCGGCCACTAATATACCTATTTTTGTGGTATTTTCCTGGAAAGGTAGGTTATGATTCCGAGAGAGTTCCGTATCGTTCACTTATGATCCGATTAGTAGTTTTTGAGTTATACTTAACAGTTGACGACATCATTATTAATCACCTCATTGACAATTTGGGCGTTAATAAGTCAAGCGAGAGAAAAGATATTCATGGTTTTTTTTCATAATTATTGAATGTCGTGTTTATATTGAGTGAAATTAGTCAATTTTGGTGAACTTTTGTACAATTTCGTTTAGTGAAAGTGCACATATGAAATAATCATGACGAGATAAGCGTATCGTGTATTACCTCGTTGCCGCCAAATGTCACTATATGAACTTGAGTAATGAGGCCACCGCTTTACCCAAGACCCTGACATGACTTATTGAAGACTTATGACTAATTATATTTGTATCCCGATTTTGCTAAATTTGACGCAAATTGATGCAAATATCTACTTGAGTTATGGCAAAATGCTAACGCGAATACCAAAACCTAAAAAAAGAAAGAAGAAGTCTAATCCGAAACTATTGTGGGATGTACAAAATGTTTGTGGGACTATCTTGTAATCATTGGCTATCTTTCAAAAAATACTGATCAAGTGACGTGATAATGTAATAATTAGAGTAGATGTTATGCAGTTTCACTGCGCTTGAATTATATTTTATTTATTTATGGCATTAGACATCGAACAAGCACGCTCCTCATCGTAAGAGATGGCTTAAATACACCATAAATGTATACGCGCAGTCAGTGTTAGGTCTACTGAATCACCGGCTCCCTAACCCTCCAATTACTTAATATTTCTTAATCTTACGAGGCACCAAGCAGGGAGAAAGATGAGTCTTATAATGAACGAGAATGTGAGGAGACTCTACACAGAGGATCCAGACCAACACCATCAAATGAAGTCTCTTACATATTTTTCAGAAATCCAACCCCTGATACGTCTTTGGGTGTTACCTGGCCAGAATATGATGACAAATTACAATATCTTGACATTGGAGAGAATCTCACTGTTGGAGAAGAACCGGACGCTGAGGTCATAGAATTCTGGGACAAAATTTATGAAATGTCAGGCTTTAAATATGAAAACTGTATTTGGGAATAATTAGCTATCGCTGTATTTTGTAATACCCATCTCAAGTATTTGAATGACTATATTAAGACGAATGTATCTGCAAATAAAAATAATTTTGACAAGTTACAGCGTTTAATTTATAACTAAGAATACTGGTACAAAACTTTAAAAAAAACAGAAAGGCTTTCTTTTTAGGAAAGGTGAGGAATAAGCAAAGCGGTTAGAAAAGACTAGCTACACCACACTGTGTGCAATTCCTTGTGTTCATGGGGTACACTAAAAGTTTTGCACTTCTAGCTAATCGGCAGAATTTGAATTTCTAATGTTATATTTTAAAAACGTTCCAACCTTCTTGGTAATAAAAAAAAAACTATTGACGGGAAATAATTTGTCAATTGTTTTTTTTATCACACATCAAAGTTCTACGTACGCGTACGAAAATGGAGTTAAGTCGAAAAAATTTTAGAGCGATGATTTTTTTATGATTTTAAAAGTTCTCTTTCTCCGCAAGACTGTGCCGCTCGTCTTCAAAATGCTTTTGGGAGAGAAGCACCTTGTTTGAGTACCGTGAAGCAATGATTAGCTGAATTTGAGAAAGGTCGAGTTTTTTTACATAACAAATTTCGTAAAGGGCTGCCTTCAACTGCCGTTAACGAAAATAATGTGGCTACTGTTAAGCGGTTAATTGAAGAAAACCCCCGGATTATCTATGAGACAATTCGAGGACTATTGGGGATTGGTATGAGCTAAATTCAGAAAATTTTACACGAAGAATTGAAAGTTCGGAAACATTGTTGTCGTTGGATCCCTCATGAACTCACAGCGGAGCCGAAGGGAGCTCGTGTGGAATGGTGCTCACAGATGCTACTGAAGTACGACCACGGACATTCTAATGCTGTTTATGACATTTTTACAGGTGATGTTAATAATGTATGTACAGATTTATTATTTTGAACCCGAAAAAAAAAACAGCAATCTTGTGAATGGGTGTTTGAAAACGAGAACAAGCCAACAAAAGTGAGACAGGTGAGAAAAGTTGTTAAAAAAACGATCGCGTTTTTTTTCTCAGCTACGAGTCCCATCCGTACATTTCCATTTGAAGATCAAAAGAGTGTTAATTGCAAGTGGTATTTGTTTACCCAGGGTGTTAGAAAAAGTTTGCGAAAGACGACACAAAAGCCGCATTCTCCTACACAATGATAACGCTTGTTCACACATGGCCAAAAAAAAAGTCATTTTTAGCTTCAGAAAAAGTACATCACGTCACTCATCCTGTGCATAGCCCCACCTAGCACCCTGTGATTTCTGTATTTTCTCCAAAATCAAAGATTTTATGAGAGGTTTTACTTTTACCAACTCCGAAGAGGCACGTAGAAAACATGCCTTCAGATCTGTGATCCTCCTGTTTTAAAATATGGTTCGATCGCATGAAAAAATGTTTTAAATGTAAAGGAGATTATTTTGAAAAGAAATGAACATAATATTTTGGTCATAACATGTTGTTTTTTAAGTTATGCAAAACTTATAGTGTGACCTACGTATTATACGTATTTGTGTATGTATGTTATAACTGAACTTTCTATTTAATTTCTAATTTTCTAGATTTTTTCAATCTTTAATTGAGGTTAATCTGCTAATTACCCACTGGATAGAATAGTCATAATAATTGACCAACATAACATATTTCATGTACACTTGTATATTGATATTTACCATGCTCTAAACAATAAGCCTTTACCCGACGTCGTCTGAACTTGAAATTTTACAGGTGTTTAGTAAAAAAGTGCGTCTTCTGTACCTTAGTACCATTACTTATCCCGTGGTATTCCACTGCTTTATTTTAATATTATCGATTAAACGTTTATTACTACTGAAGAGCAGAAATGAAAAACAACTCATTTTTTATTCATTACATCTGCGAATATGAAATAATATCAGAATTCAAAATATGTATAGCAAATTGAATATATTGGAATAATTTATTGTTGGTCGAGGGTTAAGAGAACACGCCAGACCTACCGCGAGATACGGGTCCGATTCCCGATTGGGGTGGACATTTGTGTGATATATCTGGGTGAGTTTATTCAATTTATTCTGGTCTCTAACACCCATTTCAAAAGTATATATTTTGCTTTCTTTGAGGTTAAGTTCAGTTAATCCACCGATAGTTGTCTGAGATCTGCAAATATCTTACCTGTAAAATAAGCAGTGATCTAAAAAAATATTTTGGTAATCGCTATTTTGTAAATATTAAATGTTAAAATTGTGTATTTTTCAATGTTAACATAAATTTATATACCTAAATTGTATGTGCATGTGTTCGTGTGTATGCAGTTTGCTTAGTTCTTGCATCAGACGTTATTATATTTTTTTTAAAGTCGAACAAGTCTAGAGCTAATATCATTGAATATTCATTTAAATATAATTTTAATGTTTCTCTCAGCTTAATTCACTTAGAAATTTTGAACACACTAAGCCCCTTCTTATTGTTATCAGTGTTAGGTACATCAAGAGTTTTGCGTTTAGAGAAGTCTGTTCTGTTTTTTTTATATCATAACGATGCAAAAAAATTGTGGACTTAGGGGCCATCCATAAATTACGTCACACGTTAATGGGGTATCTGAATGTGACATTACGTAACAAGGGGCAGGGGGATCGAAAGCCTTGTGAAGTCACATTATAAAATACTAGAACACGAAATTTATATGTGAACAAAAAACTTTGAACAGATAATTCTTAATCCATATTTATTAATAATTTCGCACTCTCGCTATAAGATTACGTCTTCCGTAACAACATTTGATTCCTAGAGCCATGTTGTAATGCAAGTGAGACATTAAAATTTACGAGCTTTGAATGGTAAGGGTTTAAATCAGCCGACTTTTGGCTAGTTCATGGCAAATACCTGTAAGGGCCAGGAGCAGTGTGGATCGTATAAGAAAAAACATGTTAATTTTTATCGGGCGCAGACATTTATTAAACATTTATTTGATTTATTAAAGACTAGCTGCTACCCGCGGCTTCGTCCGCGTAGTCTATTCATTTAATATGCAAAAAAAGTAATGCTCTGAGCACAACCGTTCCATAAGAAGTAAACCACGCGCATACCATGCGTCTGTGTCGCGCGGTCTTTAAACTGTAGTGTTAACGTAAATTATATTCTATTTGATAATGTTATTTTAAAACTGCTATATCTCCTAAGATATTCATTCAAATCGAGAGATGTGAAATGCAATTTTGTTTTTAATTAAATATTTGTGATGAATGACGTACTTTTTGGATAGGGATTAACATCGTGTTTATAAAATAACCTTCGTAAATAATATTTTTTGCGATAAAAAGAAGCCTATGTTCTTTCGTTTATCATAAAGTGTCTAAATACAAAGTTTCACTGCTACAGCTTTAAATATAGCGAATTTCCATATGAAACTTCATCCCCTCTTTTTAATCATTCTCCCCCATTTTTTGTAATAAAAAGAAGCCTATGTTGTTCCTCGGGGTCTATTACATCTCTGTACCTTAAAGTTCGGTGAAGTTGCAAAAAATCGCGAGATTAGTAACAATTCAGTCATTCAAAAAAAATCTTTTACCAAATTTCATCAAATTCGGTTCTCTGGTTTAGGCGTGAAAGCGTAACAGACAGACAAACAGAGTTACTTACGCATTTATAATATTAAGTAGGGAAATAGGGATTTTTAAGCAATTTTGCTACTATGTGTATCATAATTTATGTACGTGATTCATTGTTATAGTAAAAATTACTGTTAAATCTTTTTCCTACGAAAATTGTGCCACCCCCGTTAACCCTCATAGGGGTTGATTTTCAAAAACGTTTAGATATGTATCTCATAATTTGTTTTGCAGAGCATTATTTCAGTGTCACGCAAAATATTTCAATAGAATTAAATTTCCTATACAAACTTAGCCACCCCCTTTAACCCCCAACGGGGGTGAATTTCGAAAAACCCTGAAATACGTGTTTCATCATTTGTACTAAAAAGCATTAATTCAAAGTTTCATACAAAAATGTGCAATGAAAATATTTTTCTCATACAAACTTTGCCACCCCTTTTAACCCTTTTAGGGGTTGAATTTCCAAAAAATTATATGCCTATATCCTTCTCATGAATGCAAACTATTTACATACCAAATTTCAGCAAAATCGGTTAGGTGGTTTAGGCGTGAAAAGGTAACAGACAGACAGACAGAAAGACAGAGTTACTTTCGCATTTATAATATTAGTGTGGATTATTTAATAAAAATAAGTAAAAAAATGAAAATAGCTGTTTTCTTTTGATTATTTTTAGATACATGCATAAGTTTTAAAAAATGTGTGACATCACATTAGGGGGGACGGGGTTCTAAAAATGTGACAATGAGGGGGAGGGGTCGAAAAGTTCTAAAATTCGCGTGACGTAATTTATGGATGGCCCCTTCTTGATGATCTTGAACGCGATGTTATAATATTACGTTCATAAAAGCAAAATAATTGACCTTCAGACCTTCGATGTAATCAGCATGTGATACCACGATAAAATTAATGCAAATACATTTGTGTGATATCATTTAACTAATAACTAATTTGACAGTTTAAGATGTTCACTTTAAAATAAACACTCGTGTTTGATATACGATTTACGTTTTTAAATTAAATATTAATATTAAAATATAAAATAAAATTTAAATACGTTTAAAACTTTATTGTAACAATAAGGAAGAAAAATTGTTATAAGCTATGACAAGAGTACAAGTAGAACAAGGTTGGCTTGAAGGGAAGTTGGTAGATTCTGTGATCAGTGACAAGCCCTATTACAGTTTTAAGGGAATCCCATACGCTGCGCCACCTGTGGGGAAACTTAGATTTAAGGTGAGTTTAAGCTATTGATAAAACACAGAGTGGGATTGAAAAAATGCGATGGTGTTAAAATGGCTGGTGTTTTATGATTCGGTCGTTACAAATAAAAGATTGACATTACAGATACGCGAGCTGTCAATGAAAGTTTGACAGCTCGCATATTAATTAAATCTACCTCTTCCGCGTGAATATTTCAATAATCCTAGACAAAACCTCGATCAAAATCATTAAAAACCGCATCAAAATCGGTCTACCTATTAAAAAAATATTATGCTACAGACAGACACACATGTGTCAATTCAATTCATTTATTTGTAGAAGTAGGTACAGTCATACGTCTTAAAGATTACATGAGAAAAGAACTACTATTCCTGGCCTAGCAATCAGTTTCACTATCTCACGTATGTACGCAGACGTTGTAGGTTCAAAGCAGAACTATTAATACTCCAATGCTAGTTGCCTGCCCTTATTTACATTATGGTACATAAATAAAGTTTAAGGAAAATCACCCATTTAAATTAAATACTATTGTCAAATTTCAAAAGTATCATAGTAAATAGTAGAACTATAAAAAAAAAGTACGTTCACGCCCATATCCCTGAAGAGGCAGGCAGAGGCACAACCAGGCCACCCACGACTAGCCGAAGATACTAAGTCCCACAATGTGATAGGTGGCAAGCCTATCGCCAACCGGGCACATATCCTATCGCGAGTAACATTTTTTTTATTAGAAAATTGGAAAAACCCAATTTTCTTTTTCGCTAGACCACAGAGGCGAATTATATTATTTATTATTATAGTATATATTATTTTATTATTATAGTAGAACTATTATATTATTATTCTCCTTGAACATAAAAATTATGTTCAATATTTCTAAAATTTAGAATGTGAATTAAATTTTCAGGCGCCACAACCACCTCTGCAATGGCAAGGCGTCAAAAAAGCCACAGAACATGGACCTCATTGCCCTCATTGGGATATTTTTGGTGGCAATATAAAAGAAGGCAGTGAAGATTGTCTTTATCTTAATGTATATTCTCCGAATTTAAAACCTGAAATTTTAAAACCAGTGATGTTTTATATTCATGGCGGAGGATTTAAATCAGGTTCAGGAGATGATGATTTTTATGGTCCCGATTTTCTCGTAGATCAAGATGTTGTTCTCGTAACTGTTAATTACAGACTTGAAGTTTTAGGATTTTTATGCTTGGATACATCGGATGTTCCTGGTAATGCCGGTTTAAAAGATCAGGTTGCGGCTTTGAAATGGGTTCATAAAAATATTGTTAACTTTGGGGGTAATCCAGAAAACGTAACTATTTTTGGACAAAGCGCAGGAGGATCATCTACTGCATTACACCTGTTATCACCCATGTCAAGGGGACTTTTTAAAAACGCAATCATAATGAGTGGTGTACCTTTCTGTGATTGGAGTATACCGTTTTATCCACAAAAGCGTGCATTTGCTCTAGGCAGAAAATTAGGCCTTGCTACAGAAGATCCGAAGGAACTGTTGGAATTCTTACAAGGCTTACCAGTTGAGAAATTAATTAATACTAATCCTTGTATTCTTGGCCTGGAACAAGCTATTAGCAACAATATTGTCAAACTACTTCATTTCACACCAGTTATAGAAAAAGACTTTGGTCATGACAGTTTTTTACTTAAAGGTCCACTTCAGTATCTCAAAACCGAAAATATAATTGATACAATTAATATAATGTTTGGATATACAACTAAAGAAGCTTTATTCGTGTTAGATTACCTGGGACCCGAAGGTATACCACTTTTTGAAAATGTTGAAGATATGGTTGTTCCTCGCAAAATTTTAAACAAATGTACACCAGATAAAATTATAGCTTTATCTAGAGAGATAAAAAAGAAATACTTCAGCAATCCTCTTAACATTGACAATCCAAAGGAGTTTGTTAATTTTTTAAGTGATACCTTATTTGTTTATGATCAAACAAAATTTTTTAGACTCTTTAAACAACACAATAAGAATAAATGCTACATGTACAAGTTTTCCGGATATTCTGAACGAAATTTTTTTGGAAATAAAATAAAATATGGTGTCACAGGCACATCACATATAGATGACGTGTTACACCTATTCAATTCAAAAATGTTAAATATACCAATAATCAAGGATACCAAAGGTTACAAAATAATTAAACAAACTTGTAAGCTATTCACAAACTTTGCCAAACATGGGTATGTATTTGTCGTTGAAATTATTTTTTTACTTCTGCCTAGATGTTTAAATAATAAACATTATTCAAACACAACAAACGAACAAACGAACAAATTCCATATGTACAAATTTGATAAATTGGTTCTAGTGGCTAAAGATGGGTAGTTGAAGTAATTTCTAGTCTGTCTGTTTGTCTGCAACCCGACTGCGATTCACACTGGATCGCAACTAAATTTGGAGGGTCTATGTCCTGAGGTAAAATATAAATATAAATAGCTTTTTTTATCCCGTTTACTAAAAGGGTTGAGGGCAAATGTAATTCATTAACTCGTAGTACAATTTTATTTATTCTGTTTCGCTTTAGACTGGGTGCGTTAAAAATTGTTTCGTATTTTTTTTAAATTAAAAAATCTTTTCATACGTCTCCTTGAAAACAAATAACATATGAATATTTCTGTAAGAACATTGCATAAAGCTAATTATTTAACATTCCAGAAACCCCACACCGGATTTATCTTTAAATATCACTTGGCCAGAATACGATAAGGATGAAAAATATCTGGACATTGGTGAGAAACTTACTCAATCAGGAAATGATGTTGATGATGTTATATCCTTTTGGGACAAAGTTTACGAAATGGCCGGTGGTCCATATGAAAGTTATATTTGGAAATAAGTTAATTTACAATGAAACATTAAAGATGAACAAAACGCTGTAGAAGTCATTAGAGAATTTCGAAGAGAAGATCAAAAACAAGAATTCAAAAACATTAACAAATTTTTTGATGACATTCGCTGTTTTTTAATTTTTTTTTTAAATATGTTTCTAATAACAAACAGGTAAAAAGAAAGAAAACCTTTACTAGCAAACTAGTATACCACACATGAGAAATAACTCAAAAAATAAAAATAAAATCTAATTAAATACTAATATTAATAATGCGAATGTCGGTCTATCTGCCTGTTGCTCTTTCATGGCTAAACAACTGAACCGATTTTGACATGCGTATAGCTTGTATAGCTGTATTTGAACCCGTGTCTTTAGGACATATGCAAGTCTACTGGCTAACCTACAGTCCAGACCGGGCAGTACATTGCGAACAACTATCATTATAGCAGCAAGAACTAGCAGGAACAAAGGAACCCGGCACTTTACTATAGCTAAACCAATGTAATAAATATAGTTTTTATAAAAGTGCAAAACTGGTTTTTTATAATTATGACGAGGAAACCCAATTAAGTGTGTTACTGTAGTTTGTACCATCGTGTAAAAAAAGTTTATAGACTTTTTCAATAATTGCAAAAAAACATCAAAAGACTATTTAAACTGTCGCCTATGTCTTCTAGCGGTCAAGCTTCGGATTTGAGTTCTTGAAATCACGGGTTCTATCCAAGGGCGGGCAAGAAAAAATTAAAATGTGTATTCTCAATTTCCTAATGAATATAACATTGCCTGGGATTGGATATGTTCCCAGTTATCCAGTAACATTATTTGCGAGTTTCTTTGTTGTGCCTCTGCCTATTTTTTCGGGGATATGGCTTGAAGATAAGACTTTTTAAACTCATTATTTTGCTTCATATTGCACTTATAAATTTCAATCTCGTAAAAGTTTGAAAATTATCTCAAAAATTGGACTGTTATTATAAATTGGAAAGTGTGTATGTTTATCATTTTTGCTTATATTACATTATGCTGCTCAGAAGACCTGGACCAAGACGGAGAAATGTGGGTGATGGGGTTAAAATGTAGCTTGTACGGCGCTACGGAAGTGTAGTGGCGGTGCGGAAATTGAAATTAAATTCTATAAAAATCAATTCAAAATTGTTTATTCAACGTGGGCACATAATATTATAAGGTACAGGTACTGACATCAAGTAATAAGTATATTTAAATTATAGTGAATAACTAGCCAACCAAATTACGAACTTCAATTAACAGCTACTAACTGTTTGTATGAAAACAATTAAAGTTTTACCATTTCCTTGCAATTTTCACGGATTTCCTCTTCACAAGGACCTTCTCCTGACAATAACTAACAACAAAAAAAATAGCAAACGTAGTCAATCCGTTCAGGCGTAAATGTGCAGGCATTTCTAAGTTTAAAGAAATAACTAACACTAACAATGTCACTAACACCGTGACATCATACTAAGTGGTAGAGTTATGCGACTCGCCCGGATTGGTACCACCGCCTTACCTATTCCAGCCGTCATAACGTCATAACGACGT
>NJDC01003008.1:0-15903 GCA_002245475.1 Calephelis virginiensis
AGACAATGCACGTGTTCACACTTCGGTTGAAACAATGTCTGTAATCCATGATTGTCGCTACGAATTGCTGCCCCACCCACCTTATTCGCCGGATTTAGCCCCCTCGGATTATCATTTATTTCCAAATTTAAAAAAAAAAACACTTGGGTGTCTCGAAATTTTCGACCAAAGATGAGGTGATAGTCGCAGTAAACGACTATTTCGCCGACCTTCCGGAATATTTTTTTTTTCGAGGGGATAAACAAGTTGCAGGTCAGGTGGAAGAAGTGTGTTGAGCTAGATGGAGACTATGTCGAAAAATAACAAATAAATTTAGACCCACTTTTCTTTCATTTTCTTGGTCGGACTTAGAACTTTTGGATCCACCCTCGTACTTTTGTACTTAAGCTTTGGCTAACACGACTGCTTCTGTTGAACAGTCAATTAATTCTATCCAAGTTGTTCATGACCCAAATCGTTTATTTGTTGAGACTATGAGTCAACAACAGGAGTTTAAAAGCTAACATAATTTTGATGAAATTGAATCAATAGAATATATCCCAAATATAAACTGTGTAAAAAATAATTAGTAATATTAACCCATCAGCGTGAAATAAACATAAAAACATTTAAAATTTAAACCTCGTACACCATATATTCAAGGACTGATGCAAAGATTTGGAATTGGATCTTTTTATGAAATGTAAAAATGTTGATGTTTTGTGTATAACCGAACATTAGCTTAAAAGTCATCAGCTCATGTTCAACTTCAATAGTCGCCAGGTTGCTAGCTCGTTCAGCAGAACAATCTTGGTGGCTCCTTAATTATGGTAAGCAAAAATATTAAATTTAAAGAATGTAGACATTGTAAACCGGTCTGTTGAATGAGTTATTGAGATTGCTTGTATTGAATTTGAGCAGTTTATTCTGTTAAGCCACCTTGCGCATTTTACTTATGAAAGTAAAATGAGAGATATTATTTAAAACTGTCAATTCAAGGTCAAACATTACTATCTGTGGGGAATTAAATATAAACTTAGAACCATCAACGCTTTCATCAAAATTGATAAATCTCTTTAGGTCATATAACTTGCACAAAATTTTCTTTAAGCCTGCCAGTATATTTGCTACAAATGCGACTTGCATTGAAAACATATCAACAAACGTGGCACTATTGGAAGCCAGTCATTAATTTAAACTGTATATTTCGTCATAGTTAATTTTGTTAGTAAAATTTCGAAATTTTTGAATAAGTAGAAGTTCATAGGCATGTATTGATGATGGTATATCAACAAAAAGGCTCGGTTTGTTGTTTCTGCAGACAGTAGGACTATGACTAAGCAAAACAACTTAGAAGTGGCGTTGAAACGATTTTTGTTAGTGCAACAGCTTACATTTTTTTTCTGGGATCAGTTGTTACATTTCCTCAAGTTGTTGGAATATATACTTTAATTTCAGCATCACAGTGATCAATTTAAATAAAGCTATTGCAAATAAAGATCTTTTTTCTTCAGACTTGACGTTCTTGAGTAACCAGATGAGGTTAAGTTTGATTTCTTATTTTCATTATTTTTCCATTGGTTGCGGGGTGCCTATAACTGCTGAGCCTTTGTGGTCTTCGTTTTATCAGGCGTGAATATTTGCTAGTGTTTGTGACTCATTAACTTTCCGCTTTCGACATACTTTAGGGTTCGAACGAGTATCATGGGATATAACTTGGGTTTGTTTGCGCGTCTGTTTGTCGTCAAGTTTTGGATACTATGGCGATCCATCATCGACAACAAAAAAATAGTAGCTTAATTAAAATCACCCATTTAAAAAAAAAACGTTTGACTATAAAATTTCACTAACCCCTTTTTGTTACACATTTCTGCCGCAGCATGCGCGGCGATCGTTTAAATTATCCCTTCCGTACACTTCGCTCGCACACAAAATTGATACATTCGTTAAGAAAATTTTTCATCTATAATTAATGGTTTCCGCGGCGCATGTGATGTAAGACATTTTATAGCTAACTTTTTTACAGCTTATGTTACATTTTTGAACTTTTTGTATAAATCCTAATGTTCTCTAGTAATAAATATAGACTACATTCATCTAGTAATAAATATAGACTACATTATCTAGTAATAAATATAGACTACATTCATCTAGTAATAAATATAGACTACATTCATAACGTCGGCTCCTATCGATGAAAGAATTTTTCAAATCGGTCCAGTACAAACAAACAATCAAATATTTCCCCTTTATTATTATCAGTGTGGAGTAGATAGGTTTACTTGTTGTGTACCTGGAAGATGGGTTTGACGTGCGGCCAGGCCTCGACGTGTCCGCCCGGCATCAGCGAGGGCCCGTGTCGCGCGCCGTCCTCGCCGCCGCTCACCTGCACAAACACATACACTCAGTGCTATCCGACAGACCAACGTGATACAAAGCCACCTCGAGAAAAAAATATTTACTATACCAACCCTCGCCCGCGCTGCATTAAACTATTACGTTTTACACATTTGGAACTCTATCGACGCGAATCATTGCATCAATAAATACGCCAGTAAGGATAAATGCGTGAAATTTGCCAAAATGCTCAAAATAACAAAAAATTCAAACCGTGAGAAATTCAGACCTTATACGAGGGCTAAACTGAAAGTTTTTAGAACTGGCAACTTAAAAGCATTATATTAAAAAAATAAGTTTAAATTTTGAAAATAGAACTCTTTACCAATAATATTGAGTATACATTTCATTCATTTGTCATTTGTTTTACGATTTGGCGGCAAATTGAAAATTGTCTGTGCACGTCAGAATGAATTTAAGCCGAGAAAATTTTCGTGCAATGATTTTTTATGACTTTCGATGTTATATAAGTCAACAAGAAAGTTATGATAGACTTCGATTGGCTTTTCACGATGAAGCCCCATCTCGTGCCACAGTTTACAACTGGTTTAATGAATTCAAACGTGGTCGAAATAATCTCACCGATGATTTGCGTGAGGGACGGCCTTCTACAGCGACGACTGAAGACAATATCAGTGTTGTGCGGCGTATGATAGAGACTGACAAAAGAGTGACCTATCAGCAGATTCGGACAAGTCTAGGCATAGGTATGAGTCAAGTGCACAAAATCCTCCATGAACATTTAGCGGTCAGGAAGCTTTGTGCCCGCTGGATACCGCATAATTTGACCGAGGCTCAAAAACTCCGCCGTGTTGATTGGTGCCGAGAAATGATCCAAAAATTTAACGGAGGTGACTCAAATGCTGTGTTCGACATACTAACGGGTGACGAAAGCTGGATTTACTGTTATGATCCGGAAACCAAAAGACAGTCTGCTCAGTGGGTGTTTCCTTCCGAAGAGTTGCCATCTAAAGTGAAGAGAGCTCGAAGTGTTGGAAAAAAGATGGTGGCCTCGTTCTTCGGAAAGACAGGTCATTACGCGACAGTTGTCTTAGAGGATCAGAAAACGGTTAATGCAGAGTGGTACACTAACAACTGTTTGCCACTTGTCTTGGAAAAAGTTCGAGAGAAACGACCTCGCAGCAGGATCCTCCTTCATCACGACAATGCCTCGTCGCACACCGCCAGGCAAACGATCGACTATTTGGCGACCTCAGACCTAGGTCACCCGCCGTATAGCCCCGACCTCGCACCCTGAGATTTTTATTTATTCCCGAAAATAAAAGAAAAACTTCGAGGAAAACATTTTATGGACGCCGAAGAAGCAGTGGCTGCGTTTCAAAACGCCGTCGAAGAGACCCCTAAGGCCGAGTGGGCAAGGTGCTTTTCTCAATGGTTCCATCGAATGCAGCGATGTATTGATGTAAATGGACGCTATTTTGAAAAGTTATAATAAAACTAATAACTTGTTAGAATGCTTAGTTTTTGATTTTCTAAGAACTTTCAGTTTGACCCTCGTATACAACTCTCCTTGGCAGTACACATTCCAAATCGCAGCGGGCCTCACGTAGTAAATCTGACAAAAAAAAACCGTTCCACAGCTTACGTTATTTTGAAGATTAGACAGCTAGCAGACGTACAGACTGCGAGACAAGCTTATTTAAGTATTTTTTGGCTATTTAGTACTTTATTTTAAAAAAAGAAGTTTATAAACGTGCCATCCGATATTGCCACCGAGACATGCCTGTACATTTTCATATCAAAATAAGTTACGCGCAGTGAATCTGCAAAAAACCAACTACAGTTTCATTTCCACATCGCGATTAGATGGTTCACTTTTCGAATGTTCACGGTGATCCTTATACTACTTTACTACGATTCTATCTAGAAACTCATTTGTGTTGTGATCAACTGTTTCGGACCACAATTTATCACAAATGTATGTAACATAACTTTTTGGTTTGGTTCAGCATATATTTAAATAAATACCAAAACATTTCCCTTCACATCCAAATCCATAGAAGTGTGAGAGGTGACATCAGTATTACTTTCTTCACCCTTAGTAACTGCTGCACTAGGATGGACAGGTTCTAGACCTAGGCATTATGTACCTTTACCAGCATTAGAAATATTAACTACTAGATTTTTTTTTGTATTTAATGTTAATGCTTAATATTTCACTTCCATTAATAATAATCTTTGACAAATTTTCATAGATTTAAAAAATAATAAAAGCTGAAAGAAGGTAAAAAATGAAAGAAGGCAGGCGAAAGGTCTTTCAGAATAATAGATTTTCAAATAATTTGTTTGATACAAACGAATTAAACGAACATTAAAGTTAAACTATTCCGAATTATATTAGATGTTAATTGAAATTGAACTTATTTACTGTACAAATAAAAATTAAATTTTTCATTGTATTTCTTAACTAAAACCATTATTTATTTGTAACACGTAGTGTTAACCAACAACATTGAGTACTGCTATAGTTAGTTCAACTTCATGATATTACACGGTATAATTCACTTTTAATGGAAAATGTAAATCGTCAAAATTCGCAAACATTTATTAGGGGTAATTTTTCCGCAAACAACCCTTATAATATTCGCAACAAAACAGCAATACTTATGCTGATAAACATTCTTTTCTACTATAATAAACAAGTTAAAGCAATTGGTCGACATACCCGTGAAACCTGGCAACCAACTAAGCAACATCCAGGTAAATAATAAACAACGCAAGGTCTGCAAATTCATCAGAATTATTTATTTATGTTATATAATTTATTTAACTACGATAGCCGTTTAACTTTCAATTAAAACACATAAAATAACTACTTTAGTCGGTGAGAATATTTGATATTATTTTACTACTTTCAATCAGCAAACTTCAAGCCATCTAAAACTGTTAAATTCACATCATACCCTCCACTACACTAGCGCCATTCTGCCCCTTTATTTAATGCTATTTTGTGGGCACTTTCTGAGTCAAAAGGCTATATGAGTGTGCGCTCCTTACCTCTACCCTCCATAAATGTGGTGTTGAGTATATCAGGCAAGGATATATCTACCTGCAATATAGTAAATACACGAGGGTAGTTTACATATAGACAATCGCCTTTACTTTCCATAGTTGTAATTCACTACCTATCTATACTATTAATAAATGGGCAGTAGAATTAATGTGTTGAGTGTATCTTCGAAAGATATGCATTTGCAGACATAATACATGAGTATAGATTTTCTGCAAAAGTACAATACAAGCCTTGAATTGTACTTTTGCAGAAAAAATATGAGTTGTAACACTATCACCATGTATATGTTCATTTTATTTGAAACTAGCTGTCCCGGCGAACTTCGTTCCACTCGTTCAGTTTGTATGGAAAAAGTAAAGTATTGTTTTTCCCTGTTTTCCTGCAATTCACACTAGGTTCACTCTCATGAAAGGGACTAAAAATTAATGTATTTGATTAAAATGACGTCTATTACTCATAGTTTACAATTCTCCACCTTTTTCTGAACCTTTTCTTAACTCATTGAATACTTCGTTATAAAATAATTCAGCATAAACTGTCTAGGTAGCGCGATAACAAATATGAATGTAGTTGTTAAATTAGTGTTGCCGGTTTTTTCACTTCAGTCTAAATGAAGCAAATCTTGTAATATAACTTTCAATAAATTTAGTCAAGACTCTTCACTCAAGAGTGGGAATTATATTGTTTCATCTAGGTATTTATAGTTATATAACAACCAATGTTTTATATGTATAAGATTATTTCACAATTGATAACTAAAGTAAGGGACGTAGGAATTTTAAAAGTAAGTAAAAAAATCCAAAAAAAAACTACCAACAATTGAAAATGACCTAATAAAAGATTAAACAATTCTAAAAAACTTAAAATCATTGAGTGGGCACTTAATAAACTTTTTTTCATTTTCCAAAACAACTATGTTCTTAAGCTTTCCGTAATTCCTAATGATGCATATAGTTAATTTAATTCAAATATTGCTTTTTGAATTGGCACCACAATGGGTAAAGATTTATGTTATGTTAAACCGAAAGAAAGAACCAACCATATTATATTACATATTATAATACAACCTGGAACCTCAATGTAGTTAGTTAGGTAGTTCTAAAGTATTTACTGTCAACCCTCGGCTCTAAATGGCAAGTGTCTATTAAAAAGTTTGTATATATTCTCTTTGGTTTTATTGCGAATTTGACAGTCGATATTTGTCAATCTTGTCATTTGATATTTTCGAATTTTAGCCGTTTCGTTTACTTTATTTTATTTTATCAATTTTAAAATGGCTTTTCAATTAGTATTATTATATTGGTCACTGACTTTATATGTTTTTGTTTTAATAATACGTGTGAATAAAGTTTTTGTGACATTTTAGTGCAAATGATATGGTGTTTCTTTAAGTGTATATTTCTACAGACTGTAGGTTTTTTTTTTACTTTAAGTGTTGGCATCACTGAGTGAAGTACCTTTTTACTGGCAACACTGAGCCAAACAAGATTCTCGGGACAAGCCTTGTTAATTACTATGCAAGGTGTGCCAAAAATCGTATGATGCATTTTGAAGTAATAACTATATTAATTTAATTACATTGGGTCCCCAGATATCCATAGAAGCACCTTTGGAATGGAACCTATGGAATCTGAAACTATGAATTTGGAGCAATAACAGCCTAATGAAATTAACCAAGATCTAGATGGGGTGTTGTTAGTATGTCCAATCAAGAAAATAAGGACCCAAATAAGTCTTCATCTTCAACTGCTATTCCTGAACAGACTAAGACTCTAGATGATGACCTGTTGGAGTTGCTGGAAAAAACACCATACAAAAATAGTAAATTTAGTCCCCTTATTGAAAATGAATTAGCTATACGCTGGGAACATATTGCTACTACTGGTCTTTCAAAAGAGTTGAAGAAGGAGCTTTTAGGGAAATACCTATTACCTGAAAATTGTCAAAAATTGATTCGTCTAAGTTAAATCCTGAAATAAAAGCCGCTTTGTCAGAAAACTTATAGAAAAATCGACAAGGTAATAGAGACGAAGCAAAAACCAACAAACCATAGCAACTTCTTGCTTACGTCAAGCATTAAAATAAAAAAGCTGATTCAGACACAATAAAATTGCTAATAGATGCTGTTAGACTCCTATGTCACGAAGAAGGTTTGTGACATCTACAATTAAAAAATGTATTAAGGATCATTATTATTCTAATGCAATATAGACTTTTTTGTTTGGTAAGAATCTTGCTGATACATTAAAAGCAGCTGAGACAATTAATAAATCAGGCAGTGCCATTACATCAATTCGAAATAATAATTTTAATACACAAAACAAATTTAAAGATAATTTAAATGTGAGACATCCTCTCCCTATGGCGAGGCAAGGGGGAGTTGGGAGGAAAATTTTCACTCCAAAACCTCGACAATACCAAACTCATCAACAACATGCCAAGACACTTGTGATAAGACAACATGCGAAGCCGCCAATGTCACAGCGCTCATGCAGAGGCGGACAGACTCGTCGCGATAAGCGACTATTACTAAAGCGACTATTAGCGACGTTATTGAAGTACGTGAAACAGCTGGCAGATTGTCTTTATTTTATACGATTAGAGATGGATATAAATTATCCTTTCAGAGATTGCCCATAAAAAAAATCCATGCAAACTTTCAACCCCTATTTCACCCCTATAGGGGTAGAATTTCCAGAAACGCTTAAATACGTATCTACTCGTTTATAGGTGTAGAATTTTTAAAATTCCGTCCTTAGTGGGTGTCTACTCAATAAATCTACCATACTCACCAAATTTCATGGGCTGTAACTCTCACAGTTTTTGCTCGGCGATGATGAATCAGTCAGTCAGGACATGTTATTTTATAAGTATAGATTACTTGAGATTTGTTGTGGATACCAAAAACCTTCAGCTTAGTCTAACTTATAACAAAAGAATTTTGATTAAAAATGAAATTTAAAGATTTAAAAACTAAAAAAGTGTTGAATATGACAATTAGCTAGGTCAGCAGGTTTACTTACTGTGTTCTGTCTCTACATTCCTGTAATATACAAAGAATATTGAATGTTGTAAGCATCTAGCCTCGGCAAAAACTAGTAATTATGGTAGCTATATAACAGTGCTAGAATCTTTATTTGTTGATTTCAAGTAGTAGCTTGAGCATATTGACAGCGCTGTTTTTGCAATAAGAGACGATAGAATTAGATAGAGAAAATATTTTTTCTGTCCCGAGTAAAACGGAGTGGAGAGCAGCCTGTGACAATGATAGGGCTAATGAAAAATGGAGTGAAATTGAAAAAGAAATGCACATTCTTTCACACACATTCCACATTTAGAATTTTCGGTAGCTTACTTTGGTGCTAGGGGTTTTTTGCTAGAAATTTAAAAAATTGTCAAATTCTACTTTGTGTTAATAACACAACTGCAATTGCACATAATATAAATAGGATGGGTGGTGTACGCTTTCTCCACCTTACTAATACTATCAGCAAAATGTGGAAATGGTGCGAGAAAAAGAATATATTTGTCCGTGCAGCTTAATTAAGTATTCGAAAAAATGGCAGACATAGAATCACGTCGAGTTCAGCCCGACACAAAGTGGAAGCTAACTAACAACGTCTTTCATAAAATTGTTGAATATTTAGGAATACCAAAAATGTATTTATTTGCAACTACGTTAAACCAAACATTAGATATATATGCTTCCTGGCACAGAGCTATAGCTCTTGGATCTTTTACTTTAAATTGGAGCAAGTTACATTTTTATGCTTTCCCACTAGTATCGGTTATTTTAAAAATGGTTCGAAAAGTTATTTCTGACAAGGCAGAAAGCGTATTGGTAGTCCCGTTCTGGCCCCCTCAACCATGGTTTCCCGTTTATATGACTTTAAGTGTGATATGATGATAGTAGGCAGTAATACAAATGTTTTGTTATTTGTCCCTAACAGAAAGCTGCCACTGTGGTAGCCGCAAGATTATCCGCAACGGGTGCAAGGGGCAAGAGGAAGTGTCTTAGAGTCTGCATTAAATATTATGTGTGCATCTTTGTCAGAAAATTCTAATAAACCGTATGTTGTTGTTTTTATAAATTAGTTCAGTTTTTGTAAAGAATACAATATGGAAGCTTATAGAACATCAGTTCTAATTATTATTTTTCTTACGAAAATTTTTCATACTGGTGCCAAGATAGTAACCTAAATAGTTATAGGTCTGCTTTGTCGTTGCTAACAAATACAAAAATATGTACTATTGACAGAATAACTAGACAATTTATAGGTTTTTATAGGCTAACCTATCACCTAACAAAATGGGCCCCAAATATTTTATTCAAGTTTTTAGATAAATGTAACTTTAATAAAGAGTTAAGTTTGGAAACTTTAACCAAAACAGTTGTGACATTGCTAGCATTAGTTACATCACACAGGGTATAAGCTTTCAGTAAAACTAGTGGTCGCCCATTGGTCGAAATTCGACTATAATAAATTTTAATGTCTTGTTAATAAGAAAGCCATCTTTATTTCTCAAGACCAACTACTTTGTTTCCATATTGTATGATTATAGTTTGTGAGCCATCTGTGATCTTTTATCGGTGTCATCAATATATTTGTTTGTGTGTGTCAAATGCATGGTAGTACGTGTAATGTTTTATTTTTTAATTAATGCACTTTATAAACATTATCATTAAAATTATAAGCGTTCTGCACTTCTCCTACACATAAACTATAAGTGTGCCAAATTTCATAC
Organism: Calephelis virginiensis; assembly: GCA_002245475.1. Taxonomy (NCBI): domain Eukaryota; kingdom Metazoa; phylum Arthropoda; class Insecta; order Lepidoptera; family Riodinidae; genus Calephelis; species Calephelis virginiensis. The sequence continues at coordinate 10,157 of NJDC01003008.1, forward strand.
TCCTTCGTCAGGGCAATTTTCGTAAAAAGGGGTCCAAAGTTTTTGCTTCACGTATAAATATTATGATTATGTTGTAGAATATCAAAATCACTATAGATGATATTAAGATTATTATAAGGATACCTGATTTAATTAAAACCTGACGAGTTGGATCACACAAACCAGTTTTAAAATTATCCTTTGACAAAGAAAAATTGCAAATTTGTCCTGCATCGACTTTATTTGAGTATATTTATGTACATACATACATGTCTTCACGCCAAGTCAGCGTGGTAGGCAGCGAGTATCGAGTGCTAGACCTCACGATCCTGACTAACCTGTCTGGCTTCCTACCCACGTTCATTACACTTTTCATATAAACGCGCCGGTTTCGCACACCCGGGCTCGGATAACTTAGTTTGAGTAGTCACTCTCAAGACTCAAACTGGAGTAGTCAAACGATCGATTACGAAACTAGCTCCACTTCCGGTTAACGCTGAAAGTGAGAATACGGAGTCGCTGGAGCCGAGAAGTACTGAAACTCTAATTGACAATAAAACTAAACCTGCTAAGAAAACTAAGAAAGTTGTCAACAATATAGCGATTATACAAAAAACTATACAGAAACGTTGCAAAACCGATCACGTCTGACGTCAACGCCGGAGCACTGATCTCAAGCTTACTTTTCGCCGTACTAAGAAGAACTCAAAGTTGTCTTGCAGCTTGATGATTAACTCAGGGGCTCTACTTTTCAATGTTTGTTCACCAAAAGTGAAAAACACAATCGAAGTCCGATTTAGCGCCGATGTCAGTTTGAAAAGCAGAAACAGTCCATTAAACGAAAGCCGGGTAATCAAATAAAAACAGATTGAAAACACTTGAAGAACGTGGTCTATGCGCACGCACATGCAGACGAGTGTTTTAGCGTCACAAAATGACGGCCCATAACGCCATTTGGGGTAACCATTATCCACCTAAATATAAAAATGCTACTTTCTTTCGCGCGTTCGGTTTGGTCGTAGTTTTATTTTTATATATTTATTATAAGTTATTTTATAGTCCATTATTTTGAAATTCTTAAAACGAAAAACAAAACGTATTATTTTATAAAGTATATCTGTTTAAGAACAGATTACGATACTATTATTGCCTGTTATTGTTAGCACAGCACTACAAATATAAAGCGCTGACATAACCTTGTAATAGCGCAGTTTAGATTTAGAAAAATATTGTTTACCAAGTTATTTGACACTCAGTTTGGCACAGTATTATAACATTAATTGATTATTGATATAATAATGTTGTTTTAATACTCATCAATTGTTATAACGGTAAACAACCAGCAATAGTATTTTTATCGTAACTGCAACGCCATTACAAAGTTACGTCGTCAATTCAATCGCGACATGTCAGGAACGCATTCTCTGAACGGCCGTAGATTAGTATGATAAAGCTCAATTGCGATTACAATTGAATCTTTGGATTAAGTTTGTTTACTATATTATGCTGAAAACATTGAACGTGGTCGATAGAACATCACTCTTCTTCATTCAGAAATAAGGTTCAATATTTAACGAAAGATGTTGTACTCTTCCTATGTGAAAAATATGGCATAGGGAATAATTTTGACGATTATTGACGAGGGATTGTATTAGATTTATTGTATTGACAAAATTTATGCACTGTAGTGTTATAATTAAAAAGAATGAGATGTACGAATTTAAAATAATTAATTGTTTCATATTTTAGTAATTTAATTTAGATTGTCACCAAAATCGTAATAAAATTCTGATTATGCATAGATAATGATATATTTAAGTGTTGTTACATTGATTATCGTTGATTAAAGACATTATTTTTCAAGTTATTAGCACTATGTTGGTTAATATAGCAATGTGAAGAGATGCACATAGTTTGGTACAACACAGCTCAAAACACTGTGCCAAAGAATGACTGCAAGAATACTAAGGCGTTTTAGAAACACATTGACTTAACAGAAACAAAACTTTAATTTTAAAAAAAAATACAAAGATTAAATGCATTAACAGATATATACAGAGGTCACCTAGATATGAACCATTCTACTCCCGAACAACAAGGGGAAAAACTTATCTGTATATACGGACCCATATCTAAGAGATTGACTTTACCTATCAAAATGAGCGACGTATTTAATATTGAGAATAAGATAATCCTGCTAATTGAAGCTCGCCTCACTGAACTGTTCGAATCAAATGTACAGCTACTGCGTAATGACGACTACACTTTATTATTATACCTACAAATAAACAGTTCAAGTCTAATCAATGGTACGCGATAGCAACTGAAACAAAATACATCGGAGTCACCTTCACAAAGAATACCTTTTTGCAAATCCCTACTATCCACTCGCCAAACGATATGTTGAACACACACAAAAATATTATTTTACCCACTGGACTTATCACAGGAGCACTCATGCCTGGATAGCCAGATATCGGAACAGAGGTGAGGAGAACACCCATCGAATGATTTATCCGTTCACGATATCGGAAATTACTCGATAGGTACAATAGTGTTTGGTGGGAGGAATCGCCGAAGGAAGAAATAAACACAACAAAACAAATGCTTTGTATAACAATACTATAGGCCTTTGCAAGGCCTGCTTTCAGCCACTTTAGGTTTTGGATATAACAACCCCTTTACCGATTGGTATATATATTATGATATAGGAATGCAAACAAGCCGACGAATTTCCTAATGGTGAGAAATTCACGCCGCCTAGAGACACCAAAGGTGGTAATGACCTGTTGCCAATCTGTTGACAGGATGTTAGGCCTCGAGTAAAAGTAAGTTTACCGGCAACCTTATCCTCCGAACCGAACTTATATATTAGATAATATATAGATTAATAACTTTGAAAGGACTGGCAAATTTTTTATATATTGGAGCATAGGCTTAAATGGTACTTGATGCTATATTATGGCCACATTGTAATATTTACTTTTATAAACATTCATTTAAACAATCCGCAAAAATGCTTCACTTGTTGTCACACTATGTCGTACGAGTCATGACGCCACCGACCTACGAATGCGACTGCGGTCGGTGGGAACCAATTTTATGCTATGTTTACGTTAGAACCATGCATCTTGTATTTTGTGTCAGATAAAATTGTTTGTGTCAGATTAACCTGTGCTAACTTCTTACGAGCTGCACATACACTCTTACATAGCGATAGTACTCGCTATAGCTACTTTTGCATACGTAGTCTCAAGCCAAGAACGGTGCGTCGCGTTTTGTGGCTTCTGTAGAATGTAAATTTATATGCCTAATACAGGACATATCCTATAACTACGCGAAAATTCAACGAGGACATCAGGAGAGCGTTCCCGATCCCCAACCTTAAAGTGACGCGGGGTTAATAAAATAAATAAATAAATACCCCTGGACAAGTTACACAAATTGAATCTAACCCCTAAGTAAGCAAATTATATGCTTGTGTTATGGGTGTTAGTCAACGATTCTAATACATAGAAATACTTAAATAGATACCAAGATAGGTTCAAGCTATGATCAATCGAAGATTAATATTTTAGATTTCTTTTATTGTATTAGTTAGCTACATCCTCCCTCAGGAGCATGTACGAGCAATTTTCGTACTCGAGGCATTTTATGTTTACGTTAAATAATTAGTCATGTTTCTACATTGATAATTCGTTAATTAATTACAATAAATCAGTCACATTTAACAAACAAACTGTACGTTTCATTTTAAATACCTACAACTTAACTATAAACCCAAGCATTAATTTTCGACACTCAATTGTTTTTTCAATTTCGCGGGGTTCAGATAATTGTGTATCGCTATTATAATGAACCTCAATAATGAGCATTTTTGCTTAATTATTTCTATGATTTTCGCTGCAGCTTAACAAGAAAGTTGCCCGAGACTTGTCTGGCATTTGGTGATGAAGCACCATCTCGTAGCTTTGTGTATAGTGGTTCCGAGAATTTATTCGACGACGAGTTCATCTCCAAGACGATGAAGGCGAAGGTCGGCCGGCAATCGCGGTTACTGAATCTAATATCGATACCGTACGACAACAAAAAAATACTTGTCACCAAAAGAATTAGTCATTGGAATGAGTAAGGTGCAAAAGTATTTCAATGTGTTAAAAACGGGTGCTGGATCAGGATTTTCTATTGTTTGTCCAATTGAATAAGTTTGTTTTGACTGAACAAACATAGGTATGTAAATTTTTTCAATTATGAAATCCGCCCTTCGTGACAAGTAAATCCACTCCGAAACACTTTTTCTGAAAATTTGAGGTTCTAAAAAGGCATCCTGCTTGTAACGACTATCAGACGTACAATTCGCAAACGCTCATATTTTTTAATGAAGGAACACGAAAATATCAAACATATTCGCAAATGCATTTTGAGTTAGTTTAGTAGGTACGACCATTTTTGTTTGTACATTTTTTGACCACAAGATTGATTTATTCTTATTATAGCAATATAAAAAGTAACTTTATAACGTTGTTGTCAATAGAGAAATCAAAACAATATGTTCTAACCCCTACCAGTGCCCCAAGCGAAAAGGTTTAGCGAAAAGAAAAAGGTTTAATAATAGGCACGATGACGGCAATAAAGAATAATTCATGTTACTTAAATCTATGTGTTAAAATGATTTATAAAAATCAACCAATATTTATTTCAACATTGAGATGATTATTATTTTCAATAAAATAAAACCTTAAAAAACAACAATCCGCCATGTTAACTAAAACACCAATCAAAGCGTATTACGTCACACCTAAGTAGACATTCCACTGTCACAGAATACATCTACCGTTCCTTCGAAATTTACGTATTTACTAATCGGTATTTTATTGGTTTCTGCCAATTTTGCGTCATAAATTATTATTGTAAAGAAAATACGAAAAATATAAAAAAATACGACTTCAACTATGTAACAAAGTTTTATTAAGGCAAATAGCTCCAACTTGCCCCGAATTGATTTGATGATGTTGGGAGATTTTCTTGCATCAAATAGACTTTTGTTTGTCCATCTAAATTTCGAAATGTGAAATCTTCATTAGTAAATGATTATTTAACTTTAGTGCTAAGCATAATACTTACACTAGCCTTAATTAAAACACAGTCTTATGGGTTATTGCATAGGTTATTTTTGAGGTTAGCTAACATAGATACTGTTGGTACTCTTAGAAATAAGAGTAAACTTCCTTAACATTCTAACTATTTGGATACTAAAAACTGCTCAATCTCAAATAATTAACTACAAATTCAATATTCATTTCATACGTGCTTGTGACAAAGAAACCATTAAATTATATTGCATGTCATTTGCTAACTGAAAGGAGAGGTCAATTTAAATTAAAGAGATAATTTGTTAGATCACAACCAAACAAACATGACCTTACATGTACTAATACACATAATTAGGTAATTAAGTAATCTCAGGAAAACATTTTAAGGTTCGTAAGTATAAATCTATAAATACTTTCATCAAAATCTATAAATACTTCACAGAAATAAATTGGCGAATTCGTTTTTACTTTCAATGAGTCTCTACATGCAAGTTTTTTGTTGTTTGGAACATAAACAAACATTTTTTTCGGGTTGAAATCGATGTGTTTCGGCACAGTGCGACAGCCTTAGAATAATAACGTTATAGAAAGATAGTCTTCATAGTAACGCTGTGTCAAAAGTGAAGCACTAAGCTAATTCACACACGCATGACGATTACTAGCCTACGCTTGTCA
>NJDC01003008.1:16466-28679 GCA_002245475.1 Calephelis virginiensis
GTACATCTTTCGATCCTTGTAAATATCTGTTTTTACTATTTCTGATCTCGTGTCCCTTATGATTGTTATTGTTTCTGTTTTTACTGTGTTTTTCACAGTTTTTCTGTTTAGTAATCCTTTTAAATCACTAAAATACACCAAATTTTACCATTTTTGACATCTTCAATGACAGTAATGACTAATTTGAAGATGTCAAATTTATTTCTTTTTTATGAGAAAAGAGGACTTTTAGGTGGCGTCAATTTTAAATTCACCAATCAGATCGCATAATTTTAAATTGTAAATTTCGGAACAGGTCTCACTAGTATAAAAGGATGACGATCCAGCCGATCTGGGCATTCTAATTCTATTTGTGGAAGAAGTCAAAGGAATAAAAAGAAGTTACGGAGGAACTGCTGCCTGCTACCTGGTGCTTGCTGTCTGGTGCCTACTACCTGGTGCCTGCTGCCTGGTACCCGCTCCTCGGTGGTGGACCCGAGGACCCTGAACCGGCGGTAGCTGCCCCGCCGGTGTACTTCTCTGGCCACCTTCCCAGCGGCCCTCTTCTACTGCTGCTCCTGGCTGCTGAGGGAAGGTGCCAAGGGGTCCCCTACTCCAGCCGCTAAGGCCTTTAGCAGCGGACCTCCTTGCTCCATTCGTGCTCTCCTCCGTGCTGCGCTCCGTGCTCCGTCGGCCAATCTTTGAGCCACCGACGTATCCCACGCCCATCTATTTTCTATTTTCCTTTTTTCTTTAGCCGGCAGAATCTTAGTGTACAGTGCACAGACCTTTATCGAGACTTTTTTAATTTTTAATACAGTGTAATTTTGTTTAGATTTTTATTTTTAACCTCAAATCAACAGGATTCCCTAACAACAGCCAAACTTAAGCAAGTTTGACTGTTTGTTTGTTTATTTTTCTGTTAACATAGTGGTGGGTGGTAGCTAAGCCACCCCCACTACGTTACAGTGGGTATTGTTTAAAAATAAAAATGTGATATACAAAGAAGTCTTTCATTAAAATGAAATTCTAAATTAATCAATAAATATATATTATTAACTGCCAGACGAGCAGAGCCACGGGTAACAGATAGTAGAATATATAAATACTAGATATTCTAAATACTATTTTTTCCAGGCCTGACCTTAGCCATTGTGGTGCATTTATGTTCTACTATCATCAATAGAATCGTGTAGAGCGTGTGATAAAAGACGTTTTATTTCTAACTTTTTTTACACATTGGGTTAACCTTTTTTTACAAGTTTAAATAGTGATTCCTACTCTTTTCCAGTTATAAATATAGCCTTTGTGACTCAATGATAATGTAGTCAATTGTCACACCACAAATGCACACCACGACCATAAACAACCTCATGGCGACTTTTAACCGCCTCTACATTTTTGACCGCCTCCTTGGTCGAGTGGCTAGCGTACATTGACCAGCCGCGAGGCTCGGGTTCGATTCCCAACGGGGCAGGCATTTGTGTAGAAACATTTAGATGTCTGCATTTCCGGGTCTGTGTATCTACTTAAGTATTTCCATGTATTAGGATCGTTAACTAACACCCAAAACACAAACATATAACTTGAATATAAAAAAAATCCGCAAAAAAATTTACGACATGCGCGGAGTCGAGATAACTGCTTTTTAAGCTTATCGATATCAATCAAGTGCATATTGTTTCCAGTTAAATCAGACGTACTGTATGCACTTACTCCCATGCCGATGTAGTAGATGCCCTGAGCGCGGAGCTGTTTGCACCAGCGCTGCGTGTCGGTGTACTGCGAGTTGCCACCGTCGACGATGATGTCGCCCCGCTCCAGCAGCGGCACCAGCTTGTTCACGAACTCGTCCACCGCAGACCCGGCTGAGACCACATCACATAAATTACGTATCACGTTGTTTGTCCGCGATGGACTCTTAAACTGCTAAACCGATTTCAATCAAATTTACACACCGTGTGCAGTTTAACCTAACTTGAAAGATAGAATAGCTTATATCTCAATTTATTGCTGGAGAAGCCGTGGGTAACAGCTAGTAGTTATATAGGTGACGTTTCCCAAAATTCAACTATAAAATAGCATCAGGGAGTGCAAACGGCAATGACTATCCAGGGGAAAAATATCATGGCCATAGCAGAAGACTTTGTTTTATGATAATACTAGCCGACCCGGTGAACATAGTATCGCTACATATCGGCAGCTACTAACAGTTTGCACAAAAAAAGTGCAGTAATTTTTCCATTTTCCGGGTCTTTTCATAATAACACCTAACAGACAATAGCTACCTGTAATGAGGTCCTTGACAACGAAAACATCTGCCTAAAACCATGTTCCTTTGTACTATTTGGTACGAACCCAAAAAGGTAGCCACCTAAGAACTTCCCTAGGTATACCTAAATCTATTTGGCTGTTTACAAAGTACCTAGGTAATTAAATAAGTACCTAATCGAATTAAAAAAAATAACAATGTACTGCACTTTGTTATTTTTTTGATCTACTTAAAATGTAATTTTCATTCAAGCTGTGTTTTAATGATTTTTCATGTCTCACTAACTGTTAATCACTTAAGAAACGATTTATTAAGTACAAATTATTACACAAAAAATAGAATATACGACCTAGACTCAGCACAAATTTCATATTTGTACCAAGCAATAAAACTAAATCAATAAACTTGGAGCTTGTAGAGCTAGAGCGTTAAGAGTGAGAAGCTCGGTTCTACATGACATTTAATGACTTTTCACAACACGAGCCATGCAGCCTTGCCTTGGCAACAATTTATTCTAGGTTGGAAATCATTTTTTTTTTGTACTAATACTACAACTACGTAATATACAAGGTGACAGAAAGCCGTGTAGTCTAAGCTTCTTTAAGATTCCTCCGCTTACATATTCCTGTGTCCATGGCGTCAATAGGACTCACCATTGTTGTCTTCCAAACTAGATAGCATGATGTCCGGTAGATTCACACTTCTGTCTTAAGATCCCGGCTGTAAGATAGCGACGCGCTAGCGTTTTCTCATAAGTTTTATAGATACTCCTACCTAATGTACAAATTAAGTTTTAGAATATAAAAAATATTAAGTTTTAGAATTTCTTTACTGTTTTTGCATTTATATTCAAAATTTCAGCTTTCTAGGACTTCAGGAAGTACCCATGAATTTTCTACCTTTGTAGAAACACCCATCCCCTAATTTACGACTTTGGGAAATCAGAATGTTTTTGTTGGTTTAGCTGACTTAGGTACCATATTTCAGCTTTTTCTAATCTAATATCAGATCACCTATCAAATTTCAGTTTTCACAAACATGTACCCTATGGATTTTCATGATTTTTAGTGAATAAATTAGTGACGAAATCGATGTTTTCATTATATCAATAACAACAAAAGTATTATAGCTATACAGTGAAACTTTATATTATACTGAAGTCCGCTAAACCTATATACAGTGTCGTGGTGTGAGCCACACCCCAATTATGAGAATTCAAAAAAAAGACATATTTCATACAAACTCCCACCTTGTGTCTTTAGTTTTGGTTTTTTTAACCAAGTCCAAAAAAGAGGAGGTTCTCAATACGGCTGTGTGTTTTTTGTATGTTTGTTAAGCGATTACTAGGCCAACAGCAAAACTGATTTGATGCTCCTTTTTTTTTAAAAAAAATCATTATTTCGAGCTGGTCACATATTAGTTTTATCATACTCTGAATAGTGATTTTTGAGTTGAACTTAACAGTGCATAAATTTATACATCACTAAATATCACTCAAAAACTGCTAGAAGGATGTGAATAAATATATTTAGGACAATTTCAGAACTGTTTGCTATCTCTCAAAAGAAGAATGATTAAATCGCAACATAGTATGTAATGTAATAGTTGGGAGTCGGTTTTTGCAGTTTCACTGTACTTAATTATTGTGTACTATTGATCTAAATAGACTGACAAATTTTATGTTAGTCAGTGTCAACTTTAATAAATAAATTATACTAATTAACCAAGTACAAACAAACCTTTTACTAATAAAATGACTTTTCTTGGTTTCTTCAGTTTGTCGACCATGTCTTGTAAGGATTTGGCACCAATAACTTTGGTTCCTTTGGCCTCATTAGCAAGAAATTGATCAACCTAAAAAAAATTGATTTTTTATTACTAAAGACCATATTATTTTACTATCTGACTAGAAGCAAGAATGTGTTTAGAAATCTTTCATGTGAATAGAATGACTTTCAAAAATGTATAGAACAAATAAGAGCAAACAATAAATACATTAGGTATAATTTTTAAACAATCAATCTAACAAAACTGAATATATTAATGTTGCCACATCCCTCACATACCTCATCTAACTCACACATACCTCAGTTCGAATTTTTGATTTGAGTCGGTAAAATGACATTTAGTACTGTCATGTAAGTGCAGTGGGGTGGCTGAGACAAATGATCTTTCACAACAGATAATTTTACAAAGTTTGAGTATCTGGATAAAGTTGCACAACAATTCTATCATACTCCTAGTTATAAAATGTACAAGGCAAAGATTGAGATTAAATGTTTTCAAAATGCATGAATGAAAATTCTATAAAACTGTAAGTCATGTGTAATTGAAGTTTTTAAGAAAATAAAATAATTTAGCATACATTTAGATTTTGTACAGAACCACAACTACCAACTGAAATTATTTTCAGATTCACAACTTCCTTTTGCTGCAGTCAGTTCAAACATGATGTTGATTATCTAGTCTTGTCTTAATTACAAAGTAAAATTATAATAATGGTCTAATAAATTATAAAAAACCCCAGTATACAACCTCCTTTAGTGAGCAATAAGGTACTTAAATTAAATTTTATAATCTGGCATACCTTTTAGCTAGTGACGTCAAAAGGTGCAGGAAATTGATTTGTCTGTATTTTTTTATTCTTTTTAGAATGTTTGTTACACTTTTACTCCATCAAATATGAATGAAACTTTTTTTGTAAGGTATGTCATGTATTTGAATAACATGTACATATTATGAATAAATAAGTATAAATTTAATAAAAAAAAATCCATTATATAAATATTTAGTAATGTGTATTTTTGGGTAAGCCCACTTAATACAAGTGATAATAAATTTTTGTTTGATACTTATACTAAAATAAATAAATGAACTACTTCATACTATTCATGTCTCAATTATGAAATCATCTTTAACGTCACTATCACGATATTTGTCGCGACACAAGCACTACATCACAATACAGTAACAATATCATCACCAACAAAGTCATGACATCATCACAACATTGCTACAAACATTGTCATTGTCACTGTAAATATCATTAATTACTGTTGTCTTTATCAATGTGACCATTATATCTTGTAAGTAAAATGATTACAACAAAACTCTTTTTTGCCTGCTCTCAAAACTATTTACAACAGAAAATTAAAATATAATAATTGGAAAATGATTTAACCCTAGCTAGAAGCTGACTCAGAATTAGTTACTTAACCCAGGACTGTGCAAATGGTCCTCAGAATCTCTATTCTGACATACTGATTTACAGACTGACTTTACAAAATCCACAGCTAAAAAAGTTTAGGTAAATATTCAGAGCCACACAAAGATTGGCAGCGAGTCTGCAGTATTAAATAATCTTAATTAATAGGAGATAAACATATTTATATAAATTACCTTTTCCACAGTTCTGTTGAAAGCGCAGACAACAAAACCTTTAGAGTCCATGTTTAAGATAAGATTCTGCCCCATGACAGCCAATCCGATAAGTGCTATATCAGCCTTAGCTCTAAAAATAACAAAGCATATATTCAGGTTTTTGGAGAAATGTTACATTGCAAAAAAAAACTATTATCCTTGGGCATTTACAGTAATACACTGTTTCACATGAGAGATGTTGTGTTGAAGTGTACTGAATATTTTCACATATACCTGGGTCTTTTAATAAAGTACTAAGTTTAGAAACAAACTGCACTTTTTAAAAAAATATTTACCTTTTTTTCTGGAAATTGCAATCAAATTGCTTGTAATTTTATTTTTCATTGGACTTTAAAAAAACATACTGCTTTTGTTCATATTAAATTACCACTCTACTGTTTTCTAAATTGTCCAAAATTGGTAGTATTACCTTAATCCACTTCGCTAATTACTAACATATAACAGTTTATTTCCAAAGAAGACAATGTCCATATTTAACAGCTTTCTGTTAATTTTGTAATTTTTAATTGTTATTTTGAATTACTGTAATTTTTGAGAATATGTGCCAATAACTTAATTTTAAAACTGTTACATGAGTTAGTATCCTTAACACCATTGTGTAAATTATTGTGAAGGTGTACTCAGGTAGACAGTGCTCCTTTTACCACCTACTGTGCAAACTTTTGGTAAAACAAGTGAACTAGTCTATGTATACTCTGTGTAGTAATTAGGATGCAGCATGAAAATATTTAGATATATATGTAGTTCTTAGTTCTGTTCCAACTAAGTTTAAGGTTGATTCTAGAACTTTTGTGTATTTTTTAATTGAAATGTATGTGTTATATGTATACAAATGGGAACTAGAATGAGAAATATTTTTAGTTTTACAAAGTAATAAATTATAAGTGATACGTAAAGTATAACAGTATAAGTGTTTCTTTGTTTAAAAATATGAATATTTGGAGGTAGTTAAGTTTTAGCCCTGATGATGCTGTATAAGCGAAACCGGTAGGCTATTTACAAAGTAATAAATTATAGGTTTTACCTAAAACAGTACAAGTGTGTTTTTGTTTAAAAATATGAATATTTGGATGTTTCACCAAGAGCCGACCATGGAAAATATCAAACACTATTTTTACAACTATAACCAAAGCTTTTACTTTCTTTCTTCTTTTCATATGGCATTTCAAACACCAACTTATTTGCTGACTTATTTTGTGTGTTCAAAATAATATAATGATGTAATATTTTTTAATATTTGCACATCAATATTTTGAGATGTGATGCAATGTGCCACTTAATAATTTCTTGACCAATCAGTGCACTAGCTTATACCAATGCAATTTAGCACAAAAATTTAAAAACTATATGAGGGCTTCAATGAGCATGTGAGGCTCATACGGGGTTTGGCAAGTCACAAAGTATCACAAGGTTATCAAGCAAGTATTATTGTATGCAGCAAATTAAATTCAGACTAAAATTTTTTATAGGTTTTCATTTATTAATCTAGGTAAAAAAGTTTTACACAAAATATAAACAAAATGCTTTTAATCCAAATATTTACATATCAATATTATTTCTTATTAGAACTTGAGAGGCTCCACAAAGTTGGCTTTAATTAAATTATGAATGAACATTCTAATTAGAACTTTAAAGTTGTAATAAGTTGATACAAAAAGTGGGCTAGTTACACATGATCTAACTGTACACAAGTATCTAACTGTATGTTTATTCAAAGTTGTATGGTTTATTTACTTCCACCTCGGTCCTACAAATGTTTTTGTTGAAGTGAAAGATAATTATTTGTAAAAAGCATATTACGTTTATATTTTTTTTAACACCCTTTTCCCCTCACCGTCATTTCTTGTTTTAAACTTTAAATCCTCAACATCATGAGAAATAGGTAAGCAAGATCGCTCCTGGAAACTCAATAGATGAACTAATAGTTCCACTAGAACGGAGCAAAGAGTAAGATGTAAAAATATTTTTTGTATTTCCATACGTGACGACGGGAACTACATGTCTAATCTATGGGAGAATATGATATTTCAGTGATCAATTATTTTTGTTAAAACTAAAATATGTAGAACTGTTTTCATTAAAATATGCAATAATAACAATAACAGAGAAGTACATTAGTTTACACAAAGTTTAGTAATAATAATGCAAGCTCATGCTTGTCACCTTCAAATAACCTTGATCCATACTCTATGTCATATACAACCTAATCGTTTCACACAAAGTTATTTAATAGTATAGTGTTTTTTGTCATTTGTTTCTACAATTACAATAAAGTAGTACAAAAAGTCACTAGAAAATAAACTAACTTTATAAAAATAACAAAATTTGTCATAAAACTTAATTTAAAGTCTCAAATATCAGGTTAGGTACATTGCACATGATTTAAGATAGAAAAAAATTTAATCTATTTTAGAAATACCCATTACTTAAGTGCATTTTAATGAGAACAAAACTGCACCAGAGGTTGCAACAGCAGCAACTACGACAGGAAAAATGTATAGTGCACAATATTAAACTTTAAATATTTATTATAGTATTGACACATTGAGTACATATGTACTACAATCAATTTACAATAAATTGACCCGTATGAATTGGATTTGGATATTATTATATAACTACATAAATAACACAATAGTGAAAAAATAAACTTTTAAAAAAGTTCAAGTTTATGGAACATGTATATTATTTCGAAATATTAATGTAAGTGCTGTCAGTATTATTGATAACATATCCTGAGTTTGTCCAACATTTTATACATTAAAATCAAAGTCATGCAAGGGCAGTACATACGTTTAAATATAAGTTACAACGAGTTAATTGTAAATCGGCATGCATAATCAAATAACTGTTAACGAAATGTTTAAAAAAAATCACTTACTCAGCCATTTTGATCTTCGAACTAAATAAACTTATTATATTTTACAGCAGATCAGCAACAATTAGTAATTAAATATGTAATAGGTAACGAGGAAATCCGAAAAACATGTGTTTCACACTTATTTGTAAATCCAATAATGACAAGCAATTAGGTATTTAGTTTAGCCAGTTTTCAACTTTAACTGACTTTGACTTTCGGTCTGGAATGTCTAGGAATGTCGGACCATCGGACAGTGACAGTCACAAGTGACAAATTACAATTATTGTCTTGACACTTCTAGTGATGCCACCTCGTAAAAAAAACATTAGATTTGGACCCGAAACCCCCTAGATTTGGAGGTTTAAAAAACACAAGACTTCCATAAAAATAAATAGATTGTGTAAATAATGTACAAACAAACATAACACACTAACTTGAACATCCTAAAATTAACAGTATCTCTTCATAATTTTAGTTGGGGGTCGCATTAAGCAAAATTTTACTTAACTTTAAAAAGGTAGCGCACACTGGAGAATTCGTCACTGACATAATGGTAGTGTACGGTAGATAGGACTAAAAATTAATCTACCTTTAAATTAATTTATAATAAATTATGAAACTTATGTTCATAAATAAATAAAATGTTTTAGCTGTGATTTAAATGTATATTTTTATAGAAATATGTAACTTCTTAAAATTAACTAAATATTTGCACACCACAATGTGGTAGAATATTTTGTATTCTTAAATATCTTTATAACAACTTTTTAACACACATATTCCGCAAATAAATAATTTTCATTTCATTTCATTTCATTTCAAATCTAGTCGCGGCAGTAAGATTCGCTGGTGCGAGCGTAGTTTCACTGAAGAACGGCACGGTCCTTATGTCGCTGTAGCGAGGGACCGAGTCACAGACCACCTATGTGGTATGTGGTGTGTGGTACCTATGTACCCAAATAGACTTTCTTACGAATTTCTTAGCAATAATTTGTGTCGAAGTCATAAACGAACATAGATAGCGGGAGACGCAGGTGACGTCACGTGTATCAAATGAAAGGGATATACGCGTCCTTCATCATATCGAAAAATAAGATACAGTAGTTACGCTTGTGCAGGGTGGACTAATCAAATATAATAAAATAAAACCGCATCACATTAAAACCATTTATTTTATTAACATACAAAAGTAATTGAAAAAAATAACTAATGATAGCTACTATTGTTCATATAATAATATGAACTACGCGAATTTCAAATGCCAAATTTATTAATTTTAGTTGAATCGAAAGTAATGATAATTAGCAAACACTTAAGTAGATAATTTACGTAAAACCTACTTAGCAATTATAAATACACCTAGACAACAAAAATGTTAACGTTTACAATTACTATTTTTTAATAATAAAATCAGCTTTTTTTTAAGATCACATCCTCAAAAGCGAACAAGGCCAAAATGACCAGTTTTCTGTATCAAAATGTTCTATTCAATATTGCACATACATACATATTCACGTCAGATCCCTTGCGGGCTAGGCACAGAGTATTGAGTGCCAATGTAACGAGCCCTAAACACTTATCTAGCTTCCTCAACATTCACTACTCTTTTCATTCATACTCGTGGGTTTTGGCGATACTTGACGCCAGCCTCGGATAACACCCAATCCACTTGATTGTGGAATGACAAGCTTGGTCTCCTCGGGTACCTACATCCATTCACTTTCGCATTGTATATCTGTTTTGTCATGTTTTCATATTCTATTGTTTCAACACGATCGAAACAACGGAACAGCAACGTGTCTCTCCAACAAATAAAAAATAAATATCCCTGGACAAATGACACAAATTGAATCTAACCCCAAAGTAAGCAAATTATATGACAAATGAATTTAAAGGTTTTGCTGGAATTCAAATCTAAAGTGTTTGACTTTTTTCTGTTGTACGTTTATTAAATATTTTTAACAATTATTTCACTTCGCTTGGATATTTTAATTACCGTCAGTGACGGATAAATCAAACCACCTAAATCCCGATACTAAATTAATTTTTTTTGTTCTCAGTCAGACAGACCGAAGCTTGAATACATGTTGAGCATTTTAACTTTTTTGACAATGTACTGACAACAAACCCCGCTAAATTATCGATTATGTGCTCTGAAAACTGTGACAATGACATTACCAGGATATCATGATCTTGTTCAATAGCAGTTAAAATATCTTCGCTGCTTTGAATGTAGTGACTTTCATACCCCGTAGTAGTTATATTTATACGATGTATAGGTGATGAGCATTACCCACCACCACCCATGGCCCTATCGACCTCTCGGTCGTACGGACCGTGTCGTAGCCAAATCGCGGGAGATGCGCTGGGAACGTTGTCTTTGTTCCTCTCAAGCGCACAATCTCTTCGCTCCCTACAAATTCTTCTTAAATTCCCTAGGGAACACTCTCCCCATTCTGGGGCTGACCCGTTCACTACCACATTCTTCGCCGCCGGTCAGTTCTTCTTTTTTTCTCTTATTGTGTCATGTCCTCGCAAAACCCTTAATCAGCGCGTAGTTTGCTTCTGACGACACCAAGTCCGAGAAGTACACAGGCCCTCCAATCGCGCTCGTTACACCGTCAACCATTATTTTTCTCTCAGGTGCGTACAGCGAGCATTCCCAGAGAACGTGATCCCGCGACTCCTCAGCCTTCCCGCACGAGCACATACTTGACTTGACAAGACCAAGTTGTTTTAACCGCCTTCTAAGACAACCGTGAACCGTGAGCATTTGCGAGGTCTCATAGTCAGGTTCAACCCATCTAGCCTCTACGTGACCCAAAACAGAAGGGAAGAAGCGTCGGAGATCCACCCCTCTATCCTCAGATCCCCAACGCTCCTGCCACTCTGACATGGTGTCAGACAACACCTTCCTTTTCGGTCCTCCTTTGTGCCTAAAGGTTCCACCACTCGCAACGCTTCCACGGTGCCCGCACAAGACACCTCCAAATCTGCAGGCAGAACAGGGGTTCTGCCTGCTGGGTTGGCTGGGGCCAACACTGCCAGAGCCGGTGTACTGACCGGCCTGTAGGCCTTGGTCAGCAACACCGCTTACCTTTTAGAGTTATCGTCCGTGATTTCACTGGCAAGAACTCCAAACGATTCCTGTTGCCTCACTCTGCGATTGTCTACATAGTAGAAGACGCCTTGCGCTCTCGAATCGCCCTCTATAATAATCGTGACATTGTCAGCGTAAGCCGTCACATGTACACACTCTAAGTACGGCAATCGCAGAAGATCGTTCACTAGTATACACCATAGGGTCGGCCCCAGAACAGAGCCCTGAGGGCAACCCATAGTATACCGCTTCGACACACTACACCCACCCGCAAACATCCCTACCCGTCTGTCAACAAAATATTAAGTTACCATTCTATATATTATGTGGGGCGGGTGGCTGTTTGTACTTAAGGAGCACCATTGGCCACTACGCGTGATCGAAAGCCCCTGATATATCCAACAGAATGGCCTGCACGTACTTGCGAGCTGAGTCACGGACTCACCCCAGGATCTCTCCTAGAGCTGTAACCGTACCCCTACCACTCACAAACCCGTGATGGCAATCAGATAGCCTGCTATGTAGGCCCGGAGTACAGGCTCATATCACTTTTTAGGTTAA
>NJDC01003009.1:13031-25031 GCA_002245475.1 Calephelis virginiensis
TCGTTACGATTGTGATGAAGCTATAACATGCTGTTCTCAAACGACATTTAAAAAACAAGCAAGCCATCAAAATATTAGTTGCAGACATTATATTACGATCATCCCACTCATATCACAAGAAAATTATTTGCTTTCTTAAATATGTCCGAAAATATTTATTATTATATAAATTGCAAAAACCGAAAATAAATTAATTAACACTACCTACTTTATTGTTGAATGGGACACGCATTGTATATGGTAACATGTTAGTACCTACGATAAAATATTTAATAGGTAACATCTTTGTAACACATACCTATTTCTACTTATAAACACTTTCTTTAGCGTCAACTAGTATTCAGTAACTATTTAAATTGCAGTACGAGTTTACATTTGCTTTATCGGTTATGGCATAACAATGAACAGACATTCATAAGTCACTTTATTTGCCTAATAGTTTATGTTTCACACATTGTACTGTCAATTTTGAATGTTATGATAGATACCTGCAAATTAGGAAAAGACCGAGTCTGTAGGTAATACACTGTACTATACATCGGATGATATTCTGTATTTAGCAAAATAAAAACATCTTTTTATAGGTAAATGGTTTTCCGTCTGCATATCTGTTATAGACAATACATAAATGTTTGTGAATGATGAATATGAATGAATATGGTTTCCAAATTTCGAACCTCAGTCACGCACTTACTATTTTGTTAATATTTTAGCTGGAAATGTCTTTTCAAGTTTAAAGAACGATGCTACTTGATCATGGGAATGCGCTTACGTTAAACAAGTTGTAGTTGCGCTTAATCTAAAACTTATTTAACTTAACTCCGTCCTAGTCAATTTTATATAAGACTAGCGGCCCGCACCGGCTTCGCAAGGGTATAAAATATACATATAAACCTTCCTCTTTTTAAACACTTTATTTATTAAAAAAAAGCCAAATCAAAACCCGTTGCGTAGTTTGAAAGATTTAAGCATACAAAGGGACATAGGGACAGAGAACCCGACTTTGTTTTATACTATATAGTGATGGTAAAGAAGACATAATTTCCACAAATGGCAATACATATTGCCACTAGGTGGTAGAGTTTCGCAGCGACTCGCCCAGATTGGTACCACCGCCTTACCTATTCCTGTCGCCATAACGTCCAATGCTTGCCGTTGACGTGTTCTGGTTCGGAGGTTAAGGTAGCCGGTAAACTTATTTTTGCTCGAGGCCAAACATCCCGGCCTCAAGTTGGCAACGCACCATTACCACCTTTGGTGTCTAGGTGGCGTGAATTTCTTATCATCAGGAAATCCGTCAGCTTGTTTGCCTTCCAGTATCATTTAAAAAACCTAAGGCGTCTTAATAATAAAAGTAGACTAAAGCAAGTCTAACTTTACTCCACGGTTGAAATCGACGTCGACATTTTATGTCTTTCATCTTTTAGATTGTTGACAATCTTCGAAGTGCGCTAATCCCCCTCAGCCGGAGTGTTAGACCTCTTATGCAAGTCTACCGGCTACTCTGTACTTTCAGACCGTAACACGACATAGTCATCATGACGGCAATAATTTGTTGCAGTAGTTAGTGGTGTACAGGGCTTTAAATGTTAAATTCCTTTTTAATTAATTAGTGTGTTTTTCGTGGATAACATGCCGACGTAGACAATCCAACAAATTTCAATAAAAATATATAATTATTGTAAACAGTTTGGTTTGTTTATAATTCAAGTGCAAATTTAGGAATATGTACGGAGACATATCCGTACATATGGTACGGACGGACAGCTAATTAATTCCTAAAACATAAGGACTACACAGTTATTTTTTTTACAAGTGTTCCGTTTTGCCATTCAGATTCTAAGCCCTAGAGAGGAATGTTTAGGGATTCAACTAGTGTAAACACACTTTAGTTTTCTGAGAGGTTTATGTGATCACAAGTTTCCTGACCGATACAATTAAATCATAAGTTTGTATTAATTAAGGAAGTATATTACCGTACATCAGATTCACAAATTTCCACTTTATGCAAAATGCAGTGTTTCCACATTTACAACAAATTGTGTATTTGTTTCAAGTATATTATTATATTCTAATAATAATTATTTCTCACAATAAAAGACATGGCTTCTTAGGAATAATTTTTAACCTTCAACATAATATATGCATATCTAAAAAAATTAAAACATACTCAGATGCTTTGAAGTGCAGGTGCACAGAATAATGTTTTTATTGTGGCACCAATTATAATGCTTTTGTCCAAAACTAGTAGTAATTCCTCGACACAATTAGGAACTGAACCATTTCTAAAAATGTGACAATGGGTGCAATTTTCCATTACAAAAGTAATTTGAACTTTCTATAAATTTTTAAAGGAAGAAAAAATTTCGCCCCTGACAGGACCTGACCTGACTTGAATCCTCAGTAGCTCAATTGGTTAGAGCATTCGTCGGCTTGAGACGAAAGGTTACAGGTTCAAATCCTGTCAGGGGCGAAATTTTTTCTTCCTTTAAAAATTTATAGAAATTTATCCCAAGCACAGGGCAAGTGCTAAAATAAAAATATGTTAATTTGAACTTTGTTGATAAAAATGTTAAAATATACTTAATCATATGTTTTAGCATCCCTTCCAGTTCAATAAAAATACTTTCATAGCCATATCTATATATATTATATCATATCATCGGTCATTACCAGGAGAAGATTCTTATAGAGGTTTTTTAAAATTATTTTTAAAGTTAAATCATCATCAATTCAGTTGCTAGCCTTTACAGTTGCCACTCACTTACTCACTCACACAATCAACACCTGAATATGGGTAATGTTATGATAAGAGGTATCTTGTGTGGCAATCAGTTTAAAATAGTCATTTTATTTTATTTGTCGTTATTTTTTGCAATTAAAGACTTCCTTTTAATGTACTTTATTAAATAACCTTACGATTTAATGTCTTATTAAAGTATATTTTTCTGAACTTAAATAAGTCTAAAATGTCTCTACCCTGGCCTGTCCCCTAGCTGATTTCAGTTTTACTTGAAGATAATACATACTTTCTTTGTATCTGGTACTAAACAAAGATAGGTTTAACATGAATTGCAATAAATATAGATAAGTTTTTATTTAGGAAGCACACGACAATTTGTGTTTATTTGTAATAATTCTTAAACTTAACTTTTGTCACACTTTTTTTTATGTATTTACACTAGCAAATTTTATTTGTCAATTACAAACATTAAATATAAAATGGCCATATTATAAGTCGCACTCAAGGGCATTTATTAACGTGAAGTTGGCAATGCAAAACGCGTGCGTTGTTAGAAAGCCGGCAATTTGCTAGTTGTTGCAACGCGTAAGTTTAGTGTGATTGTTTCGCGAGTTCGTTATGTCTCTCCACTTGTGAGTCATAAATGTAAAATTACTAAATTTAATTTATTTGTGTTTAATGGTGTAATTGAACAATATTGTAATAGATTAAGTGTGATACATAATGCATTGAAGCATTTCTCATGTCAATTAAAACAATAAAATTTATAATGAAAACGTCTCTCCCCTGCCATATTTCCCCTGGCAAATAACTACCAGGGGAGAGACTGATTGACCAGGGGAGATAATTCTAGTGAAAACTAAGTAAGATTTAGCTAATTTTTGACAATATTACAGTGTTGAATAATTGAAACAATTCTATCAACTTTGAAAAATCAAGGAGTTTTTCATTTCATACTCGTATTACTGTATATTATGGCTAGATATTTTAAAGATCAGACCTCGGAAAAATTTAACAATTTGAAAAAAGATTCGGATTCCAAGAATGAGATAGACTCCATTGACCAGAGAACAATTATTACACCTAAAGGTGAAAAGTACCAGATATGGGAAAAAGAATGAGCGTTGACATCTACATTCAATAAAACATTTAAGAATGTCGATTTTATTCTAGTCAAACTATTGCCTAAAACTAGAGAACACCTTTACGAGGCTTTGTATACAAGTTTGGCAGAGGATGACGAAATACAGGTAGTTTTCGCAGACAAAACTGAAAAATTATTTTAAGAAAATGATATTTTATTTATTGCAGAAGATCAATTTGTTCATACACTTCCTATCCCAAATCTTATTTTAAAAGGACAGAGCATGTTCTACTCTTTCAAAGAGTCTGTGAATGTGTTTGGGAAAGTTTAAGCATTTATTTTTGTGTTCAAGATACCGCTTTTAATCTGTTAAGTGTTATTATGTTATGTTCAAACTATGTTCATTTAGTGAAATGGAACAGGTACAAATAATACGAGTATGAATATTATTCTGGTCAATTCACGAATCTGATTATTTGTATTACTTAAAAGGCGCTTGTCTAGATGTATTGTTAGTATTAATTAAAGAAGATTTTATTATTTGTTGTAGGCATAATGCCAAGTTATTTTTTATTAAGGAACTAGAAATTACTTGTTTTAAATTTTAGTAAAGTCTGAAATAAGTCCGATTTATTTTAAACATAATTGATAAATAATACTATATGCTTCTATGTTAAGTATAATATTTAATCAAAGTTTATTTTACTAATTGTGTATTTTTATTGCCAAAATTCTTTTCCCCCTGCTAATAAAGCATTTACCCCGATCTGGATGTCTCTACTCTGACCAATGTATTTACCCTGACCTTATAAAACTAGGACGAAAATAGTAATATATAGGTGTTTAATGAGAAAGCAGTCACTTTTTTCCGTGGCCGTATTCTCTATGGACATGAAACCTGTTATCATAGAACTACCCATATCTATCTGACACAGTGTTAACAGTGACACTAAGCCTATGCTCGCCTTTAACGAGGTGCGTGGCAGGAAGGCAGATGGTCTATTCTGCAAAGGACCCCAGACCAGCACGGGGAACAATAAAACTTTATTGAAGTAAAACTTCTTTAGCGGCATTGTACACTTTTTTTTGAATGGGTAAAAACTTCTAATTTCGCGTCAGATCGTCAGAACGGTCAGAACGTAAGACTGCGCACTGCGCATGCGCAAACAAGACGGCGGCGCAGGTCGCTTGCGCGAGATCTAAAATAAAACGTAGATTCATTGCTGTTTTCGTATTGCTTACATATTTCCGAACAGTATAGGATTCGCAATAGATAATACCAGTACGACTGAGTGCAAAACAATCGCATAAACTACTGCGATTCGACCTCTTGCGTCATTGTGCAGTATTAAATAATGTACTTACTGTAAAGTGTAAACTGTTTCCAGCTTTGAATGCTTTGCAGTTTGTGGTAGATAAAATAGATATTAGTTTAGTAAAACATCTTTATATTTGTTTGTGACTTCTAGGTATATCATAGTTTCTCAGTTAATAGAAATTACAGTACAACATTGTGAAGAAGTTTAGCTGTTTTAGAAGACAACACTATTGTGTTATACCACATAAATGATAGTACTTCCATACTAATAATTAAAGAAATTTGTGCAAAATTACGTATACCCTAACCAGTCCCAAATAACAAAAATGCACAATGTTAATATTCAAGTTTTCACTTTTGCCGGCACTCCCGGAGTGCAACCCGTCTTTTTTTTCCTGAAACTATCTGAACTTTAATTTTGATCAACCCCACACCTAGAGTGACGGCTCATGCCACTTTATACCTGGAGTATCAATACAATTTTTTATTTTTCTTGTTGCTAGACTCAGGGATCGAACTCAGGACCTTCAGAAGTCATGTTCGACCCAGGACGGTTAGATCACAGAGACAATGTGTATTTCTAAATTTTCAAAAAAATCTGTTATAACTTTGGATACCGGTGAATTTCATAGGAATTGCCAAAGTGCAAACAAACCTGTAGAGACAATAACGTATTCCTACTATTTACCTAAGGTAAAATTAGAAAAGAGAAGGTGTATGGTCCTTTTTACACACCAAAATCACTGAACTGATTTTGATATTTAAAAAATAGAATAAACTTTGGAGAAGGAATTAGATTACTTTTCATCTAAAATTTAAACGGGTAGAGTTGGATAGCTAATTATTAAATAACTACCTAGACTATACGGGCGAAGCCACGGGTAACAGCTAGTATAGGTTTATGGAAGTAAAACACACTCGCCTTCGTGAGTTGCCAGAATTGTAATTCCGCTTATAGTAGGTATTATATAAAACATGAAATTGCTGGCAATTCTGCTGTTCCCAAACTAAACTTATTTTTATACATGCTTTTCAAATTAAATTAAAACAAAAGAGACATATATATACAGGTTCCAAGGTTGTGGTTGGGACACTTCCGGTACATATCACAGATATTAACTAACATGATAAAATACTAATTTAATAACAACTGGAAAAAAGTTAGACATAAAATTTGTCACATTTTAGTTTATACTACTACAGACTACACTAACTTTTTTGTTACATTTAATTTTTATATTCATTAAAAAAATACTTTCATGTATGCAATTAATCATAGATTGCTTTTGA
Source organism: Calephelis virginiensis (assembly GCA_002245475.1). Lineage (NCBI taxonomy): Eukaryota > Metazoa > Arthropoda > Insecta > Lepidoptera > Riodinidae > Calephelis > Calephelis virginiensis. The sequence goes on from NJDC01003009.1 coordinate 19,467, forward strand.
TTCTTGTAAGCATAACTAAACGAAAAGGTTGTTTGTTTATTTGAGTATTTGTTTTATATGTCATTAGCTTCAAAGCTATGTTCGAGGACATACAATACTCTGTGGTCTAGCGGTTCAGTTTTTGGTCTTGACTGCATGAGGTCCTGGGTTTGAATCCTGGGTCGGGCAACAAAAAGGAAATTGGGTTTTTACAATTTTCTAATAAAAAAAATGTTGCTCGGTATTGGAAATGTGGCCGGTTGGCGATAGGCTTGCCACCTATCACATTGTGGGACAGTGTCTTCGGCTAGTCGTGGGTGCCCTGGTTGTGCCTCTGCCAACCTCTTCGTGGATATAGGCGTGAAGATGTTTTTTTTTACAATGGTGGTCATATAATTAAGAACAACTATTTTTCGAAGAAATAATACTTTTTTAATGTATTTTTACATCTAGGTATTGCAAAACTCTTTCAAACTATTGTTTCATGCAGTTATAACATTATTATTACAACAATACACGGATCATTTTTTTACATTGCACTTTAATAAGTTATTATTGCAAACCTACCTAACCTGGCCACATAATTAACAAGGGTGGATTGTTTATTTTTTAGTTAAATTTAAACTATAGAACACTTTGTAACTGGAACACTACTTTTTGGGTAATTTTGGCGCCACTTAGAACTGTAAAAATCAAGGCGTTGAGTATTTCAAAAATAATGTGGAAAAATAAAAATTGTGATGAATCTACAAGGAAGTAACTATAAAACTAGTAAAGTTTCCTACTAGGTCCTATAAAATATAGCAAACCATCTTCCCTGTTAAGAAACAATGATATATGATAATATAATAGATATAAAGCATTTTAGCATATATATCAAAGTCTAAATGCACATGCACCTAAACAGAGAAAATCATCTCAGGGAGATAACTAAAATATTGTTGCACTTGGTAAACCAATAGGTACCTTTTTAAGGGATAAAAGAAATATTTTGGTGAAAACAACTGTTCAGCAATCTTAGTTCCATCCAAAATTTTTTAGTAGAAGCGAAGTTGACAAACAGATAACGAGAAAATTACCCCCTATTCAAACGGTGACATAGGCAAACCTGGCTTGCAATTGCTAGGAAACATGAATACTGGACAGTGAACTGTGTAAAAACATTCTTTTCTCTGACAAAATAACAAAATTGACAGACTGCCTCTATGTTCTGATGGTAAACTTTAAACTGATGGAAATATGTTGGATGCTATTCAAATCACAGATATGAGCGCTACTATTTGTTAATCCGGGCTCCTTTGCAGAAGAGAACATCTGCCTTCCTGCAAGGCAGCTCGTAAAGGGCGAGCATAAGCTTACCGTCACTAACAGCTTCACATCTCACTAGGTGGTAGAGTTTCGCATAACCGGAAAATGTCTATATGCAAAGGAGCCTGGACCAACACGGGGAAAATATATGCTAATTACATTATTAGTATTTAATAAAAGATTTTTTCTTGCTATAGGAATAAAAATTTAAAAAATTGAAAAATGCATTTTCACTTTGTTGCGCAATCTGGGGATCGGACTTGAACTTCATAGAGTCAAGTTCAACACTTGATAGCTAGACAACAAAGCTGATTCGTTATACATGGCGAGTATACAAATGGCTCTCGTGATGGTAAGAGAAAACTGTCCCCTATAGAAACCAAAGATGTTACTGGTGCGCCACTATCTTGTGTCCGTGATCTTGGATTACGTGTGCAAGTCTATTGGCTACTAACACTCCAGCACGTAAAACGATAATGGCGAGCCTTGTTAATTTCAAATACTAATATCTACATATATACTGACATTAAAGACATTTTTGTTGTTTCTTTACATTTCTTTTGAACTTTAAAGATTCTAATCAATTCCCGAAAGAATTTCCCGAAATAAGGATGCCACATTTAAAACAGAGGAAACATGTCCATAATAACCTATTAGAGAGATGCGTTTAAGTTTGCAACTTCTCTAATTCTTCTCAAATCTATTACAAACAGACTCAATATGTATTTTCCAATTACAAAATTGATCAATTTTATCTAAAAATACATCTAATTTCTTAGTCTCTTTATTATGCACTTGAGATTCATCTAGTTTTATTTTAGACAAGCTAGTGACACTTGGTACTCGACATTCCCTGGCAACCCATCATGGGACTAGACGTGAACATAATACATATTTTACAAGGAAATAGTTAAAACGCAATATTTCTTTAAATTTTTCTAATAAAATCTTCCCTTAACTAATTTGTAAGTTGGTGGAAGCAAACTGATCCATCAGGGGACTTGATCTGGATTTTTTGGAGGCAAATGGTAAATTTTCCTTATATTGTTTTTTTTTTATGGTATTGGAAGGCAAACAAGCAGACGGATTTCCTGATGTTAAGAAATTCACGCCGCCTAGAGACACCAAAGGTGGTAATGGTGCGTTGCCAACCTGAGGCCGGGATGTTAGGCCTCGAGCAAAAGTAAGTTTACCGGCTACCTTACCCTCCAAACCGGAACACGTCATGACGTTATGGCGGCAGGAATAGGTAAGGCGGTGGTACCAATCCGGACGAGTCGCTGCTAAACTCTACCACCTAGTAAAATTATTATTATTTATTATTTGTTTTAATCATTAAAAAATAATGATTAGATGTTTTGGCTAAAACTTAGCTTAATCTTAAAATAGACTATATTATGGATGAATTACAATATTAGTCAATTTAAAACTAGATCTAGAACATTTTTATTTTACACTTCAAACCTGCAAACTCCACTAAGTTGATGCGAACTAGCAAAACAACCCTATGTCTTTCATTTTACAAATAATATATTTCTTCTGCTAACACCTATGGGATAACATGAACTTAAAGAAAACACTTTCAATAATGAAAAAAAAAGTATCTTCACGCCCATATCCCCGAAGAGGTAGCCAGAGGCACAACCAGGGTACCCACGACTAGCCGAAGATACTAAGTCCCATAATGTGATAGGTGGCAAGCCTATCGCCAACGGGGCACATATCCTATCCCAAGCAACATTTTTTATTATTAGGAAATTGGAAAAATCCGATTTTCTTTTTGTTGCCCAATTCAATAATGAACTTGCATAAAAACAAAACTGGTTGTTACGACTGTTGACTATGATGACATTATAATAAGTTTTGATTATAATTTGAAAAAAATGGTATTTATTAATACGACCAGCTAAGTTGTTTTGTAAACAAATTATATTGGTGTCTGGCACTGCTTTAGTGATCAATGACTATCAAAACTGCTAAAAATATTATATATAATACTATAATATATATAAAAAATATTAAATAGTCTATAATAACTTAAACAGACACACAGATCTAAAAATACAGCCAGCTATGTCTACCACATAAATGCCTGCAAATGTCGAAAGTTAAACCATTGCCTTGTGGGTGAACTTAGTTGTGTAACACTAACATCTCAAGCAGCAGTTAATTGTGTATTTTGATTGTTGCTACTTCATAAAAGTTTAATATCAAAAGTGCAACAAGTGTGTGTTGTTCAAATGAGTTCTTACTATTTTAATAATTGACTGTAAAGTTTGTCTGTCATTTCTTTTCTATTGTTTAAATAATTGGTATTGAGACAAATAAGCTCAAACAAGAATTAATTAATCCATTTCACAAACGAAAAGATAGTCAAGGTTCTTAAATTTCACTATTTGTTATAAAAAGTTGGTAGCTCTAGCACCAACACAGCCTGCAGTTAATTGGTTACTACATGATAATGAAAAATGACCAAGAAATTGATGATACCTTTTAAGTAATTGAAGCTAACAAAGTCCCCAAAAACGCTTTGATATAGTTACGTATTCACAACATAATTGCTACCAAACAAACGTATAAACAGCATAACTAAAAAAAACCTGTTTGTTTGCGTAATGTGATTGATAGAACAATGAATACAAAAAATATTGGCCTAATCCCATCGCACAAAATTCTACGGACAAAAACAAACATGCAGATAATTCCATGACGTAGCCATTGATAATTTAAATCTTAAAGTGGAAATTATTATTGTATGTAGCTATATTTGATAAACTAGCAGATGTTTTATTTAGTGATTCACTGTGACAACAAAGGACTGCCATGACTATTCAATGTTCGTGTTCATTACAATAAACGCACTAAAGAAATCTGAACGTATTGTTAAGGACAAATAAAGGGGGTCAGAGGATATTACAACAAGAATTGTTTTGACATACCTTCGGTTTGTAGAACCATTTTCTGAGTGACTCCATTGGTCCACTTTTGTACAAACTCATATGAAGACTCATATGAACGATTCACTGCACAATCACACTCATTATAAAACCATCTAGCACTTAAAAGCACTACGCAGATGCGAACATAAGAAACACACAAATATTTACGTGAAAAAAACATAAAATGCAGACATATTTTACGCACGTTCACATTTGACTTCGCGAATGAATAACTGATTGAATGACTGATCAGTGATCACTGATGAATGGTGACGATTCATGAATGAAGTATCTACGAGTGGGTAATGAGTTGTAGATCGTAGAACGAATGATACGACCATAAACTATGTACTCTGAAAAAAATATTATTTTTCTTTATGGTCCGTAAATATTATGCAAATATAAACTTAACATTCAGACAAAAATGTGGAAAAAATACATCAAAAGTGCAATGCAAGCAAACGTTACATTTTTCATTTAATTTAGATAAATTAAAAAGCAAATAAAGTTACATAAAAACATTTTGACGCTATCTAGTGGATAATATTGGTACTTTAATATTTTACGTTGTACATAATAGATGTCACTATTACTGTAACAAGCAGTGACATCTGTAATCGTCGAATAGAATTGTATTAAGAAGGCGAAATCTAAGTGCACCTAACGATACCTACTTAATTGCTAAAAGTCCTAAAAAATATTATTGGCTCCATTGGACAAACATACAGTCAAAATGTCTTTGTGTCGTCTTAGGAGCCAGGAAATCTTCAAATCTCTCAAAATCGGAAATTTCCGTTAATCAAATCCGATATTCAAGAGTAACCCTACTGTTCTCAACTCTGGGCGAAGCTCCCCAGCACCAGCTCCTTCCTTTTGACCGCAGTCAACGTAGAACATCTCGAATTGTCAATGACCGGGCAATTACCGATCGGCTTGATTTGTTAGCGTTGTGTAGAAATGTTGTGTCACTCAGTGGTTTCTACCGCAACTATCATGGGGAATGCTCTAAAGCCTAAGGAGTTGTTTGGTTTGATTCCAGCCACTGATTTGTACTTTGCCTCCTCTCATAGATACAGTATGTCCAGGGTCCGGACACGACCTAGCGATAATGTAGGGTTACAAAATACTAGGTATTTTTTATGATATTGGAAGGCAAACAAGCAGACGGATTTCCTGATGGTAAGAAATGGTGCGTTGGCAATCTGAGGCCGGGATGTTAGGCCTCGAGCAAATGTAAGTTTACCGGCTACCTTATCCTCCGAACCGGAACACGTCATGACGTTATGGCGGCAGAAATAGGTAAGCACCTCCGCCTTACTCGTTAAGTCGCTGCGAAACA
>NJDC01003009.1:26814-43785 GCA_002245475.1 Calephelis virginiensis
TTTAACACAATTACAAAAATACCGCGAATATCATTGTACAGTCTGTGTACCACAGGGTAGTCTCCGTGAAAAATTGTGTTAAACTTGTTTGTAAACGGTAAAATGTAGTCAAGAAAATATAAATACAATTTCACCGTTTCGTCATTAAAAGCATTAAAAAGAAATTCTGCTGACGTATTAGAGGTCTTGTCTCCTAAATACTGTCCCTGAAAATATAATTTCAAAGCTGGCCATTGTTGGAGGATTCGCGAAATACACCCATGGAGAGAAAACCACCTAATGTCGTAATGTATCAGAAGCTTATAATGTTCCGACTCAGTAAAATCCTGGAATTCCATAAACTCACGCTGACGTTTGCTACTCTGTGCGAAATAGTTGCACACTTCTTTGACCAGTTGCTCTAATTTTCGTGGTAATAACTTACTGCAAGCATGACTTACTGCCAATGCAACTGAATGGCATACACATTTTACATAAACGCAGTGAGGATTTAATTCTTTCATTTTGACCACAATGCCAGCGTTCTCGCCAAACATGACATTGGTTGTGTCAGCAGCAAAACCTATCATGTTATCCCACTTAAGACCACGTTCATCAAAGACAGTTTTAAGTGCATTTAATAAATCTTGAGCTGTTTCACCTTCAACATCGACTATACTTAACAATTTAGTATTAACGCGATGACTAATTTTCGAGCAATATTTTATTGCTATTGCGAGAACCTTTGTAGTACTAATATCTGTACTTTCATCTATTATTATAGAAAATGTAGCCAATCCAGATTTTAAATCTTCGTGCATCTTTTCTTCAAATTGCATGCCGTGCGCATTATAAGCTATCGCCGCAGATTTAGTTCTTTTGCAAGAAAATTTTTTTGCTATTTCAGAGTCGTGAAGTGCTTGATTTATAATTTCACTTAAATGATCCATAACTTGAAATGGTATGTTATGTTCAACAAGACAAGCAACAATTTTCATTTCTGCCTTCCTGACTTCATTTTCCACAGTCGTCTTTTAAAAAAAAATATCAATCTGTAAAAACGCATCATAATTATAGGTATGTATAGGTAGATACTATCTATTGGTTAATGTAAAACTTTTAAAATAAGTTAAAATATCATTGAGAACGCGAGTGAATTTCTCCCATTGTAACGCGGGTGAACCCGCGGGGCACAGTTAGTTTATAATGTTTCTTTTTAAATTTGAAATTTTATTTATAAAAATTGCTTATTAAGTCATACGGATCATACCTGAGACAATCCAGAAAAACCAATCATGTTTTTGTATGTTTCTGTTATTTCTGTGGTCTTTAATTGACGCCAATCGGGGCAAAATTTTACTATTGCAAGCTTTGCAAAATGCGCTACTGCTATCTTCGCGACATAAACAGAGCCACGAAGAAAACAACGGGTCCTTCTCCCACTCGCTGCGATAGCATTGCTCATATCTTCTCTTCATTATTATTTTGCACAATCCACACGCAATTCAAACGTTTCAAAACAAAAGATAATTATGTTATGAATAAAAATGAATACTCAAACAATATCAAATCAATTCAAGTACTAAGCAAAGAAAAGTCAACTTTACATCCTACACGACAAAATTCATTTTGTAGTGTACTGCTTACGATAAGCGGAAATCCCTAGTTATAGTTTAACCATAGACTAAATAAAAAATATTTTTTTCTCTCATACTGATCGATGAAGTTAACCTTTAGTAATTATTTTTTATTGTTATGTGGCCATAGTTAAAAAATAATAGTTTTAATTGTAACACTAGAAAATACCATAATCTATCAAAGAATTCCTGATTACTACTAAATTCTACCAACGAATTTTGGCCTACTAGAAAAATAAGATTCATGGTCTGAAACTACTAAAAAAGTAGGAAACTACTAAAAACGGTCATGCTGGATTGAATGACTGATCAGTGATCACTGATGAATGGTGACGATTCATGAATGAAGTATCTACGAGTAGGTAATGAGTTGTAGATCGTAGAACGAATGGTACGACCATAAACTATGTACTCTGAAAAAAATATTATTTTTCTTTATGGTCCGTAAATATTATGCAAATATAAACTTACCATTCAGAAAAAAATTGTGGAAAAATACATCAAAAGTGCAATGCAAGCAAACGTTACATTTTTCATTTAATTTAGATAAATTAAAAAGCAAATAAAGTTACATAAAAACATTTTGACGCTATCTAGTGGATAATATTGGTACTTTAATATTTTACGTTGTACATAATAGATGTCACTATTACTGTAACAAGCAGTGACATCTGTAATCATCGAATAGAATTGTATTAAGAAGGCGAAATCTAAGTGCACCTAACGATATCTACTTAATTGCTAAAAGTCCTAAAAAATATTATTGGCTCCATTGGACAATATACAGTCAAAATGTCTTTGTGTCGTCTTAGGAGCCAGGAAATCGTCAAATCTCTCAAAATCGGAAATCTCCGTTAATCAAATCCGATATTCAAGAGTAACCCTACTGTTCTCAACTCTGGGCGAAGCTCCCCAGCACCAGCTCCTTTCTTTTGACCGCAGTCAACGTAGAACATCTCGAATTGTCAATGACCGGGCAATTCCCGATCGGCTTGATTTGTTAGCGTTGCGTAGAAATGTTGTGTCACTCAGTGGTTTCTACCGCAATCAATCAATCAATCATGGGGAATGCTCTAAAGTCTAAGGAGTTGTTTGGTTTGATTCCAGCCACTGATTTGTAGTATGCCTCCTCTCATAGATACAGTATGTCCGGAGTCCGGACACGACCTAGCGACAATGTAGGGTTACAAAATACTAGGTATTTTTTTATGATATTGGAAGGCAAACAAGCAGACGGATTTCCTGATGGTAAGAAATGGTGCGTTGGCAATCTGAGGCCGGGATGTTAGGCCTCAAGCAAATGTAAGTTTACCGGCTAACTTATCCTCCGAACCGAAACACGTCATGACGTTATGGCGGCAGAAATGGGTAAGCACCTCCGCCCTACTCGTTAAGTCGCTGCGTAACTCTACCACCTAGTCAGATGTCACGGTCTTAGTGACGGCAAGCCTATGCTCTATTCTGTAAAGCAGCCCGGACCAACACGGGGAAATGAAATCGACAAAAACAGCCTTAAGTGGGGGTAGAAAATTAGCGCTGTTTGAATATGAGCCTTTTGTGAGGGTCATGTATGTAGAGCCTCGTATTAAGCCTCATATAAGTATGACCTGAGTGTCATATTTATAAAAGATATGGAGAGTTGGAAATTCTAGTACCTAGTAAATATAATGTTCAGATCTTGAAATTTCTAATAACTTCAAAGCAATATAGCAAAAATGTAAAGATCTTTTAAAGAAAAATTCGCTTCTGTGCGTAGCTACCTGGTTTTAGCTATTTTGTAGTAGATGTTCTTTTTTTGCGACAGTTTAGTTTTTGTCAGGTTTACTTAATATTTAAATTTGCATTATGGCTTTTGATAATAGTTTAACTAGGAAAACTTTGATAGGTATTTATCAGTAATAGGTAGTCTACCTATCTACCTATTACTATTACATTTTATCTACTTCACTTACTACTAAGGTAAACTCGCAGGCAAATAAACTCCAAATTTATTTACAAGGTATAATGTTTATATTTTAAAACAGTTTGCCTAAAATTATAAGCTATTTTTTAGGAGTAATGTACAGTCTTACGAGTTTTACTTATTGATCCGTTTATGGTGCCTAGTCACCCCTTTTTAAACATATAATTAGCGATAGCACCTATTTTTCTACATACATATATCTTCACGCCAAGTCCCTTATGGAGTAGGCAGAGAGTATCGAGTGCCAGACCTCACGATCCTGACAAACCTGTCTAGCTTCCTTCACATTCATAACCCTTTTCATACAAACACGCCGGTTTCGGAGACTCTTGACACCACTCTCGGATAATATTTGATTGATCTGATCGTAAAATGTCAGCCTTGATTTCCCCGGGTACCTACATCCATCCACATTCGCATTGTATATCTGCTTTGTCAATCTTTCATCTGTCATTCTTTCGACATGACGGAACCAGCGGAGCATGCACTTTCGCATTTTAACACCTACACTTTCTTTCAATCCCTCTCTTTCTCGGATCCCACTGTTAGGAATGCGGTAAGCGAGCGTTACACCACAGATTTTCCGTAGTGCTCTCATTTCGACCGCCTTAATCCTACTTTCATGCTCTTTCTGACATACCTAACTCTCGCTTCCATACGTTGGGATAAGCACAAAATTATGCAAAGCAAGTCTAGCGTTTTGACTCAAAACCCCGCTTTGGAATAGCTTACCGAACGCTCCAATAACACTATTCCCTGCACTCACTCTCCTCTCTACATCCGCGGTGTACCTTCCATCCCTGCTAAAAGCACAACCAAGATATACAATCTCATTCACTTGTTCCAGCACTACATCATCAACCAAAATACGTTCTGGCTACGTCTCATTCAAACACCATTATTTTGGTTTTCATCGCATTCAAATAATTTCTTTATAATCCCCTTTCTTTATAATCTCCTTCCATAACTGTGACAAGTGTTTGCAGCTTAGATGGTGTAGAGCCCAAAAGTACAGCATCATCTGCATAAAGCAGGCAGTTCACCACTTGGTCACCCATACGCATTCCCACATTCAATGATTTTAACCTTTGAAGACATTTGTCCAAATATAAGATAAATAAGCGCGCTGACAACACACAACCCTGCTTGACGCTAATATTAACATCAAACCAAGTCGATATGTTGCCATCCACCCGCATGCATGCATTACAGTCTAAATACATTGACTGCACTGCACGCAGCAGGGACCCGACTATCCCATAATCTGGCAAAATGTCCCAAAGTTCCTTATATACAACCCTATCAAACGCTTTTTCGAGATCCACAAAAACCGTCTGACCCACAGCCAGATGCTTCTCTACAATGTTGCTGAGGCTCTCGTGTCCATTAAACACTTTCGGAGGCGACTATCAACCAAAATCAAATCTATCTATGCTTACCAGCAACATTCACTCTCTTATCACCACAGGGTCCAAGAACGGCCTCGTAACCGTCCCGTAGTGTTCCCACCCAACCATTCAAGTCACCACACATAATCACTTTTTAATTTCCTTCAACCATATCCAGAACATACCTTACAGAATCCCAAAACTTTTCCAGGTCATGAGTCGACGACGAGTTGACCGGAGCATAGGTTGCTACTACAAAAACTCGCGTGACTCCTAGCTTAATACGTACCCAGAGCAGTCTCGGATCAACCAAACCATACTCTTTCAGGCCTGAGACTAAGCGAGAAGATAAAATGATACCAACCTTAGCGTTGTCGTGATCGTTCTGTGATACACCAGACCAGAAAGCCAACCCGCCACCGGGGAGATCAAAAGTATCACTAACCTTTCGCTTAGTCTCCGTTAGACACAGTTAATCCAGGCATCTCTCATCCATTACATTAATCAATTCATTAATCTTCGTTTCCATTCCCACTCTCACATTCCACGTGCCTATTTGACACTCTCCACTCCTCGATTCGACTGTACGGGCCTGGCGTGATGGGTGGCGGCCCCCATCGCCGCATCTGCCTCTTCGTACCGACGAGGGCGGATCGGTACGCGTCGCCTCCAGGGAACGCCCTAACCCGCTCTGCGGTACTTTTTCGGGCCAGAATTGCAGTCCAACCCCCTCTGGCCAATTACCTCCAAAATTAGGCAATTAGGCAATTTTAGTTGTATTAGTTTGCAGCTGATTTCTAAATTATTTGTTGGAAAAAGACACGGTCTACGAGTTAATGAGATATAGCCCAATTAACATTTTGGCTTTTACCTTCCACAGGAACTCTTTTGGTAAGCGGGATAAAAAGTATCATAAAACCTTCCTCGGAACCTATAAGACCTACGAGCCATATTTCGTAATTATTGATTGAGTAGATCCAGCGCGAATCGCATTACGTCGCATCACTAACAGACACGACAGAGGGACATATTAACAAAAAATATAAAAATGTATTCTGCTGCTACTTTTTCAATGTATTAATTCACTTTTCTACTATATATATATATGATATTATGATAAATGACACTGTAGGTACCAAGATAATACTTATTACAATTTAAAATTAAAAATATACTCATTTGTATCTTGCTAGCGTTACTGTAAGGGAATACGGGAATTTGTTTTTAATGGATTTGGAATTCAAATCAGCATATTTAGGTACCTATATCTATTTTTTAAAAGCATTCATGTTATTACAAGTGGCAAGATTATACTGTGGTATCAATTAGCTATCAATGTGAGTATCTTCAAATCAGTTAACCGTTTGCCTTTTTAGTATATAGTAAATCTATAATACTTTAGAACGACCTACAACCAGTACGTGGAAAGGATGATACTTTAGTATCAAGTTACGGGTGTAGGCGCAATGGTTTTGTGGTTGAACTACAATTACGCAAACGAGCACAGTGTTTGTTACCTTTGAGCCAAAAATTCTTCTTGTTTTACAATGCTATCAATATTACACTGTATTTTTCCAGTTTGTTATTTGCTTCATTCAGTTAGCTAAAGGTTCGAATAATACGTAAGTACGTACTTGTAAGACGTAGACGTAAGTCGACGTAGTCCGTGGATTTCTTCACGCTAAAATAACTTTTCATGGAAGAGTTTACTTGATAGAAACACGCACAGTAGACGATTGCCATGCAAATGTCCAAAGAAAGTGGTTCATACTAGACATTCTGGCGCGAGATGCGTCAGAATCAGAAAAAAACTTTACTCACGTTGGCTATATAAATGGTACTACTTGTGCACATTTTTTTAAACTAACACCGGATCAGAATCCTGGCCACACACTGAGAAGATCCGGCGATAAAAACTCAGCGGGCTTGTCTTTTTTTAAATTAATTGTGATAATTGCTTACAACATTTTATAAGATACAAAAAACATGATTGAAACGGCTATTCTCAAGTAGGTGTCTTCTTAATATTCCGAAATTTTATAGTAGCCTTTCCTACATAACTTTGTTTTGATAAATTTCTTAAACAGAAAAAATATAATTTTAAATAGCGTGAATTACTTTATTGAATCAGGTGCTAATTCCGGAAATATCTTATAACAGTTGTAAAATAAGCCATTATTTTGCTAATCCCGCGTAAGTAGTGTAGTAGCTGTTGTGGCAAATAATCCTCCAAATGACACAGAATGTGACAACCCTACCTAAAGGTGGGAACCTCTCACCTCCGCGACCAGCAGAGTTACTCTTGAATCTTGAATGCGAATTGGAAATTGGAATCGTATATGTCACTTTAGGTACTTGTGAACACAGAATTAGGGGATTATTAACATTTTTAGTTACAAATAAATTCAACGAATAGGATAAAATAATTTACAATTTACTATTAACTAAACGGTAATAATTCGCCAGTATTGTGTACCTAAAATGACATATTCGATTCCAATTTCCAATAATACATGAATCGAGCTTCGAGAGTAACCTTACAGATCAAAAATAGAGGCCGAATACGGGAAACAAAACCAATTATCACGTCCGTTGCCAACTTTGTCGAAGAACTCACCGCAGAGAACACCAAATCACACTCGACGTACGTTTCGCCTCGACACCGAGGCATCCTCAGGAAAACGACCGTACCGTACAAACGACGACACACTAGTGACTTGCTGAGTGATATCTTTTGGAAGCTGGTCACAATTTAGCTAGTGATCACTCCATCGAACTAATTCATACTTGTGAAAAAGGAATTAGTCTAAATATTTTGGAACAATAAATGAAATGGCGACAGGAACAGGTAAGATAGTCTATGATTTATAATTACCTAAGAGAGAACCCAACTATTAGAACTAAGTAGAGATTGCTGGAGATCTTGCCAAATTTTTAGCCCGCTCTGAACTTGATTATGAATTTTGTTTAACAATCTCGTCGCCTGAAATCTAGCCAGGTTAGAAAATTAATGTAGATAAGAAAATATATAACTGCTTATATTATTTATAGAGTTGTATAAACCATTAACAATTATTAAATTATTTAAATATTAAAAATACTTGAAGATCACAATGTAGCGGGATATTACGGAAGGTCATGTGCTTCGTTTGGTTACGGTGGTTATTAGTTTAGTTGACGTAGCAACTGGCGCAATATAGATTCGCATTCAATTGCTTCAAGTAAACACCACGTGTAGTAGCAGGTGCGCTTGCAGGTGTTATCTTATCAGCTTGTTTATCGGCTGCTACGGCTATATAAGTCGAAGCGAGCATGCTTCGTCAGACATTCCTAGTGAACGCTTCGCAGTGTTCGGATCGCTGTCTAGTACGGAGGTCGCCACTGATAATAGATCTCTCCCTGTCATGGGATGGCAAAGAGATACTACTAAATCGTACTCGTAATTGTTATTTCAATTATGATCTAGGGCCCGGGTTGTGGGCCATTCGAGGGGTGCATTATTTGGTTGGCACTCACGCAGGTGGGGCGGGGTGGAGCTCCCCTTTCCCCTTCGGTGATTTACTTTTGTTGTCATAGTAGAATGCTTATTCCTATTTTCACGATGGTTTGTTTGGCAACGGATAGGCTTACGCTATAGTTGTTTGTGCGACAGTACTGGGTGATAGAGTGTGGATGTCTGGATCGAGTGGATCACGTGTTAAGGTTTTATTCTTACATTTCCTAGTTCCTTAATAACGGAGGCTGTTCCTGCTGCGGAGGAACATCCAACGCCCACAAGTTATGCGCTCTCGGGCTGCCAGCCCCGCGGCTCATGTATCGGGCAGTAGATATGATGTGTTTCACCCCGACATGTATATTACGTGATGCCAATACTTTAGATCCCTTTTTACTAAAATTGCGCGGACGCAGGAGCATAAAATTTGGCATACTTATAGTTTATGTGCAGGAAAAGTGCAGAACGCTAATATTTTTTAATAATAATGCTTATAAAGTACATTAAATCAATAACTAAAACATTAACCACACTACCATGCATTTGACTTACACAAACAAATAAATCGATGACACCGACAATAGATCACAGAAGACGCGCTAAAAAGTTTGGAAACAAAGTAGTTGGTCTTGAGAAGATGGCGTTCTTATAAACAAGATATTAAAATTTGTTATGGTCGAATTTCGACCAATGGGCGACCACTAGTAATAATAATTAAGATAACTAATACTTAACTCCTTGGCAAAACCATGAAATGTCATACATTTTAATTGTTCATAAAAATGTTACCAATAAAATAAAATCAGGTGCAGGCTTTGCTCTGAGTCTAAAAAATGCATGCCAGATCATACCTAGGGTCTTCGCAAGATCTTACATACATCCTATATTGTGTGGCTATAGCGGCTTTTGCTGCTAGTGTCAAATTCCCTAAAAGTGACCAAAATATACGTTCTCCTAATGCTACATTATCAGCATTGTACATAGCCAGAATGGAAAAGAAGGATTGAACGGTGTATCAGCGCAGCTAGAGCCATCATTGATAAACTTATTTGCTTCAGATCGGGTTACAATCGATAGAAAGTGATGCGTTATGTGGCACAAGCCTTTACCAGCCGATTACAGAACACATTGAATATCTGTAGCAAAAAGTGGCAGCGTGGGCAAACCAGATCTTTTTGGTGAAACTGACGGTTTTGCTTGCGCCATAACAAAGTTATCAAGACGAATAACTATCGAAAATATATCATGAGGGATGGCACGGTTGATGTATGTAAAGTAGTTCAGTATGAACTGACGGTTTCGCTTGCGCTATAACAAAGTTATCAAGACGAATAACTATCGAAAATATATCATGAGGGATGGCACGGTTGATGTATGTCAAGTAGTTCAGTATGAACTGGTCGGTGTTGAATTTCTTTACTATAAGTATTGAGAATAGCCAGACGAAGCTCTACTGGAATCGATCTATCGTCACAGACAGGTCTATTGTAGCCAAAACTGACATGGTGCTCGTAGATCATATTACTTTTTCGTATGATGTAAACTTTGTAAAAGCTGAAAGTAAAAATTTGTATTTTACATAGAATTGACTCGTGAGGTTACCGTCAGGTGGCATATTGACTCGGCAACAATTATCTAGATAGACTTTTCAGTAAACGGCCTTTCTTTTTCTTTTTTTCTATCCATGGGCAGGTCTCGCAACTTGATGAAATTGCCGCATATTTCACGTCGAGAGGTCTGGATAAGCTCCTCCAGGAAGCCCAACAATTTTTTAACTTTGCTGAAGGCCACTGAGATTAAACACGTAGATCCAAGATTGTAGTTTGTAGTGCTCGTACTTTGTAGACTGGTTTATTTGACCCTTGCATTTGATGATGAAGAGGAGAGTTCGTTCTTTCTCCCTTGTCTGCTGTACAGTGAACAATCAGTACCACCGTTATTAAAATAAGCTTATAAAAGACGACATCAGTGAGTCTGAAGTGTCTCCTACTGAGCCCAAGTAACGTGCGAGAGAATTGCAAGTTTATTTTTTAAGGACGTCTTTTGTGTACCCATAGTCTTCGCGATTTGTCCAGAGTAACTTGTGTTGTGATATTGTTTGTGTCTTTAGTACAGAAGGTACCACCAGCTTAGTGGCATAGGGACTGTGGAGCGTTCTGATCTTGTCATGATCATGTTCAACGCAGGACGAGCCAGCTCATCTGCTGAGTAATTCCTTCGCGAGTTGCTATGATCTTCATGCCACTGTAAAGTGACGTGGTTGACTTGCCAACTCTTTTTAGTATTTCATGAAACATGTAGATTAAGCTAGAAGTAAATATATTACTTTGTAAAGCTACAAGTTCCTACCGCCCTGCTATCAGTAAGTATTGTAATAGATGGATGGATAGATCGATTAAAGACGTATTTTGTGTCGTTAATGTTATTCCGACGCATTTAGCTTGAAAAAATGTTGTGTACCTAAAGTCCGTGACAGCTTGATGTTCATGACCTCCGGGAATACTTCTGCCCCAGAACAAGAATTTATTTTGGACCCGTGAGTGAAAATTCGAAGTTCTTAAGACTTACAATCATATCTTCACGCCAAGTCCTTTACGAGCTAGGCAAAGATTATCAACTGCTAAATCTCGCCACATTCATTAATTACCCTTATCATACAAACACGCCGATTTTGGAGTTTTATAAGATTTCCATTACCCTCCTCAATAAATTGTATTTCGTAAGTTGCAGCTATCCTATCATTGGGACTTCCATGAGAGGAAATTGTTCTGTTACACTGCCGCTACCTGATTAAAAACAGGTCTAATAGGAAAAGCATGACCTTAAGGGCAGCACTCATTGTGATCCTTGAGCCATAGAGAGATTTTTGGGGAAAGTCCCCGTTTGCTTCCTATCATTCTACGGCATTTGTTAATAGATAATATTCGCCTTTTTGAGTTTAAGGTCCAAATGTTTGTTCCAGCTCAACTTATTGTCTAGGGTCATCCCAGATATTTGACATTTGCTAAAAGCTGGAGCTCTATGTTTGCTGCCTTAGGAAGAACGTTACCAATAATTCTATAAATTTTAAAGAAAGAAAAAAAAATGAAGTTTAACCCAAGCACAGGGCAATTCCTAAAATAAAAAAATACATCGTTACCAATAATGTTTTGGTTCGTGTTTATTGTAGTCCATAATCTATACGACCGATACCTTTCCGCTACAATACGTAATGCCGACTTTGTTAGGTCGCAGACTATGTATGCGAATATATTTACTTATAATCAGGATCGCTACGTTTTTTTTTATGATATTGGAAGGCAAACAAGCAGACGGATTTCCTGATGGAAAGAAATTCACGCCGCCTAGAGAGACCAAAGGTGGTAATGGTGCGTTGCCAACCTGAGGCCAGGATGTCAAGCCTCGAGCAAAAGGAAGTTTACCGGCTACCTTATCCTCCGAACCGGAACACGTCATGACGTTATGGCGGCAGGAATAGGTAAGGCGGTGGTACCAATCCAGGCGAGCCGCTGCTAAACTCTACCATCTAGTCAGATGTCACGGTGTTAGTGACGGTGAGCCTATGCTCGCCTTTAACGAGCTGCCTGGCAAGGAACGCAGATGGTCTATTCTACAAAGGAGCCCGGACCTATCGTGTAAATATGATGCTGAAATGGATAAGTTTGTTTATTACAAGGCTCCAAATGGAAGATGACAGGACACCTACCTCTAGCACAGTCTTTTTGTGTACTTTGCTGGCCAAAATGTACCGTGAAAACTTAAGAAAATCCTTAGCACGTTCTCTATCCAACCCACAATGATATCTTCTACACCATGGCTGTGAAGACAGTACGAAGTCTGTGGGACTCGTCCTTAGTATTCCGGCTTAAATTCGTAGTACAAAGCGTAAATTTTGCCTAATGTGTTGCCAACATCGCGGTTTTTATAAATTCACCGGGCTTTACAAATAGTATTAACGCGAAAGTTTGAAAGTATGAATGGAGGTTTGTGACTCTTTTACGTAAAAACTATTGAATGTATTTAGAGGAAACTTGACAGTGACATAGCGTGAGCTATATATGTATAAATCAAAGAGTATAATGATATACCTATACAGGACGTATAAACATTAGAATAACACATAGATTACTTTATATTTTGGCCGTAACGTAACAATAAACATCAAGTCAAGTAGTCGAAAAAAATATTTTTGGGAACTACGAGTATTTTGACGTGCGCTGCCTACGCCGTTTGAATTACATTTATAATTTACATTACCGTGATAAATATGACGTACTGCGAGATTATTTGCCTTGAAAAATCTTCATAAAAGCCCGCGATAGCATATCTGTAACCTTGTATGTGGAAGTCACTTTATACAAAATAGTGAATCATTAATTATTGAAGACATTTTGACAATATATTTTTAGGGTAGTTATACATTTTTTTATTAAAATTGATACATTAGTATTTAATGTAGATTCACTTTGTCACGATATAGGTTGATTCTAATATAGGTTGACCAGCACGATGCTTATTAACAGACTTAGAATAAAGGAGGTTTGACTCCTGTGCATTTTAATGCATGTTAACCGATTTCTCGGTCATTTCTGAACCGATCATAAAATATTTATTTGAAAGAGCATACCTACCTCCACAGCCTGCAAATCTGGATTGCCTTGGTGCAACCTAAACGAAATCGAGTAAAATATTTATTTTAGTGGACGTAAATGACTTATTTACTTATTGAAAACATAGTCTTTGTTTGGAGTTTCACTGCACTTAAATGAATTTATAATTATAGGCATACATTCTATAACAAAACAGTGAACACTGAATTTTTATTGCAATGTATAGTGGAACACAGATAATTTTCAAATTATAATCTAATTTTTTGGTCATTTGTCTGTTATTTTTGCTTCAACCACATCAAATATACCGAATAGTTTTAATAAGATTTAATAGTATTATATTTAATCCTACTGAGCAACTAACAAGTTAAGTTTACATTTACAACTGCGTAAAGACAGAGTTAATATTTTTTTTAATAAATAAAAATAAATAATTTTTTGTAAAATTTTCGCCGACTCCTACTTTTTGTACGATCACAAAAACCACTGACTGAATTTTTCTTACCTCTAAAAAGTAGGTATTTTTTTTCAAATAAATTTATATGGGCGTGAAGATAAAGTGTCTATGCATAAGTATATTAAAACTGTAGAAAAAATATTGCTATATATTCATATAAAACTTTTAAAAATTCATAAGCATTTCCAATATGGCCTAACAAAGACTATCGGTAACATATTTAAACAAAAAAACTGCATCAAAATCGATTTTTTCATTGAACAGTTTTGATGCCACGGACACACACAGAGGCACGTCAAAGTTATGCCTTCATTTTTTGCCGGGGGTTAATAATAAGTTAAAATAACTAAATATTTGCAGCTAAACACGTCTTCACATTAATGCTTTTAATGTACCTTTGTGTCAATTTGTTCTTAATTCACGCAAAATCTTGTCACGTTAATTAAACTGCGTCTTGATATGCAGTCGTGGTCAACTAATTAGGGACAAGCAAGATAGTGAAGAACAATAACCGGTTATGTACATACAAATATAAAACCCTATTGATTTCTCAGTAACTATTATTTGCATAATTTGATCCGATTATTATGCTTTAAATGGTTGTAAATAAAAGAATAAATAAATATAAAAAAGTATTTAATATCAAAGGTTGAACATGTATTCAATTTGAAGGTATAATTCTGTAGCTGGACATTTAATTAAGGACAGTAAACTATAACGAAAAATAGAGTTAAACAAAACTAATAATCTGCAGTATTATAATATCTTTAACAGCTCCACTTTATAACGTGTAAAATCAATACCCAGTAGCAAAACCTTTGTTAGTAATTACCGCTTGACACCGATGTGGCATAGACATTATCAGTTTCTGGCATGTTTCGACAGGAATGTTTGCCCATGCCTTACAAAAAGCTTCATTAAGGTCATCTAAAGTTGTAGTACGATAAGTAGCTACTTTTTTCTTGTTTTCGTGCCAACGGTGCTCCATTGGGTTAAGGTCCGGGCTATTTGCTGGCCAATCTAGCACCGATACTGACTGACTGGTAAGAAACGACTTGACTGAACGGGCGGTATGTTTCGGGTCGTTATCATGCTGAAACGTCCATATAATAGGGAGATGCTCCTCAGCATAGGGAAGCATCGTTTCCTCCAATATTGGCTTGTATTGATGTTGGTCTAAGTTACCCTGAACTTTCTTCACAGGTCCCACTCCACGTCCAGAAAATGAACCCCACATTTTAATGTTTTCACCGCCATGTTTCACCTGCTTTTTTGTAAATCTTGGATTCATTTCCGCTTTTACTGAAGGCCGTACGTATTGCCTTCTATCTGAAGAAATCAATTTAACCTTGGTCTCGTCAGAGAATAATACATGTTGCCATTGGGCGTAGGTCCAATGTCTATATTTACGTGCAAACGGCAAACGAGCATTTCTATGTTCTTTCTTCAACAACGGTACTTTGCGAGCCACTCTTCCGAACAACCCTGCTTCTACCAGACGTCGTCAAACGGTTCTCGCTGAGACATCAGCTCTTTCGTCTGTCCCAAACACTTCGTGTTTAATTAAAATAGAGCCTAGAAATGGGTCTTTCTTAGCTAACCTGGTTATCATTCTATCTTCTTGCGGAGTTGTTTTTCTCGATATTTTGTTCTGGGCACATTTAAATCTATGTTATTGCATCTGACATGTTGCACTGCATTGTATACCATAGTTTTTGAACAATTTAAATATTCTGCTATCCTTCGGTATGGCCAACCATGCTGGACAGTAAACTTCATGATCATTTTTCGTAGTGTTGGATCGCAACTTTTATTTTTACCCATTTTTCTTCAAAATATTTTTCAAAACTTAAAATAAATATCGGAAAACTATCACGAAACAATATGAGAAGAAGTAAAAAAGTATTGAGATTCAAATTTTGAAAATAGAACGCAATATCTCAGTGTCCCTTATTAAATGGCCAGCCAGCATTATTTGACCAAAAAGCACATAAAGAGAATTAATTTTTAAGAAGTTGTTATTGTTTGTATAATCGGGCACATAAATGACTAATTATACTTACATGTAAGAGATATGGAATAAAGTTTAGACTCGTTGGAGAATAAAAAATAAATTCCCAATTCGGTTTAACCAAAGAGTGTCCCTAATTATTTGACCACGACTGTATCTGTAATTTGTAAACTACAGTCTACAAAACTTGGGACTTGGAAAAAATTCGAGAAAATATGTAAAGCACATAATTAAAAACAAAAAGGAACAAACAAAATCGAACTACCTACGCGTTAATGAATTATAATATCTCAATTTACATTATTCTTAGAACTTCTTAGAACTTCTTTCGTGAGCGTGATAAAAAGTATTCTTTAACCTTCCTCGGACCATAAAGTCAGTCTAGTGAAATTAAAAACAAAACAATAATTTGCGCAGAAAACAATGGGAGATATTGCTATCTATCTCCTTCCCTCATTGCGTTTTCTCTTTTCCTCCAAGTCAATTGTCACTAGAAAGTTAAAGTTATCTTTCTAGGTTGTGGTCATGTGGTGGGAAGGTTTGATTGTCAAACTAATGTGATTTGGTTAATTATACCACTGTTATCTTCACGCCCATATGGGCGGGTTTCGGGGATATCCCCGAAGAGGTAGGCAGAGCTACAACCAAGGCACCTACGACTAGCCGAAGATACTAAGTCCCACAATGTGATAGGTGGCAAGCCCATCGCCAACCGGGCACAATTCCAATCCCGACCAACATTTTTTTTTTATTAGAAAATTGGAAAAATCCAATTTTCTTTTTGTTGGCCGACCCGGGATTCGAACCCGGGACCTCATGCAGTCAAGTCAAACACCCGGACCGCTAGACCACAGAGGCGATTAAAGCTTTTTTTTTATACCACTGATATACTTGTGTTTGTTAGAGAACTTCAACTGAATTTGTTATTTTGAAATGACACAAGAAAATTGTTCATTACCTGCGAAATTTATAGATATCGTGAGCGTGGAGTGAAGATACTTTTTTGGAATAAACAACGAAAAATATTTTTTTGGCAACATTTTCATTGGAATAGTTCCGGTAAGCAATAAATTATATCATAATATATTCTATATCATAACGGAAAACAAGCCCTTAGAAATGAATTCTTAATTAATTTTACTTAAAATTTTATTTGTACTGAGTAATACAAATAAAATTGTACTTATATTATCGATACAAAATATTATTATCTATTATAGTTGGTAAAATAAAATTTATGGCTAAACAAATTGGACTAAATTTATTGCAACGACGAATAACGAACATTTGTCCGTACATATAAGCTATTCATATATAATTTCTCTCTGCGATCTCCTCTGTGGCCTTGCGGTTCAGTTGTCCCGGGTGGGGCAACAAAAAGCAAATTGGGTTATTCCATTTTTTCTGATAAAAAAATGTTGCCCGGGATAGGA
>NJDC01003009.1:46381-60499 GCA_002245475.1 Calephelis virginiensis
ATGTCTAAGCTATCAAACACGCGACTTTGTCAGCATAAAATAACAACTTTGAACAACAGTTTGGTTAACTTCATCTTGTGACATATTTTATTTAGTATATTTAATACTTTGGTGTGTTTTTGAAAAAAAGCAGCCTTTAATACTCTTATGGTTGGATGCTACTGACGGTAACATCCAATCATATAAGTATTATTAATATATAATATAAAGTATCTTCACGCCCATATCCCCGAAAGTGGTAGGCAGAGGTACAATCAAGGCACCCACGACTAGCCGAAGGTACTAAGTCCCACAATGTGATAGGTGGCAAGCCTATCGCCAACCGGGCACAATTTCAATCTCGACCAACATTTATTTTATTAGAAAATTGGAAAAATCCAAGTTTCTTTTTGTTGGCCGACCCGGGATTCGAACCCGGGACCTCATGCAGTCAAGTCCAACACCCGGACCGCTAGACCACAGAGGCGAGAGATATAATATATTAATTATGAATTTAAAACAGTCTTCTTTATCTTTAGTTTCAAAGCCCTGATGATGCTGTAAAAAGTAAAACCGGTTGGCTAGAAAGTAACAGAAAGTATTAAATAAAGTATATTGTGGCTAAGTCCAAGTGTTAATTAGAATTAAACGTGTGTATACAATGGAATTCCACCAAGTGCCGACGATAGCAAGTATAGATTCTACATGCATATCAAACTTCACCAAAATCGATGAAACCGTAACATACATACTTTCGCATCTATACCAATGGTTGGTTTGGGCCCTCTGTGTAGAATAGACCATCTTATAGAGCACCTCTTTACAGGACACAAGGAGAAGCGAGAATAGGTTAAATACTCGTAAGTCATTAATTCTAATATTGGTCATATTAGTATAGTGTTGCACATCAACTTGTCCGTATATCCCGGTCCCGAAGATAGGGTAACCTTGTCATCTCGTGCACAATAGTGTCTCATGCTCCCGTCAGCCCTTTCATCATGAGACCAGGTTGAACGGGAGACAGGAGGCAATTCGATAAAAATTACAATGAAATAATAAAAAGAAAGTTAAGGACTAACAAAAAAAGTATATTAGTCGGTAATACAGCGAAAATAACTTAAAATTTACAATTTACCGTAATACATGTTATACAACTAATTTCTGACGTTGGCGGATTCTTATTATTAACCTCAGGTCCGCTCAGGGCGGGTAGGTAATTTTCCCCCTGAGCTGGTATGGCGTGGGTACAGGCACTATTCAGCGTTATTTACATAGGTGTGGAGAGAGGCAGCCTATATAAAAGGTTACTGGCCTGATGCTGAGAAAGGCCTCCTTGGCCTAGGTCCGGAGGACTGGACTACTACTGACGCTACCTGGGCTGCGACCGGGACTCAAACTCTGGAAGCTCGTCTGGCCCTTGTGCAACGGTCGGTCGACTTCCGGTCGGTACCGTGGACCCTGGAAGTTATAACAACTCCACTAAGACACTGTCGTCAGACAGATGACAGCGCCAGGCCACGACAGTACCAGGGCAGGGTATTACATGTCCTCCCACTGGACATGTCGCGGCCATATGAGTACCACGATTGGCTATCATCGTAGCTGACATTATAAGTTTGCTTCTATTAATTATTATTGACTACTAACAATCTTTGGTCTAATAGCAATCTTTAGTGTCGCCGAGCAGACGGTTAGCAACATCGGTCATTATTGTTACACTAATAACATTGATTTTACTCAATATATTTTCAAGACACTTTCAGTTTCACTTTCACAACTATAATATAGTTACCGTAAGATTATAAAGGCCGTTAGTTTACAATATCCAAGCCATTTACAACTGAAAGCATTTTTCCCATAGATTATGATTTGTCCTTTCAAAAAAATCATTCGCTATTCGTCATACATAGTGTATATTATGTAAAATAAAAAAGGCGAGCTTGTCTTTGCAATAGAGAGATATTCAATATGCAATGTAGCAAGTGGCACTGCTAAGAAATCTAGAATATAACACATACACAACAAAAGCTTATTTTGGGATAAGATTCAATTTGTGTAAATTTTATCAAAAATCATATATGAAGCATACAACTTAGAACATATAGTGTGCATTTATAAACTTTTGTCCTATACGTATTAAGAATGTATTAAGAAGAGCTGCACGATGCAAATTTTTTTAAGAATTGTTTTTTTTTTCAATTTACAATAATAAAATATTATTGGTCGGTTTGTCAAAGCAGACAGAGATGTCATTATAAATTTATTATGTAACAAAAGCTGAACGTCATTAAAATGAGAAAACAAAACGTATTTTTTTATTCAAAAAAAACGTTTAGGTAGTGTTATAAAAAATGTTTTTTTTATGAAACTTTTTAGTAGCTACCTCTCTGTAGTATAGTAGATGCACAAACACCTATTTTCAGCATTTAATGAAAATTTCTGAAAAAAACATTTTACTTTACTGTTAGTAAAAAACTGTAGAAGAGTGAATGCTGTACCGTAGAAACCCAAAAAGTGGCTGCAGAATACGTTTTTACATTTTTAGATTTTCTGTCTATGTATCTGTCTGTCTATGTATATCATGACCGCGATTTATGCCGAATCTACTATACTGATAATAAAGAAGTTCTTTATGTTCCGAGATAGGTTATAGAATACTGTTTATCCCGACGAATATAGGTGTTTTTGTTGGAGATGGGTGAAAATCAAAATGTAAATTAGGCTGTAATCCATAAGTCAAAATGTAAATTAGGCTGTAATCCATAAGTCAACATGTAAATTAGGCCGCAATCCATTAGTCAAAATGTAAATAAGGCTGTAATCTGTAAATCAAAATGTAAATTAGGCTGTAATCCAAAAGTCAAAATGTAAATTAGGCTACAATCCATTGTTCAAATTGTAAACAAGTCTGTAATCTATGAGTCAAAATGTAAATTAGGCTGTAATCCATTAGTCAAAATGTAAATTAGGCTGTAATTCATTTAAGCGTATTCCGATTTTATTTATTCGTTTTTCGATTTGCAGTTTGTTCTTTACAGGTTGTCCTGTAATTTTGTCTAAGTGAAAACACCAAGTTTAACACTCAGTATGACGTGACCAAATAACTTGAAATCCGCAACGTGGACACACATTTCAATGTAAAGGTCCTCTTACATATACAATATACATAAATACGAATCTTCAAGTCATGTCCCTCTGAAGTCTAGCAGAGATTATCGATTGCCATGTGAACGAAGTTGGCCAGATCGGCTAGTTTTTTATATTTTTGTTTTACAGGCATATCAACTTGTTCCTTTTTCTGTGTATTTTATGGTAATATAAGCAATCAATCACCAATTATATTCAAAATTAAATAAGAATAGCAACATATTTTATCCCGAAATTTCATGTCCTAGTCAAATATTACCCACCTTCGTAATTAATTTTTTTTTCTTAAAAACTAGAATCCCTTCTTTTACTTCCTTGGGTTCGAGTATAAAAAATCTTAATTGCGTCATTAGAAATATGTCAAGTCTGGATTTGTGCACCAATAGACGCGTCAGTCAATCATGTCTTTTAATAAATAATAGATTTAAAATAACGGCTGGTTACGTGGGCGTAATAAAACCTATCACCTCCAGTAAAAGAGGCCTCCATAAGTGGTTATGGACTCTCTTGTTGGGATAGCGAAGGCTTCGCGAAGTGGAGATGTGAGAAAGTACAACATGGGTTTTCCCAATAGTAGAGGTACACTCTAGGGAACGGCAAGGATAGCGATGATGAAAACGACTTAGAAAATGCAAGAAAAATCACATTAATCACTGTAGGTTCACTGCGTTTAAATTTTACGTCATTCTCTTTTAAAAACAGCAATTATCGTAAGCGAATCCTAGAATGACATTTCATATTCCGTTTTTTCAATTTCCAGTAACAATAATTATATCGGAAAGGGTACACAAAAACCAATTAGCACCTGGTTTCAGGTACAGCTTCAACTTATTTTCACATTTACTTACCTTGCTTTACGGTTTACTTTCCTAAGTAAGTGACTTTGTTTGTTTATCGTTATTTTTAACTAAAAGCAAGATGAAATGAACGTGATTAAGGCCGTGGAAGTCCAAGATCTATAATTAAATTAATTTCTAGTGACGTTCCGTTAAAATTATACCATCTACTTTGTTTAAGATATTTGTTTACTAGAAGAGACAAATAATTATACAAACTATGCTATAAATCATATTGTATATACTTCCTCATAGTGAATTTAAAAAAATCTATTCTTTTCTACTCTATTCTATAAAGTTAGTTAACCTACTATTCCCTCGGTCTATACATATTATAACACTGACAAATGTTATAAATTAAAAAACATTTGCCAATCTAACTTTGCCTGGAACCCACAATTAACACCTTTGTTGATATGTATTTCTTACCGACAAAACTATGCGTTTTATAAACTTCTATGACAAAATTAGGCAAATAGTAATATAACATAAGAAGCCACGACGTTAAACTCGTTTTCTGAACGATGGTTTTTTTGTGATAAGATAGCGAATAAGCACACAGCTCTCTTGATGGGAAGAGATGATTGTGGCCTATATGCAACATAGGTGTTGTATGTGGGTCGCTATTATTTATTTAGTTATTATTCCAAGCAAGTCAATCGGCTTCCCCATTTTCCAGATCGTAACATGACAGTCATTGTGGCTGCAGGAATAACAAAGGCGGTAGTTCCCCACAATCTACCAGTGATCTTGTTCGTAATGACCCATTTCATCTGTACTCGCCTCTTACAAGGTGTCAGGTAAAGAGTCATGGTCACACACACATACAGTAAAAACTTTTTTCAGTTTCAGTAGTTGATTTTATCTGTATAGACTCGTTTAAAAAACACCAGTTGCTTAATTATAATTCATTATTTTTATTGGCGATAGGCTTGCCATCTATCACATTGTGTGACTTAGTATCTTCGGCTAGTCGTGGGTGCCCTGGTTGTGCCTCTACCTACCACTTCGGGAATATGGGCGTGAAGATACTTTTATTTTTTATATCTTTGCTAAAAACCATGGTCTTCAACCAAAATCACCAGCAATCGACACGGTGTTGAAACGTGGAACATGACAACGAAATCAGTCACTCAGAGAGCTATGGCAATGTTAAGCTTAGGATTATAATATATACATATAATAATTAGGATAATAATAGCTTCCTTAAGGACAAAGTTCGAAACGAGGTTATCAGGCATAAAAACAAATACTTCAGACATATGGGGATGGAGGTGGCAGTAGGGTGGTTACATCAGTCACTAGACTAGTGTCTGGTGGAGCAAATAGGTTCCCAAATAAAGTCCACGGCTTGTTAGGTCTATTGTTAGACACTCTTCTGCCAGTTGGAGTGATGACTTAAAAATGGCAACTGTATGGTGAAAACCAAAGATTAGGTTATAAAGAATACTTTGGAGGAAGCATCCATCTAGCGGTGAACTTAATAGGTTGCAGTAACTAAAAATTATAAGTATCATGCATGCATATGAAGAGATACGCAAATCATAACCTTTGCTCGCAGTTGGGTAAAAATTAGATCCTTCAATACCGAATATTTTAAATAGAAAATAAAATAGTGATATTTTATTGTTGATTTTTTGAAACAAAGAAAAAGAAGAGTCCCTGTGCGTACGAAAATGTAATAGAAGGAAAATATTAACATTTTTCACACATGGAGTTATTTTCGCCTCTACAAGCTACGTTCGTAGCCCGTAGCCCGTAGGCGGTCGTACCGCGAATATTTTGTATTATCAAAACAATACACTTTGTTTAAGCTATGAATTCTATTGTGAGGTAGTGGCATGGTATTTTAAGGAACTACTCAGACTGGTTTTATTTACTAGAAACTAGTTTAACCTCACGACTTCGGCTGTGTAACATTATCATTGGCTTAGTATCGAATCAAGTTTAGACAAGAAATATACACATAACGCATATATACACCAACATGCAAAATTTTCGCAACGTATTTTTATTTTAGCACTTGCTCTGTGCTTGGGATAAATTTCTATAAATTTTAAAGAAAGAAAAATTTTCACCCCAGACAGGATTTGGACCTGTAACCTTTCGTCTCAAGCCGACGAATGCTCTAACCAATTGAGCTACTGAGGATTCAAGTCCCGTGGCGAAATTTTTAATTCCTTTCTAACCCGTTAACGCGGGTAGTTATGTCCTATAGATACACAATTCTGAGTACCCACCAAATGAGTTCATCATAGAATATTATACATAGAAAGGAATTAAAAATTTCGCCACGGGACTCGAATCCTCAGTAGCTCAATTGGTTAGAGCATTCGTCGGCTTGAGACGAAAGGTTACAGGTTGAAATCCTGTCTGGGGTGAAATTTTTTCTTTCTTTAAAATTTATGCAAAATTTTGTTGTTCTTTTAGATGCGTAGATATACAATTATAGACGAATGATGAGAAAAATTAATAGATGAGTATAGTAGGCCGTATGATCCTTTAGACCGAAACTTGACGAATGGAAATATTGGAATGCTACCGGTCAAGGGTTTTGAAAAAAAATTAAGAATAGTGTTAAAAAAATTTAATTGAAAATTATCTTCAAAAATCTCAAGCAAGTTTACACTCATACAATACAATACAATAACTCTTTATTGTTCACCAAATACAGATAAATTACAAATACATCAAATAAAACTTAAATTATAAGATACACAAAAGCGGCCTTATCGCCAAGTCAGCGATCTCTTCCAGGCAACCCTCTTGTATGGAACAAGATATAGCGGACTACTGTGTAATGGTGCTCTTAAAAATATTAAAATGCGTCTAATACTAGACAAAATAAATCATCCTAAAGGCAGAAGCCTGTTTTAATTATAGGTATTAGAATGTAGAAAGTGACACTTGAACATACTTTTGAAAATATTAATATTTGGAGCTCTCCTGATATCTACGAAAAGAGAATTCCAAAGCCTCACTGCTTGCGAGGTAAAAGAACGGATATTGTAGCAAGTGTTACGAGAGGGAACTTGAAGAGTATAATTATCACTGGACCTGAGGAATTTCACCTCACTGTTACAGAACTAAAATCTCTCCTTTAAATAAATAGGCGCAAATGGATCAAAGAGAATAGAGTACAGAAGAGACAGGATATTATGGCAGTTCCGGCGAATGTTAATAGGCAACCACTTAAGCTTAGCACGAAATTCGGAAACGTTATTATATTTACGCAATGAAAATATGAATACATACATACATATCTTCACGCCAAGTACCTTACGGGTTAGGCAGAGAGTATCGAGTGCCAGACCTCACGATCCTGACAAACCTGTCTTGCTTCCTTCACATTCATAACCCTTTTCATACAAACACGCCGGTTTCGGAGAATCTTGACACCATCCTCGGATAATATCCGATTGACCCGATCGTGAAATGTCAGCTTTGGTCTCCCCGGAACCTACATCCATCCACATTTGCATTGTATATCTGCTTTGTCAATCTTTCATCTGTCATTCTTTCCACATGACCGAACCAGTGGATCATGCCCTTTCGCATTTTAACACCAAAACTTTCTTTCAATCCCACTCTTTCTTGGATCTCACTGTTACGAATGCGGTCAGCGAGCGTTACACAACAGATTTTTCGTAGTGCTCTCTCATTTCAACCGCATTTATCCTACTTTCATGCTCTTTCTGACTTACCCAAATCTCGCTTCCATACAATAACGTTGGAATAAGCACAGAATTATGCAAAGCGAGACTAGCTTTTTGACTCAAAACCTCGCTTTGGAATAGCTTACCCAACGCTCCATTCACACTATTCCCTGCACTCACTCTCCTCTCTACATCCGCGGTGTACCTTCCATCCCTGCTAAAAGCACAACCAAGATATACAATTTCATTCACTTGTTCTAGCACTACATCATCAACCAAAACTCTTACATCCGTTCTGGCTACGTCTCTTTCAAACACCATTATTTTGGTTTTCATCGCATTCAAATGTTAGCCCCTTTCTTTACAATCTCCTTCCATAGCTGTGACCAGTGTTTGCAGCTCAGATGGTGATGAGCCCAAAAGTACAGCATCATCTGTATAAAGCAGGCAGTTCACCACTTGGTCACCCATACACATTCCCACATTCAGTGATCTTAACCTTTGAAGACATTTGTCCAATAATAAGATAAACAAGCGTGCTGACAACACACAACCCTGCTTGACGCCAATATTAACATCAAACCAAGGCGATATGTTGCCATCCACCCGCACGCATGCTTTACAGTCTAAATACATTGACTGCACCGCACGCAGCAGGGACCCGACTATCCCATAATCTGGCAAAATGTCCCAAAGTTCCTTATATACAACCCTATCAAACGCTTTTTCGAGATCCACAAAAACCGTCTGACCCACAGCCAGATGCTTCTCTACAATGTTGCGGAGCGAAAACACTTGATCCGTACATCCTCTTCCAGACTTGAAACCGCCTTGAAAATATGAATCTAATACAAAGATGTAAAATAAGCCTTTATTTTGCTAATTCCGCATAAGCAGTGTAACTGTTGTGGCAAATAATCCTCCAAACGACACAGAATGTGACAAGCGTAACTGACGTTCCCACCACCCACCTCCGCGACCAGTACACGAATATAGGAAGAGCTCGGGAAACAATATAAATCGTCACGTTCTTTACATGTGACAACCCTACCGAAAGTTCCCACCTCCGCGACCAGATCACAAATAGAGTCCGAACACGGGAAACAAAGCCACTTGTCACGTCCTTCGCCAACTTTGTCAAAGCTCTCACCACAGAGAACACCAAATCGCACTCGACGTACGTTTCGCCTCTACACCGAGGCATCCTCAGGATTTCGACCGTACCGTACAAACGACGACACTCGAGTGACTTGCCGCCGCTTCGATTGCGCCTTATATAGACCAAACATTGGGGGTTTGGTTTTTGGTGATCTGGTCGCGGATCAATTAATTGTAACCGCTTCACGAATCGATTGTGGAATTCTGTGCGACTCGATTGCTGCTAAAAATTCGTAATATTGGGAAATTCGATATATTTATTTGTTCATTCAACAATGTTCTGGGCACATTACTGTGTTTTATGATTTCTAATTGTTCTAAAATATTTAACCTAATTCCTTTTTCACAAGTATGAATTAGTGAACTAGTGATCACTAGCCAAATTGTGACCAGCTTCCAAAAGATGTTTTGCGAAATGGGATTTATCGAAATGTTTATTTCTGAACGCCGCTATATGTTCTTTGTAGCGTGTTTGAAAACTCCGACCTGTTTGACCTATGTATGTTCCGTTACATTCAGAACACTGAAGCCTATAAATACCTGACTTATCTTAATTGTCTAATTTGTCCTTACCATTACAAATTTTTCTTAACGGATTACATGTTTTAAAAGCATCGTGTATATGATTGGACTATAGAGAGTGTTTAATTTTTTCGGAAATTTGTCCCTCGTAACAAACTAGATTTGAAAACCAAAGATTAGGTTATAAAGAATACTTTGGAGGAGGCATCCATCTAGCGGTGAACTTAATAGGTTGCAATAACTAAAAATTATAAGTATCATGCATGCATATAAAGAGATACGCAAATCATAACCTTTGCTCGCAGTTGGGTAAAAATTAGATCCTTCAATACCGAATATTTTAAATAGAAAATAAAAAAGTGATATTTTATTGTTGATTTTTTGAAACAAAGAAAAAGAAGAGTCCCTGTGCGTACGAAAATGTAATAGAAGGTACCTTACAGTATTTTCTGGTTGCACGGCAAAAAGTAATCGTAACATTGCTTTCTTCGTTCTATTTTTAATTAAACTATTAACAATGTTGGTATTATAACCTCTGCTATCTGACAAATTATGCTTAACTCCTTTTTGTATCTTTCCTGACTTAAAGGGATAGATAAAAGTACGTAGCTATGGAACGCAGACATTATCTGTTGCCAAGGATGATACGATGGTGCAGGAATAGTGTTATCAGTATAAGTTGGCTTGCGGAAGATCTCAGACTGGTGCCTGTTATCTACCCTACTTATGATCACATCGAGAAAATTTAACGAGGATGCCTCGGTGTAGAGGGGAAACGTACGTCGAGTGCGATTTGGTGTTCTCTGTGATGAGTGCTTCAACAAAGTTAGCGAAGGACGCGACAAGTGGTTTTGTTTCCCGTATTCGGACTCTATTTGTGATCTGGTCGCGGAGGTGGGAGGTGGGAACTTTAGGTAGGGTTGTCACATGTAAAGAACGTGACAACTTATATTGTTTCCCGAGCTCTTCCTATATTCGTGTTCTGGTCGCGGAGGTGGGTGGTGGGAACGTCAGTTAGGCTTGTTACATTCTGTGTCGTTTGGAAGATTATTTGCCACAACAGTTACACCGCTTAAGCGGAATTAGCAAAATAAAGGCTTATTTTACATCTGTTATAATGGATTTCCGCAAAGTAACGCCTGAATTAATAAAATATCTAATACAAAGATTTTGAAGATGTTCGAGTTTATTTATTTGCCCAACAGTGAGATTTACATAGCTAGCGTTAGCATAATCTAAGATTGAAAGTAGCAGGGAATCAGCAAGCATAATCTTGGCAGGAATCGGGAGCAAAAAGCGAAGACGTTTCAACGAATTCCAAGCACAAAAAATTTTCCTACTGACCTCCTGTAGTTGCTTAGTCCAAGAAAGAGTATTATCGATAAAAAATATAAAACAATATATTATAAAGTAACCCTCAAGGACATTCATATGAAATTTAAATAGTGGAGTGCTGGCAAAAATCGTATTTTATGTATGTAACAATCGCTTATCCATATTACGTAATAAGCAAAAACATTTAATTGCCTTCGTAATTCAATTGTTAATTGACTCAACAAACGATCGCGTTTCGCCCGCTGATTGTCAATTTTCACATAACAACAGTGCCCAACTAGCTACTTTCTCTCGTAATTCCTATTGTGATTAAGATTTTTATTTTTTAGCACTTGCCCTATGCTTGAGTTAAATTTAAAATAGTTAGAGCATTTGTCGGATTAAGACGAAAGGTTACGGGTTCAAATCCAGTCTGAGTCGATTTTTTTTTCTTTCTTTAAAAATTTATCGAAGATTTTAATGTTAAGAGAACCACTGTGCAACATCCAGATTGTATTTAAAGTACATATAGATGACGGTCCTCCCACTTAAATTGTAATAAAACAAAGCAACAGAAACTTTTCTATTTTCTTTAAATCTGTAGTAATAATTTTCTATCCACTGAAGCTTCTAATTATGTATTTGTTCAATATAATAATTAATACAATTTGTTAATTATTGTTTATAGTTTCTACATCAAAGGATTAGTATAATTTTGTCTAGACGTGTTTTGTAATTAACTCTTTTCATATACGAACATTGACAAACCCTAATTTTAGAAAAAATATAGAATAAGTGCTAAAAATTGGGAGAGCCAAAATGAAAACTTGGCAAATCTGTCACCCTAATTTGGTATTTTTTTAATTTAAAACACTTAAAAAAAAATTGGATTTATTTATTGTTAACATTCATAAATGTTTTTGTTAAAATGTTTAAATGATCTGAACTGGGCTGCCCATTGCATTTGCTGGAAATCTTTTAGTATTTCGCAAATCCTCGAGAATGTCTGTGCAAAGTCCATTTCTTTGACAAGTTTTCATATTATTAATAAAATACTTTTGCCGCAACTTCGTCCTAATTAATTTTAGCAAAAAAGTTAGTTTGTTTAGTTGAATTGTTTTGCTAAAATAAAAATAGCCTAAGTTACTCCTTATTGCATCAGCTACCTGCTAGTGGAAGTCCCGTCAACATTAGTAAAGCTGTTTCAGAGTTAAGTTGGAACAAATAGACAAACATGCCGATAAAAATTGTAAAAATATGTTATTTTTATAAATTTATATGCGTAGAGTAAAAAACGATTATTTTAGTATTAAAAATAGACACTCCAATTTTTATTCATTTGTATAAAAGAAAACAGTACCTTTTTCTGTTCTGTGTTCGATAAGATTTTCCTAGAATTAGGAAGTTTATTGAAAAAATGTAGACGTAAATACACACATACACGTAAACATAACGCCTCTGTGGTCTAGCGTTCCGGGTGTTGGACTTGACTGCATGAGGTCCCGGTTTCGAATCCCGGGTCGACCAACAAAAAAAAGTGGATTTTTCCAATTTTCTAATTTAAAAATGTTGGGATTGGAAATGTGCCCGGTTGGCGACAGGCTTGCCACCTATCACATTGTGGGACTTAGTGTCTTCGGCTAGTCGTGGTTGCCTCGGTTTTACCTCTACCTACCTCTTCACGGATATGGGCGTGAAGATACTTTTTATACCAAGACAAGTTACAAAAATTGAATCGAACCCCATAGTATGCAAATATGCACACTTTTAGTGCTAAAATAACTATTCAAAGTATGCACAGCAATGTTGTTTTTATTCCTTGACGTGATATGATACTGTAAAATAAAACAAAAATATAGGCACATTCAAAAATATAGGTCAATTATCTCATTTTTTGAAACGACATACGATACTGAGCTTAACCTTTTTGCAAGTTTATCAATGTATAGGCCCCATTGCAATATTGTATCTATTGTGAGTCCTAAAAACGCAGTGCAATCTTAGATAACATGTTACGTTAATAAAAAAAACCATTTAGCGAAATGCCTTTTTATTTGCTGAAATGTTCTTTACATTTAGCAGGATGGGACCCAAGAAGTCTTAAAGTACGTACAGCTGCGTAGTACCAATATGGCGTACATCAAATAAGCACAAAATATCACCTAATTGACAAACGGCAGTTTAGCATTCCATTTTAATAGATTTCAAAGATTATGTAGCACTGCATTATTTTAGTAAAATATTTACCTTCGGGGATATGGGCGTGAAGATATTTTTTTTATTTTATATATTTTTTCCCAGGGTTGACATTCCACGATCAAATCGCTCTGGTGTTAGTCGAAGGTAGTGTCAAGAGTCTCCAAAACCGGTGTGTTTGTATGAAAAGGATAATGGATGTGGAGGAAGCAAGGCTGGTCTGCCAGGACCGTGGGGTTTGGCACTCGATACTCTCTGCCTACCTTGTAAGGGACTTGACGTGACGACATGTATGTTTGCCCTCATGTTTTTCAACTGCGTTTTCATATAATATTTTACTTATAAATTGTTCCTTTACTGCTCTACAATTTCAATGACGTAAGATTTTTATTTTCATGTTCCCACGATATATGGAAGTGATATATGACTAGATTAGTCAAATTTAGAAAACATCAAACTTTTTTCAACTATAGTCTTTTAAATGTCAAAGGTCATAAATTTGTCCATTGGTCGTTGGTCGGTGACGGACAATAAATAGTTCTTTATTCAAAATGTAAATAATATTTAAGATATTAAAAAAATAGTGACTTGCTACCATAACCTTATCTGGATCGTAATACTTTATAATTTGTGATCTGGATTAAACTTTTTATAAAAAAGGTACTTTGGTTTATGAGGTAATCTGGGTCTTTTGTATAGAATAGATAATCTGTCTCTCAATTGCAGTTTAAGTTTACATTGAACGAACCATTACTAACAACAAGAATTTAGAGCGCTGTTTAGCAATGTGCCCGGGTATAAAGGGATATAGGGTAAAATATTCTGTCACAATTACTATTCCTGCCACCAAAATGACGATGTTTGGAGTTGCTAATTCCGGACGGTGGGATACCTGAACACTTGCACAATAAGCACAACACTCCGACCACAGGATGCTAACACACCAAACATCTATTGTGTCTACAGGTCACCTTTGTTTCTTACTATCAGGAGAACCATGTGCATGTTCGCTTTCATATACTACAAAAATACGAAATATAAAGTTATACATAAATGCTACCTTTGCACTGCACCGGCAAGGGCGTTCTACAATGGCGACAGGAATGTCTCATTTATTTCATTTCTAATTCATTGTTTATCAGTACGTAGCGTAAAACAAAGTCGCTTTCCGTTGTCTGTCCAAATATATACTTAGGTATTTACAAATATTGAAGAAAGAATGTCAAAAGATTTAATTGAAGTCATGAAGATTACTTCCTCGGTTGATGTAAACATCCCAAAACCTGTTAAAATATTTAGAATTGGCAAAT
>NJDC01003009.1:66693-94989 GCA_002245475.1 Calephelis virginiensis
GATGAGTACCACCGCTTCATTTGTCGTACAAGATGTCATTATGTCAGAGTTTGCGACTATCCTGGTCCAATTTGACCCTGTTGAACTTATACGTAACTACAACATAATTAAATAATACAAAATAAATGAAATAGTACTAATAAATAGACATTTAATTGGAAAAAGTCGGATGAATTTTAATAGCCTATTAATATTTAAAAACATACCCTACAACATTGCATGTAAACCAGTAGAAAAGAAAAATACTTAAAAGATGAAATAAATAAATAACCTTTATTTATGAAGTAATAATTAACAATAAAATGTTAACTAAATATCAAAATAACAATAAAACATGTAACGTTTATGCAAGACGTTAAATTTGTTACGTTTAGTTTGGCAACGTACCATTAACATTTTTAGTGGATAAAGGTAGGTAACGTTTATTTCTTACCAAGAATCTATCTTGCAATATTACGACATAACACAGCATTTCATCTCCACCAAAAGCGTGATTTGCACTCTTGGGAATTATATTTTTTACGACTTTGAAAGTCTATAAATCGTACAATATGCTAAAGCGACAATTTTTTTCCTTCCATTTCATTTTAAAGATTTTAAAAACAGCAATATTTCAAGTATTCAGCTACAACATTGTCATCCTCCTATTTTATGTAAGTGTATTTTACATACCTACTTGTCCTTTTTTATCATACTAACTAACTTTTCCTTTTTTTCTACTACATGTTTCATGTTATACAAATCCTTACCTAACTTTGCGAGGCCTAGCCCAAATTCCAGACAAAATAATGTTAATAAAATACATTTATATTGAATTTAATTTAGTTAATCATGTATGTATTTGATATATTAATATGTAGCCCATATTTGATACGTATTATGATATTTTATAACCTGTACAAAAATATTTTATGAATATTTTTTTGTTTATTGTTTTTCAAGTTAAGTCCTTTCATTTGATATCCACAGGTTTTTATAACAGAAAACATAATTCACCATTTTGTTTTGGACATCATTTTTGATTGAAGCCAATATTTAAAAAAGCTAGTATTAATAAAAGTTTTAAATATAGTTGCATTGTCATACTAACTACAATAGTGTTCCAAATTTGAACTCGTTAAAAACGGAAAAGTTGAGCATAATTTAGAAAACATACAAGTCAGCCTACTAGCCTAATTAATAAAAATTAATTGAAATCTCTATTTATAGAAAAAACAATTCTTTGATTATTATTTTCTTCAACTCCTGTCACTAAAAAGCTGTTTCGTAGTTTTGTTTACTTAGTATATTTTATCTTTGTCCATTAAACAAAGTACAAAATCAAGGTGAGCTTTCTTCCTATAGTCCGGCCCACCCAAAATTACTGTGTTGACCATTACAGGAGAAATTCTCAACCTTTTGCCCACGCAAGTGCTGCGAATTTGTGTAATAGATACTTTTTAATGGTAGGTGAAGGTAAATTCAATACGGGGTTAGTACGAATTAAGCGAGAGTTAAGTCATCATTATATTTAAATACACATTGTAGGACTTAGTTTGCCAACCTTTTCAAGGATACGGGCGTGAACATAATTTTGCTTTACTTTATTTTTCATGTAGGTGTATATTCAAAATATAAGTATAAGTATCTTCACGCCCATATCCCCGAAGAGGTAGGCAGAGGTACAACCAAGGCACCCACGACTAGCCGAAGACACTAAGTCCCACAATGTGATAGGTGGCAAGCCTATCGCCAACCGGGCACATTTCCAATCCCGACCAAAATTTTTTTTAATTAGAAAATTGGAAAAATCCAATTTTCTTTTTGTTGGCCGACCCGGGATTCGAACCCGGGATCTCATGCAGTCAAGTCCAACACCCGGACCGCTAGATCACAGAGGCGATATACTTTATTACTTACTTTATTCAAAATATACTTTATCATATGTGTGTTAATTAAAAACGGTAACAAGAATTTGATGTTAAACTTCTGCACTAGTTTAGTTAAGGGTTTTTAATAATTCAAATGAGACTACACGTTGGAAGGAACAGTTAAGGCGAATGTAAATAAAACATAACTAAATTTTTACATCGGATATTTGTAAAAAAATTAAAGAGTACATAGCAGCGACTATAGACAGAGGAAATGAAAAGAAAATGAAAAATGAAATCGAACTAAATGAAAAATATTTATTTGCGAAATTTATTTCTAAATGTGTAAAAGTAACGTACAGATGCGTACCCGTAGGTATTCGTTACTTTAACTATCAGTACTCGTTACTATCGTATCGATACACTACTCTTTCTTTTAGGTAACCTAATAGGAAACATACATATACGCTACAAATCCAGGTGCGTGAGCTATTCACTTTAATTTACATTGAAACAGAATTGTGTATAATTAATTTAATTTGATTTAAAATAGTCAAAGATCATAATTACAAGCAATTAAACAACTGAATTTCTACTTGTGAATTTTGAAGATGCGAAAGCCTGTTTATCTGTCTCTCTGTTAGGCTTTTACCGCTAAACTGCTGGACCAATTTTGTTAGAATTTGATATGCATAATATTGTTTAAGACCCGAGGTCAAACATGAGCTGATTTTCATTTCCAACAAAATATTATAATGAAAGATGAACGTCTCAGTGGAAATTTCTATAAATTTTAAAGAAAGAAAAAATTTCGCCCCAGAAAGGATTTGAACCTGTAACCTTTCGTCTCAAGCCGACGAATGCTCTAACCAATTGAGCTACTGAGGATTCAAGCGAAATTTTTAATTCCTTTCTAACCCGTTAACGCGGGTAGTTATATCCTTTAAAATTTATCCCAAGCACAGGGCAAGTGCTAAAATAAAAATACGTCTCAGTGGAAAGTTGCGCATAAACAGCTAGTATGGCTAGTATCTATATTTATATTCTAAAGAGGAGAGATTTGATGTTTTGTTTGTTTGTTTGAAATGAATAAGCTACGAAACTGCCAATTTTAAAAATTCTTTCACTTTTAGAAAGCTACGTTATCCCTGAGTGACATAAGCTTTGTTTATAATAAGTCTTTGTTTTGTAAAATTATTTACGGATAATCATATAAAAAACAATAGTGCAACCTTAAATATGATCCAGTAGGGAAGCTAAACACTGGAGTGCCGCAGGGGAACATCTAGTTAAACACAACAGTTAAATAAAGAAGGGTTGCTACAAAAATGCGCACGTAAAACGCACTGCCATAAAAATAGTTCAATATGTTCATTAAGTACTTAATTGAAATTAAAAGAAGTACCTTCACGTCCATATCGCCGAGGAGGTAGGCAGAAGCACAACCAGGATACCCAGGCCACGACTAGCCGAAAACACTCGAAATTAACGGTATTATATAAAATGCGAAAGGGCATGCTCCGCTGGTTCGGTCATGTGGAAAGAATGACAGATGAAAGATTGACAAAGCAGATATACAATGCGAATGTGGATGGATGTAGGTACCCGGGGAGACCAAGGCTGACATTTCACGATCAGATCAATCGGATATTATCCGAGGGTGGTGTCAAGAGTCTCCGAAACCGGCGTGTTTGTATGAAAAGGGTTATGAATGTGAAGGAAGCAAGACAGGTTTGTCAGGATCGTGAGGTCTGGCACTCAATACTCTCTGCCTACCTCGTAAGGGACTTGGCGTGAAGATATGTATGTATGTATTAACGGTATTAAAATACAAAACATGTGAATAACGCATTATTTGTGATGTGCAAATATTTTGATATTTATAAAAGTCAATTGCGTAGTTACAGATTTTTTTTTATGATATTGGAAAGCAAACAAGCAGACGGATTTCCTGATGGTCAAAAAGTCACGCCGCCTAGAGACACCGAACGTGAACCTGGTACGTTGCCAACCTGAGGCCGGGATGTTAGGCTTCAAGTTTACTGACCTTACCTCCAAACCGGAACACGTCATGACGTTATGACGGCAGGAATAGGTAAGGCGGTGGTCGATCGGGGTGAGTCGCTGCGAAACTCTACCACCTAGTCAGAAGTCACGGTGTTAGTGACGGTAAGCCTATGCTCGCCTTTTACGAGCTGCCTAGCAGGAAGGTTGATGGTCTATTCTGCAAAGGATCCCGGACCAACACGTTAAACATTTTTGTTACATTCATTTCGAGATTAATTGTACTAAGGTGGTACGATTTCCATACTAATTTATTTTACCAACTATAACAACAACAACAATAATAATTGTATAATAATAAAAATATCCCTAGACAAGTCACACAAATTGAATCTGGCCCCAAAGTAAGCCAATTATATGCTTGTTTTATGGGTGTTAGTCAACGATACTAATACATAGAAATACTTAAATAGATTTAATAAACACTCAGACCCGGAAATGCAGACATCAAATTGTTCATCACACAAATGCCTGCCCACGTCGGGAATCGAACCCGAGC
Source organism: Calephelis virginiensis (assembly GCA_002245475.1). Classification (NCBI taxonomy): domain Eukaryota; kingdom Metazoa; phylum Arthropoda; class Insecta; order Lepidoptera; family Riodinidae; genus Calephelis; species Calephelis virginiensis. The sequence continues at coordinate 71,107 of NJDC01003009.1, forward strand.
CTCGTGGTTGGTCGATTTAGTTAGGCGTGTACGCTAGCCACTCGATCAACGGGGCGGTCGATCACTATAAGCTAATAGAGCCTAATTTTTACACCAAAATTTAATTAACGCCAATTATTTGAATATAAATAAAACAGCAGCTTAATAGCAAACTAATGATATTTTTTGTTAATATCTGAGTGAATGATTACAGTATCATGCGCTAGGTATTGGCATGCATGTGACTATAAAGTCGAATTTCGACTTTGCCAAGGCTACACTACCTTACAGGCCCGAACATGACAAAGACATTATGACGGCAGGATTAGGTAAGGGAGTGGATCCCTACCCGGGCAAGTTATTGCACAGCACTCTTCTGCTAGCAGTCTTACTATTAATGACCCATGCCATGCAGGTGCTTTGCACCAACTTTCCTGGTTAGAGATCTAACACTTTACCCCCCTCCCTCTCTTACCCTTTTCCCCTTATTGGTCCGGGCTCACTTGCGGAATAGACCATCTGCCTTCCTGCCAGGCAGCTCGTAAAAAGCGAGCATAGGCTAACATCACTAACACCGTGACATGTATCTGGGTGGTAGAGTTTGGCAGCGACTCGCCCGGATTGGTACCACCGCCGTATCTATTCCTGCCGCCATAACGTCAGCACTTGCTGTTGACGTGTTTCGGTTCGGAAGATAAGGTTGCCGGTACATTTACTTTTGTTAGAGGCCTAACATTCCGGCCTCAGGTTGGCAACGCACCATCACCACCTTTGGTGTCCTTAGGCGGCGTGAATTTTCTACCATCAGGAAATCCGTCTGCTTGTTTGCCCTCCAAATTTAAAAAAAAACCTAGTCCTGCCGCCATAATGACCGTGTCATGTGCCGGTTCGAAGGTCAGTTTAGTCGGTAGACTTGCAAATTAGGTCTAAAAACAAGTTATCACAACTCGAATAAAAGAGACAATTATAAATGTTGATGCTTAGTATAGAAACCATTTGTACGTGTTAGCACTTTAGTTGCAATTTCCTTAATTTTTGGTACAAATAGAAGTTTTAAGAACTCCGATATTTGCCAGAAGCTGAATCAAATATATTGAATACTAGCGGCCCGCCCCGGCTTTGCACGGTTATGAAATATACATATAAACCTTCCTCTTCAATCACTTTATCTTAAAAAAAGGCATCAAAATACGTTGCGTAATTTTAAAGATTTAAGCCTTTAAGCATGCAAAGGGACAAAGTGACAGAGGAAGCGACTTTGTTTTATACTATGTATTACATATATTACAATGATATCAGATAAGCATATTTTCACTATTTAAAAGAAAAAAACGCTTCATCTTCTGCTGCCCTTCCCTCCAGACCGGAGCATGACAGAGTCATTATAGCGGCAGGAACAGGTAAGACGATGGATCTCCAACTGGGCAAGTTGCATCATAGCCCTGACCAACACGCGGAAAATTTCGGTAATTCTATTTATACATTTATTTAGTTCTGTTAAATTAATTACTATTACAAATATTTTATTGTTTTATTTTCTTTAACAGCTAGTCTAAGTCTACTTTTAGGCTTTTAGGCACACACGCACACACACGCACACACACACACACACACACACACACACACACACAACATACAACACACAACACACACACGTACACAACTTTCAAGATTACTTATATTAATTAATTTTATTTATCCTTATTGGAACAACTTCCGTTTTGTTTCTGGAGGTGGAGTTAATAACTGCGACACAGTCTCTGACTAATGCAGTTATTATCGTTGCAACATGTAATTGTATAATTGTTTCAAATAAATATTTTCAATTTCAATTTCAAAGATGGTTTGATGCTACCGGTGGCTAATTTTCTAGTTTGAAGCGTTTATCGCCTCTGTGGTCTAGCGGTTCCGTTGTTGGACTTGACTGCTTGAGGTCCAAGGTTCGAATACCGGGTCGGTCAACAAAAAGAAAATTGGGTTTTTCCAAATTTCTAATAAAGAAAACGTTGCTCGGGATTGGACATGTGCCCGGTTGGCGATAGGTTTACCACCTATCACATTAAGGGACTTAGTGTTTTCGGCTAGATGTGGGTGTCCTGGTTGAACCTCCGTCTACCACTTCGGGGCGTGGGCGTGAAGATACTTTACTTTTCTTTTTTAGTTTAATATTATTTATTAATATTAGCAGGTCTGCATTGCCCAAAATAGATTATAATAGAAACTTGGACTTGGAAAGTGTAACAAATTGCAGATTGCCTTCCAAATGGTTTTTGGCATAATGACTCTTGAAATAAATTAAAAAATAAACGTTTTTAAGAAACGATAACCGTTATTTCTAAAAATCAAATGAAAATGAATAAGTAAATCTTAATATATATAAATTACGCGTCTCCTTTTATGTTTTGTCAATTAACTTCTAAACTACTTAACCAATTTTAATCAAATTTGCACCCTGTGTGCAGTTTGATCCATTTTGAAAGATATGATACCGTATATCTGAATTAACTGCGGGCGAAGCCGCAGGTAATAGCTAGTATAACATAAATCTGTTTAGTGTGTCAGGTAATAAATAAAAAAAAATTATGTCACCTCGTAGGCGAAGGGTGAAGTGACGAGTGGTGGTAACTGGTACTCTGAGTGGGCTTAGCTATTTTTTCGTTAATTCGCTCGTAAAATTTAATAATCTTCCTTTACAAAGGTAATGACACCTCCAAAATTAATTTAAATTGATAATTCCATTTATTACATACAATTAAATAAATACAATCAATTACATAAAATTTAAAAAAGTGTATGGTTATGATATGGATGTAAGTGAATGTTACTAATTTATATACATTCCTAAATAGTACGATAGTTCTTGGATAAATTAAACTTGCATTCGTCAAGAATCATGGACAGGCGGCACATGCTAACTCTTCTGCCAAAGAGACATGAGACGGTCGAAGCTCGGTCGAAATTGGGCATAGCTTGGTAAAGTCGAAATCAGCTTGGTTGAATAAGATTTAGAAAATACAAATAAAATGAATACATTTATTTTATTTATGCTAAAAATATTTATAGACAGAACCGAAAAGACGGTGCGTGGTGATTGAATTGGACTTGTCCGAAATTGAAGACTTGAAATATATTTACAATGTTTTACACAATACCCAAACTAAAGCAAATTTTTGTCCTGATATAATATTATGTAGGTTATTACCTATCAATCAACCTATATAAATACACAAAGAACGTAAACAATTTAAAAATAAAAGCGTAAGTCTTCTTCCGTGATCGGGTGAAACCCACACTCAACATTTCGAGTATGACGACAGGAAATACAGATTGGCCACATCTCTCCCTTTCCCAATTACAATAAAATATCAGCTCGGAGTGAGCCTCATATTTCCAGCTCATGTGGCTGAAGTGTTATTGAAAAACGACGTGTGATCGAGTGTTCCCTGATCGAATGTCTTTCTCCATTGTCACTTCATATTTCTAGTATTTTTATCACGTATTACTATTATTTCAAATGACATCAGATTTTTTTGTTTGTGTTTAGGTCAACAAAACATAGTCTACCTCGTGCGGCATACACGATGAACCCAACGCCCGTCGGTGGTAATCTACCTTAATCATGTAAACTACACAGTTTATTTTCAAATAACAATTTAATCAAATGAAACTGTTAAATCCATGAAAAATAAATCTGGTAAACATGACAATAGCAAGCATGCTTTGGCAGCAAAAATATATTCCACGCAAAAAATATATCCAACATTTGAATTTCATTTTACTGAAATAATACTTATAAATAAGAAAACATATTTTTTTAAAAGTGTGAAGATACCACGCCCACGCTTCAATTCCCCAAAGTGGAGCCGAAAACACTAAGTCCCACAAAGCTATAGGTAGCAAGCCTATCGCCAACCGGGCACATCCAATCCCGGGCAACGTTATTTGTATTAGAAAATTAAAAATGCAGACATTTTTACATTTTAATTTTTTACATTATTAATTTTTAATTAATTATTTTGTTGCCCGACCCGAGAGTCGAACCCGGGACTCAAAAAGTCAAGCCCGACGCCGGACTGTTATGTTAGACCACATTTTAGTTGTTTTGTTTTTTTATAAATTCGTAATAAAGATTGAAAGTTATTTCTTCATTATTAATCATATTTCTGTCTGCACTGTTATTATTAGATACTTTTTAACCGACTTAAAAAATAATAATACGTTCGACTCCTATTTTTTATGCACGTAAATCTATTTCAAAAATTATTTTTAAAATTACTTTCGAGGTGGTGCGATTGTCTTCAAGTCTGGATCTAATAATGGATCTCAGAGAAATCGAGGAAAATATTACATTTTTTAGTAATTACTTCTTGAAATTGCAATTTGTTTTTCTGCAATTTTACTGCTAAGCGCTAAGTTGTAATTTTCAGAATACTTCTTTAATAAAATATTATAATAGGACTCTTTCATGTTGTAGGGTTTCACAGGTCGAGAGGGTAGCGAATACTTTTGATGCCAGTACCATCCGATCGCATCGCTGTTTGATCTCGGATTCAATTCCTGACAGCCTTGTGCGAATATAATAGTTTTATTTCTAGGTTTCGTTATTTATTACATGTATTTCGGAACTTAAATAGTATTTAACTTTGAGATAGCCCACCTACAAACTTTATGTATTGAATATGTATTAAATCTTATGTATTGCAAAATACAATTACTGGTTGCTGCCTTCATCTATGTCTGTGCTATTTTCAACAAAGGCGTTTTACGTGAAAATAGAACATACATACAAACCTACACATTTATAGAATTAGTTGGGATATATTTTAAACAATCTCAAAACAACTTTATCATTTGTTGTTGAATTTTTAATATAAATACTGTAACAAATTGGTATTGCCAGGATATAACACAGACAAATATATAAAATTATTGAAATGCTCGCTCCCGCCGAGAATCAAATGCCAGTGTCACGAATGTTCGGTAAATTAGTCGGTGTTTATGCTAACCCCTCGACAAAAAATAGTAACAACGAATTTCGCATAAATGATATGATAAAACTTGATCCTTTTTAAAGAAATTTTTAAAGAAAGAAAAAATATCGCTTCAGACAGGATTTGAATCTGTAACCTTTCGTCTCAAGCCGACGAATGCTCTAACCATTTGAGCTACTGAGGAGTCAAGTCTCGTGGCGAAATTTTTTAATTCCTTTCCTACCCGTTAACGCGGGTAGAGATGTCCGATAGATACACAGTTTTGAATACCTACCTACTAAATAAGTACACTGTTATAGATGAAATTCACACTTACAATGGCCATAACTTTCGTTTTTCGTTGCCACTTGCCCTGTGCTTGGGTTAAGTTTCTATAAATTTTTAAAGAAAGAAAAAAAATCCGAAAAATTTTCCTCAGACCAAAATAACAAAATCATGAAACCCATTAACGGACACTAGCCATCATAAAACCCTTTGCCAGACACTATTAAACATTCAGAAATTGTAACTGTACTTTTGTTCTACATGTTAATTGAGTAACTATTAGAAGTTCCCTCAGTAACCAGACACCTTAGACGGTTTCAACACACACCTTTGTTACCTACCTGATCCCCGCCAAATCTGATGATCTAAATTTAATTTTATCTACTTAATTCCTTGCCGGGTTGGAGTGAAGGCAATTATAGTACTACTGTTTAAATTCTGCGCTTCGGTTTTACACTTTTTACACTTTATACTTTTATTTTAAAATTTTCTGACCTAATCTAAATTCAAGCGAAATGATTAATTATGTGTAATAAAAACACTATATAGATATCTTTAAAATACATTCGGATTTCCAATGCTTGACGAATATAGCCGAAGCGCATAATTTAAATAGTGCTACTGTAGGTATGACGAATCGTTTAATATCGCAATATTATAACCGAGTATTCAATTTGAGGTCGAAATCTAGTCTCTAACCACGAACACGACAATGAAGCTGTTTTTTTAAGTTTTCGTACACCACTAGCGTAATATTTAGAATCAGTTTTTGGGTGTGCGTTTAGAATAGACTATAGAATATTTCATCGGCTAGGGCCATCAGATACCATATTCCACAAATAAAGTAGCTAATAACTGGGAATAACCATGAAGTATTTTCTGCAAGAATGGACACAATGACTTCGATTTGCAATAACGATAAATATATAGAGATACCTTATCACACGCAATAAGCCTTCCGCCTTCTTAAGCCTTTTCTCAAACATAGTATAGCCCAAGAGATAGGGGTCAAAAAATATTTGCCACCTGTTAGATACAACAGATTTTTTTGTATTATTAGATAGTGACCTAAGCGGTTATACTAATGCTTAGAAAAAAACATGACTTATAGTATACCACAAATGTGACTAGTACGCTCTTCTATTAGGGCCAATTTGGTAGTTCTGTCAGCTCTCTTAACCTTCAGCAAGTTATGGAGGCAGGAATCGGTAAGGCGGTCGTACGTATTAGTATACATTATTAGGGGTATTAGTATACATTACTACATTATTAGGGGGAAGTCTTATCTTCAAGTGTAATCTTTTTTAGTATTTTATATAGTACTAGCGTCCCGTCCCGGCTTCGCTCTGGTATCAAATACACGTATAAACCTTTCTGTTTAATCACTATATCTATTAAAAAAATTACACAAAAAAAAGCATACACAGGGACATGGGTAAAGAGAAAGCAACTTTGTTTTATACTATGTATTGATATGTCTTCGTGTTGGAATAATGTTTTCAGACAAAACCTCTAAGTCACAAGTAGGTACTCCATATTGTTACATTTCGCAAGTTATCCTGTCAAAAATTAGTTCATAACTCTGCGACTAAAATCTTAATAAATTTAACAGGTTCATCGAGTGTGGCTCATGTTCGGTAGAAATATTATTACAGGATAGATATTAATACTGTGTAGGAGTAGAAAACATATAAACATCTAGCCAAGTTACTTATAGATTATACAAAATAAACTGATGCAAATAATATTACAATTATTGACTGCTGCCGTCAGAGGGTTCGGGTGATTTTCTAGTTTAGAAAACTATGTATGAGAGAGTTCTTGGAAGTGCTTCGAGGGGTTGGCCGTTCCAAGTCTCTGTGGAGGTCTACGTTGCGCATGTACCATGTCCCACGGCGCGCCCGTGGCTAACCGCAGGAATTTATTCTAAACAACTTGTAGGGGGTTACGAGTAGTCCTAGGTAGGTGGCCGAATGCTACGCTTGCATATAAGAGTATGGATCGTATGAAAGTATTATAATTTGTCAACTTATTTTTAAGTGACGTAGATAGCAACTTTACCCGGGATTGGAAATGTAGGGCACATTTTCGTCTAGTCGTGGATGCCCGTTGCACCTTTGCGTATCTCTTTTTTGAATCACGCTTGAAAATACTTTTTTTTATTTAACACAATATTGTAATATATTATAAACTAGCTTTCCCGGCGAACTTCGTTCCACCCGTTCAGTTTGTACGGGAATTTTTTTTTCCTAGTTCCCTCGCATTTTTTACCCTTTTTCTTATCTTTTAAACCTTCCCTGGACTTGAACAAATAATTCAAAGCCAAAATTAGCCAAATCGGTTCAGCCGTTTTGGAGTTTTAGCGAGACTAACGAACAGCAATTTATTTTTATATATATATAGATAACAATAAACTTATACCTTATTACCTTAGACCATATTACCAGAAAATAGTTTATGCTGGGGTTAAAATTTTAAAACTTAAACCGTTATGTCTTAATAAATGTACATAACAAACTTAAACCATTTAAAATAATTGAGACCGAAAAAAATTTACATTATATTCAACAGTTAGTCAAATGTGAACAATTTGAACAAAGATATTTATTTGAATTATTGAGAAAATCAGTCACATTTCACTATTTGTTTCCAGAGCACAATGGTACCAAACACCACACTGCTGCTGGTAGCAATCACCCTCAGCTCGGTCGCGTCGCAGACGTTCCAGTACTCCAGAGGTTGGACGAACGGCAAGCGCGACGGTCACAAGCGCAGTGACGACGACAAGCTGGAACGGATCCTCAGCCCCTGTCAGATGCATAAGCTTAAGTTTCTGTTGGATGGAAGGCCTATTTCTGAAAAGGTACACATTTTTACGATACTGCTGTAAGGCAAGAATTGTGTCTTACCCGGCTACAAAAAGAGGTTCTGCATTTATTTTATTTTTATATTATAATCAGGCCCGTATTCCCGAAGAGGTTAAGACGAGGGCACTCACAATTAGCCAAGTACTTTTGTTCCACGACATGATAGGTGACAAACCTGTCACCTATCATGTTATTTTAATTCAATAAATACATTTTGCACACAATTAAACCCGTGACCTGATGTAGTCCACTCCAACACCGGACCATATTGGGACCACCATACTGCAGAGGCGATAATAATGCAAAACAATGTACTACAACCAGTAAGAATTGACTGTGCACCTCGCGCTGTGACTTCATTTTTCATTAATTTATTATTTTTTTATGATGATAAAATATCGGTTTAACGGTAACAAAGATGCTAAATATTCCTGGACAAATAACACAAATTGAATCTAATCGCCTCTGTGGTCTAGCGGTCCGGGTGTTGGACTTGACTGCAGAGGTCCCGGTTCGAATCCCGGTTCGGCCAACAAAACGAAAATTGTTTTTTTCCAATTTTCTAATAATAAAAAAAAATGTTGGTCGGGATTGGAAATGTGCCCGGTTGGCGATAGGCTTGCCACCTATCACATTGTGGGAGTTAGTGTCTTCGGCTAGTCGTGGGTGTCTTGGTTGTACCTCTGCCCACCTCTTAGGGGATGTGGGCGTGAAGATAAAATTAATTAATTGAATCTAACCCCAAAGTAAGCAAATGATATGCTTGTATTATGGGTGTTCGTCAACGATACTAATACATATAATTACTTAAATAGATACCAGTATAAATTTAATAAACACCCAGACCCGGAAATGCAGACACTTAAATGTTCATCACACAAATGCCTGCCCCCGTCGGGAATCGAACCCAAGCCTCGCGGTTGGCCGATGTAGTTAGGCGTGTACGCTAGCCACTTGACCAACGAGGCGGTCAAAATGCTTCTGGCAGTCATAAAAGCTTGTCGCGCGATTTTCTTTTGTAAATAAACTAGTACCCACTAACTGATTTTTGTAAAATCTAGGTACGAAGTTTAAATTAATAAAATTTTAATTTAATTGAATATTGTTTAACGCGACAAGCTTTAATGATCATACAAGTTGTGTATAATGTGGTTTGTAAGTTCATAGTTAATATTTTTAAAGAAAAAAAATATTTTCTTCTCTTTAGAACGTTTAACTAAAAGCTTTTTTTAAAAATATTTTTGTTTTTGATTTATTTTTACTTTTTACTTATCGCTGACTAGGTTTCTCAGTCTGTTCATCTCATTCAATCCATCATTGTCGCAAGGTCGTTTATCGGTTAATTTCAAACAATCCAGCTCATTAATAAAGAGACCTTCTTATCATTTTACACTACTAGTCGATCCTCCCAGAGCTCCGTTACAAAGGGTAGAAGCTCAGTTTAGCCTACAATTAGTATAATATTTGAAAAATTTATACTTAATTAAATGTTAAATTACTTTAACGTAAACAAATTGTTACATAATAAACAGTTTGTATTTATCAAAGGTTGCTCAACTGTTGATGCAGGGGTGGAATTATTAAAAAATGTATTTGAAGTCTGGGAGAACTCGCATGATGCATTATGTGTGTTCTGTGATCTCTCTAAGGCTTTGGACTGTGTTCGTCATGATACGTTGATCAGGAAATGTCGCTATCACGGAATTAAGAACAAAGCTCTTGATGTCATGATCTGATACTTGAACAATAGAGTTCAGAGGGTTAAAATAAATGGTGAAACTTCTTCGGGTTCTGCGGTTACGATTGGCGTACCGCAGGGCTCTATTCTTGGTCCATTTCTGTTTCTTGTATATATAAATGACTTACCTCATTACATAAGGGACACCCACGATGTTGTTTTGTTCGCGGATGACACTTCACTTATATTTGAAGTGAAAAGGCAATTAGGTAAGTATGACGAAGTGAACAATGCGATATCCAAAGTTGTACATTATTTTACAGTTAACAATCTTCTTTTAAATGGTAATAAGACGAAATGTATAAGATTTTCAATGCCCAATGTTAGGCTAGTAGATTTCAATGCACAACTAAATGGATCTAAACTGGATCTTGTTGAATCCACTGTCTTTTTAGGCATCACAAATGATAATAAATTACAATGGGGCCCTCATATTGAGAAACTGGCAAATAGGCTTAGATCAGCAGCATTTGCAGTAAAAAAATAAGAACATTAACAGATGTTGAAACGGTCCGAATAGTATATTTTAGCTATGTTCATAGTTTAATGTCTTATGAGATACTACCTTGGGGAAATTCTGCAGATATAAATACTATATTTGTATTACAGAAAAGAGTTTTTAGAGCTATTTATAATCTTAACGTAAGGGATTCCCTCCGAGGAAAATTCAAAGAAATAAATATTTTAACTTTTAGGTCTCAATACATTTATAAGAATTTAATGTATGTTAAAAAATGTGATTTGTTGTACCTTTTATTTAAGTTAAAGTAAGATTGTAATTTATATTTTAATCTAGTTTATATTGTAACTATTATTATTTAAAAAGACAAGCCCGCTGAGTTTCTTTCGCCGGATCTTCTCAGTGTGTGGCCGCGTTCCGATTCGGTGGTAGTTTAAAAAAATGTCACTTAAATACCATTTGTATGGTTCAAGTGAATAAAGATTCTTCTGATTCTGATTGTGGGAAAACACAAAAAACTTCAATAGTACTAATATAGTATTTAGTATATATTGGATTTAAAGTTATGTCACATTATTTTCAGCAATCCGTTTCATTTGAAGCCCATATTGTAGAAGTTCATTAAAAATAAATACTCCACTACCTTGGATGGTCGGCCATATTCGATTTAGAATGACGTCACATTATTTGTCGTGTTGTTCTTAACGCGCCCTTTCTTTGTTACCCATATTGTAGAAGTGCATTACAAATAACTATTCCGCCGGCTTGTTTGGTCCACCATATTGAATTTAGAATGACGTCACATCACATTATTTTTCGAGTTGGTCTCAACTAGCCGTTTTATTTGATACCCATATTGTAGAAATGCATTAAAAATAATTATTCTGTGATTTTGTATGGCCCGCCTTATTGGATTTAGAATGACGTCACATTATTTTCAGAGTTACTCCAGGCAAGCCCTTTCATTTGGTACCCATATTGTAGAAGTACATTAAAACTAATTATTCCGCCATCTCAAATGGTCCACCAGATTGGATTTAGAATGACGTCACATTATTTTTGAGTTGGTCTTAACGAGCCCTTTCATTTGATACCCATATTGTAGAAGTGCAATTCCGCCATCTTGGATGGTCCACCATATTGGATTTAGAATTACGTCATATTATTTTTCGAGTTGCTCTCATTAAGTCCTTTCATTTGATACACATATTGAAGAAGTGCATTAAAAATTAAGTTAAAAGATTCTACCCGAACTAGCATGTATAAATATTGCAAGTTAAATAAAAGCTTTTAACTTTTAAAATGAAAATATTCCAATAAACCATCTCAATTACGTCAAGTTTAAAGAAACAGAATCGAAATGTGTAACAGTGATTATTAGTGAGTATCAAGCGACCAAATTAGTTCAGGCTATCTTACATATCTTCTCGTTAAGGTAGAAAGTATCGAAAGCCTAGTGAACAAAGTTCGCGAGTAACATTTAATTAAGTTCGATTAAGATAAACATGCAGGCAGATTTCATAAAAAGAAAAATGTTCGCGGTATGTTAAGTATATATCAATGTTGTGTTTGGGGTGTTCATCAGTCTGAAATATCACTATTTAACCAACACTGATGCTATGACATCAAATGCAATTGAGTCATCAGAAGAGTCATAATAGGACTCTACGTCCTAGTTTTCATTAGACTAATTAGCAGTATAAGTTACTATAATCCAGTGGGCGACAAAATCGTCACATTTGTAATATTAAAATTTGTAAACAATATTTTTTCCAGTTATTGATACCATGCGACTACGCTGAAGATGAGAGTGAGGAACCCCGGCGACACAAAATGAGGCTGCCTCAAGACTCCTTATACGATGCCTTTCAGTAACCCCTCCGCTGCAGTCACATCACACTGAAACGTTTCTTTAATACAAACAAGTACAAGACGGTATTTTTTTATACATTACTAGATGATGTCCAGGCTTAGTTTAAGTTTTATGGCTTGTTAGCTCTCGCATAGGAATGCGTTGAAATTAAAATAATTTTTGACTATGTTTTTAAGGAGTTATTTTAAAATATATCATAATAACAAACAAAATACATAATACAATGTACTACTGAGTTTTGACTTATTTCAACTAAGAAATATTCAAAAGTACTAACTAAACTATCGCATATTGCTTAATTTTTCAATTCAAGTATGAATTAATGTTTGAACATTTCTTCATAATGAATAAATCGTCCCAACAAATCCTATATCGCGATATTGTAGGTACATAAATTCGTACGTTTCTCAGTTGAAACTCGATCCCCAGACTTTGCATGTCCCAGCAGATCTTTTTTCTTTTCCATTCCTGTGTGGCGTTTCATGAATTCATTAACCAAACAGAAGATGGTCGTTAGAATGTGTAAGCATAAGTTAAAGCCGCGGTTTTTGCCTGAAATCCTGCGCGTGCGCAGCTCAACTTCAGGGAGTTATGAAACCGGGGACAATATCTAGTGTGTTATAAATACATCACATTATACACAATTCTGATTAGAATTGACTCGTAAATAATTATATACAAATTGTCTGTATTTTATTAATGAATAGCTTAGCGTAATGATACTCGACTCACTTGATCGATTATAAAAAGAAAAAGGGTCATAAGTAGAAATGTACCTACTAAGATATAATAAATATGTAAAAAAATAGTTTTTTCTCATTTACACTTACTACATTGCAAAAAATTTAACATTATTAACATTTCATTACCTAATACTGTAGGTAAATTATTGTCCCTAATGCGTAATTGGCTGGAATTACGCATTAATTGATAATTAAACTATTTGTTTGGGCGATAAGACCCATCTTTTGTACAATAAAATCTAACTTATGTCACTAATAGTATAATTTTGTAAAATTATTTTGTTCGTAAATTGATATTTTTTATATATATGTAAATACAAATGTATGTATTCATATAAAAAATATTCTTTAATTCAATAAATTAAAGATCCCGCAAAAAACTTCGTCTCAAATACTTCTAAAAAATAGTAATAACACATGACATTTTTTTATAGAGGCATATAAAATTAATACCGACCTAGTTTGTATTGTTTTCGATATCTGAGACGACTACGTACCTACTAACCTGTACTACTTAGTTGTTTTTATTAAGGAATGTAAAATAATGTTACATACATTGAATAAATGAAAATGCATGTCAATAAGTTGAAAATGATTAATAAATTATGATGTAATCTAGTCTTGTTTTATTGCTTCCGATGGAGTCCATCCACTACTTTGGTTCATAGAGCTTAACAAATCCTCGCATTTTTTGTATTCTAATGTGTCACAAAGTGGCACCATTCAATATAGACCTTACATCGACTTCCGTTCAAAAAAAAATTTATATTTTAAGTCTCAGACTAATAAAAAAATAAAGACGCAGAAGTAAGACAAGTAAAATGAAGAAGTTATGGCAATATGAAGACGATCAAGGTCATCTTTGTGGAAGACATGATTGGGGCGTGATTACAACCTTCTGGGTAATGCTTATGGGTTGCACTTCCGAAAAGATATCAGATGTCACGTAGAACCTAACCTCAAACGCTCTCACTCTACAAGCTCTAACTCCACATTTTTCAGCTTACGCCCATGTAATGGTAGCAAAACGGTCAACCGTATGTTGTGACTTAGGTATACGCTTGTGGAGTTATAGCTTGTAGAGTTGTAGCGTTTAGAGTAAGAAACTTGGCTCTACGTGACATTTGGTAACTTTTTCACAGTGCCAGACATATGGCAACATTTTACATGAAAATGTTTTAGATAGTTTTTCATTCCGTTTTATAAACTGTTTATATCAGTACTACTACTACATCTGGCGTGTACATGTGGCATGGATCTTAAGAATGATGCACGAATCTACCGGTTACCCTAACCTCTTGCATATGTAAAGCAGTGACACTATTCAGATCGAGCATCTCCATAGCTTTCTATCACCTATTAAATTAATATTATTAGTAATACTATTTGTAAAAATACTTTTTTACAATTGCAGATGACTTTCTTCTAAACTCGAGTTATTTTTACAATTTTAATGCAAGACGGCATAACTTAAGAATCTTACGCTAAGACGAACGAAATGAAGTGCGTAAGCACTACCTACTTTTTCTCGAACCGCTTATTCCTTATTTTATATATTCCTTATTTTTAGCTTTGTTTTGGATTATACTAAATAAACAAAATAATCAGTATATGACGTCTATAGCGGACTGAGATACTTAAATGAAAGCTTTTGTACTCGAGATGTTACGACATTTGAAAACCAACGATTTCGTCACTGACATCTGACTGAAGTCCTAAAAAACTGAAATTTCGTATGTGCGATAATATTCGTACACAAACAACGAAAACATTCTAAATTTAAAAAAAAAATTACTCCCTAGGTATGCAATTGGGGATGGTAGTTTTATTTTACCTAATATGTTGCTAACCGCGAGGTTTTTACAGCTTCACCGGACTATAGTTTGTATACTATAGTTTGTTTGAAATTCGTCATTCCCTTTCTACCTTCATTACTTGGATTTGGGCTATGCTAACAATATTCTCACGATACGGAATCTGTATTAGATTTATTAAACAAATAAAGTTTCAACAGTTCAGCTTTAATACTTGAGATTTATACGCGCGAGGTTAGCAACATATTAGCCATTTAAAAAAAACTTTAGATTTCATTGACAATTAAAAACATCGATTCGGCGAAACTCAACACTGACCTATTTCTTGAAAATTAACAAAATTTATAACTTGTAAAATTAAGCCAAAAAAGTCACTTGCAAGTGTTTGTAATAGTCCATTGTTTCGAGTGTCGGACAAGACATTTTCTCAAATCTGGCATTACGACGCATGCAGGGACGGCGTTTAGGTATTGTGCGGTTGGGCAACCGCCCAGGGCGCCAAGATGTAAAGGTGCGTCAGATCCTGTAAGCTGTATATTATTTACCTTTTAGTATGGTTTTAAACAGCATGTAGGGGGCGCCGTATAAATTACTAAAACCGCTACTGGACGCATGGCAAAGGAGCCCGGGCCAATACGGGGAAAATTAAAGTCTGAACGTGTTCGGATGGCAACGCACCATTACCAACTTTGGTGTCTCTAGGCGGCGTGAATTTCTTACCATCAGGAAATCCGCCTACTTATTTGCCTTCCAATATAATAAAAAAATACGGAACTCCAGTTTCAAATTGTAATGACCTAGCAATATTATTAATGCAAAAGTCTATCTGTTTTTCTGTGTGTCTGTCTGTTACGATTTTACGACTAAACCGCGAAACCCATTCTAATAAAATTTGATATGATATGTTTTGCTCAAAAATCCACCAACAAAGGACTGTAATAGGGGATGAAGATTTGTATAAAAATCACATTGAAGGTGTCTAACCCTGACTTAATTTAATTGGCTGTCGCGAAAAGATTTTTTTTTTCTTTTATAATATCATAAAAGAAAAAAAAATCTTTTCGCGACAGCAAACAAGCAGACGGATTTCCTGATGGAAAGAAATTCACGCCGTATCGGTGTTAGTGATGGTAAGCCTGTGCTCGCCTTTTACGAGCTGCCTGGCAGGAAGGCAGATGGTCTATTCTGCAAAGGAGCCTGGACCAACACGGGGGATAGGTAGATACTGAATACAAAACCCAAAAAAAGAGCCCTCGTCTTACTTTTTTTGTCGTGGGTAACAGCTAATATTTTATAAACTTGTGTTAGGTACCTCCAACATAAGACTAAACAAGGAAATTAGATGTAGGAAAAAAGTTACTATATTTTATATTAAAAAAATTAAATTGGTATTTTTGTTCAGTAAATGTTTACACATTCTCGTTTTACGAATTAATTTTCTTTAGTGCCATCTATTATTCAAACTGTGAACTATTTACACCAGTTGTATTATGTAACGCCATCTAACGGTGAGGGGACTAAAATTTTCTTACGCTATCGCATACAAGATGTCACTTCAATAGTTAAATTAAGGCCATGAACACAAGATTGACATTAAAACTGATGAGTATTTGGATAATAATTGAGCTTCTGATTTTTAAAACTTCGTTGTCGCTGCAATCCATTAAAGCAAAAAATGTATTTTTTTCATATTTGTAATAAAATAAACTTGCCCTTGATTGGATAAGTGTCCGATTGAAGATAGGCTCGTCACCTATGGGATGCCACCACATCAATACATACCTACCTACTTAAAATAAATTACTAACCTGATAATTTACGACACCGTAATATTAACTTACTTACTACCCTCTTTGGTCTAGCGATCCAGGTGATGGACTTGACTTCATGAGGTCCCGAGTTCGATTCCCGGACAACAAAAAGAAAATTTGTTTTTTTCCAATAAAAAAAAAATTATTGCTCGGGATTGGATATGTGCCCGTTTGGCGATAGGCTTGCCACCTATCACATAGTGGGACTCAGTGTCTTCGGCTAGTCGTGGGTGCCCTGGTTCTAGCTTTGCCTAAATCTTCGGGGATATGGGCGTGAAGATACTTTTAATATCTACTTTAGTCTATGCATAATTTAAAAAGTTGAAGCACTCACAAAGGTACACAAGTGAAGTCTAATTAAGTAGAATCTTATACCTACAGAGACAGAGAGAACGGAGGATTCTGCGCTGGCGGATAGGAAGCCACTTGAGCCGTGATCTGAACATAGAAATGTCTATGTCCATAGAAATATCTTTTTATATAATGTTAAAGGTTTTGAAAGCACTTAATAGGATGGAATGTATAATACAATTTTATAAAAATGTCGGTATCATCTCCATTCCATTTCCAAATAAAATCTTCGGCTGATGTCATTTCATAACATTACAGGTAGAGTTTTTTTACATTTCTAAATAAATTATTATATAATATTAGCTAAAAATATTACTAGTAAGTGTTTCGCTCATTACAAAATATTTTTAAATATTTAAATATTTTTTTATTAATATTTATGCTATGTAAGCTTTACATACGTCACCATAATTTTGTAGATATCTTCTGATATTTAATCCGATATGTGTAATCGTACTTGTACTTTATTATAACTTTCGTTACCTATCTTTAGGAATTTTATTGCTGCTTCCATTGGTTGAAACACATGAAAATCAAAACCTTAGTGTTCCGAAACTGTACCCGTACTCATAACCGTAACCGTAGTGCTTATCGTGTCTTTGAAGACATAGCCCATGTGTGTTTAATTATAATTATGTAGAATGATTGTGGTGTATTTTGCATATCGACTGTAATAACGAGGTAATTCTGACAATAATATGACCGTCCGGTCTCGTCAGTTCCATTGCCAACCTTAAAGTATGGATATAAAATTTGAAATCATTTAACGTTATTCTTAAAATAAAGCTCCGTGCAGATCCACGTATACATTTATTTGATAACTGTTTCTTATTTAGAAGTACTTGAATTTCTGTAAATATTTGCTGAAATATGTAACTTATAAATTATACCTAACTGTTTGTACAAGAAGGAAGCAGTGGGTTCTTTTAGTTAGAAAAAATGTTAAACATTTTTAACTGACTTCAAAAAGGAGAAGACTTCTGAAGTAGACCGTATATATGTTTTTTAAAGTTACATACCTATATATGTATCTTTTATCGACCTAAATCTATGTGCCTAACTTGATTCTTAAAGGCAAAATTTAAGAAACACAGTATTAGTTTAGAGTCGAGGTTTAAACTGTTGATAAAATCACAATATTAATTTAATTCGTAACCAAGGCACATAGGTATAAGGCCCTTCCACAATAGCTGTTCAAAATTTTAAACACTCTCAGTAAGTCCAAACGCATTCACAATACGTGTTTTGTCTTCTATTACTTTTGTTGAAAGACAGCGATAATTTGATATTAGTTTCATAAGTGCGCTAAATAACCAACAGTGTGTGTTGTTTACTTGCACAAAAGTTTAAAGCTTTGATATTAGATAGTGAATGTACCAACATGTGTCACGATAAGATTTATGGGGAAAATCACTTTGCGCAATAAATATTTAAATAACAAACTCTTAGAAGAAACCAACTAATGTCCCCGTATGGTTGACTCTAATAACCGGTTTAGCTTTAGTGAAAACCACACTAAAAATGTGTGTTTGTGTGTGTGCGTGTACACACGTAAAAAATGAAACTTTTTTATGACATCGTTTTTCGTTGAATGTAACAGGAAAAAATTTTCAGTTCAAAAAAAAAATCTTTAGGCTCGTCATGGAAAAATTGTGAGATTGACAGATGCGCACGCATCTGCAACACAAAGTTAACAACATGAAGTTGCTTACTTAAGAAACTACATTCACACACGTGTTTTAGTTTACATAATTTTCTTTATAGCTTATTTAATTTTTTTAAATAGTTATGTATAGCAATATATAGCAATGTTTATTTTATATTGTGAATCACCTAGCGAGGTATTCAAGCTAACTCACAGCTGGGCCTGTGGCTTCGCTCCTGGATAACGCAATAAGGAATCAGCGATAACATACAGTGTTTTTTTTGTGGAGTGTAACAGAGAAATGTAATGACTAATGACTAACATAAAACGGCAAAATTCTCTCATGCGGCAATAAAGAAGTTTCACTTCAGAAACAGTTATGTTTTCTTGAAATTGCAATTTCTATGTTATTTTATTATTAAATTAATAATGCCCTCCTAAAAAATTTTAACTGATGATAAATAAATTTCGTTAAAATAAGCTTTTGCGGTTTAGTGTCTTTTTTGTTGCTTGTCGCTGGTCTGTACAGAACTTTATGGATATTTGTGGTAATTTCAGGTTCATCTATCATTTGTAACAAGTATTATTATGGTTGCATTACGGTGCGTAGTTATAGAGGCATTTATCCATGTATTAACTTACGAGTTGATGACGGCGGATAGCCGTTAGGGGCTCGGGGTTCGATGGTAACTAATTTGTATTTGAAGTTCTGCATTTCGATATATATATTATATGCTTATGTGTGAGTATCTGGCTGGAAATGGTTTTGTTGGCGGCGAAATCCTATTTCAAAATGTTTTCGTTTATAAACTTCACTTGATTAAATTATGCTTACATCAATTTAAAAGGTATGTAAGTACATAAATTAAATTTTAAAATTAGCAACATTTTAAAAGTTATAAGTTGCACATTGTGTGGTACAGTACCGTACAATATCAAATTGGCATCTGAAATAAAACTTTGTAACGTTTTACTGTCATACAGCCAATATTAATAATCAATCCTATCCAAAACTCGATGTCCAAGATTGATATTTTGATCCATTTTTATGTTATCGCTTGCCAATAATATATCTGTGCACAGGAAAAATATGGGAATGAGGTATAGGATAGGCCGGCGTATACGCAGCTATCTAGATTGCTTGAAATCCATTAGATTGAGATACATTATTAACATTGGCCGATAGTAGACACATAATATCTAATTTTAAGCAATAAAACAATTTTTTTAAGTAAATTATTAAAGACTGACTTAACATAAAATAAGTTAAGACTAAATCGCCTCTATGGTCTAGCACTCGGGTTCGACCCCCGGATCGAGCACACAAAAAGAAAATGTTTTTTTTTTCAATTTTCATACAAAAAATAACGTTGCCCGTATGTGCACCCGGACAGCGATAGGCTTCCGCATTCACATTGCGAGACTTTGTGTCATCTGCTAAACGTGGTTGCCCTGATCGCGCCTTTGCCTACCTCTTCCGGTATGATAGTGAAGATGCTCTTTTTTGTCTTAATGATGTGTTTTGCTTGGCGTCTCCAAAACTGACATGTTTCTAAGAAAATAATAGCGAATGTGGAGGAAATAAGACAGGTCTATAGGAATCGCGACATTTGGTACCTACCTACTCGAATTTCTGTGCAAGGGACCACGCAAGGGATTTAGTTTGAAGACAATTCTACCTTTTATTTGTATTTCTTTTTTGGTTGTTCCATTTCGTATTACTGGATGTCACTCGCTCACGCAGTGGTCTAACCTAACCTTTTTTTCTAATAAATATTTTTTTTACAAAATAATGTAAGTAGTGTTAAATTGTGCCTACATAGTAACATCATTATTTGGTAAAAGACTGGTAATACAGTCAATAATCCGGAATATTTTGAAAAGTAATAACTGTGCTATTACTAAACTAAAGTTTTGAAAAATTAGATATTCCGAAATCTTGTAATGACCTTTTTAAAAAAAGTTTCATCGTTGTGTTTTAGATGAGCTATTATAACATATTCAAAATCGTTTAAAATTTTTCAAAATTTTATTTTAAAAAAAGCATAGTTATTCCTTTCGAACAAAGTATTTGATAACAAATTAAAACAAAATTTTAAAATTATAACTTTGTTGCAACTTACGTCTTGTCATTTATATAATTTGTAAAAAAAATTTAGTAAATTTAATTTTTTTTTTCATTAAAAGTTTTGCAAATCGAGGCTTTCCTTAAATGTTTTTAAGAACAAGCAAAAAAAAGAATCACTAAAGTAAAGTAACAAAGATTTGAATCTGTCAATTTTGTCTACAGCTACTAATCTAACTATAACTGCTAAGTAAATACTTTTTGTAAGTTTAAAGTTTGTATTAGTTTTTCAAGAAGAAACCTATGGGGGTTATGTATGTATATATATGGGTAGAAATAAACTCTTTAAGTATAACTTTATTTACAATTCATTTGTGTTATGATTCTTTGACAATAAGGAATTAAATTTAAATAAAAAACAACAAAAGTTTCTCCTAATTGGTCTATGTAATCATTGCCATGCTAATGCCATAGGGTTAACTTTGAAATAGCGCCTCTGCAGAACCTAAGTCCCGATTTTCATCAAATACAAGTACTTCACTATATCTTTATAAAAAATATTTTTAGAAACACAACGTTAATCATTGACAGAATACTTGTCAACGTTATCCACGTTATAACTTTTCATAAATTTTTATAAGTCTTTGCACATAGCCACAAGAAGATGCGCCAAAAACATAACCCGGCAGCTGCAGTCGAGTAAAAATGTACGTAGCTACATAGTATACTAGTAAACTTGCCAAATATAGTTACCTATTACTGGAATGCATTTGCGGTTTCGAATGTATTTAGTTAAACTACT
The DNA here is from genome assembly GCA_002245475.1 of Calephelis virginiensis. Lineage (NCBI taxonomy): Eukaryota > Metazoa > Arthropoda > Insecta > Lepidoptera > Riodinidae > Calephelis > Calephelis virginiensis. Next base: position 92,510 of record NJDC01003009.1, read on the forward strand.
GTGAAAACTCAGAATGGTATAAACTTCACCGGTTCATCTCAATTAGACGGTAGGGAGTTACGTGTATCGATAATCGATAGTTTGCAATATCGATAATTAAAGGAGCTACGTACGTATTTTAAGGATTTTGGTGTAAAATCAAATATGGGCATATATTAATAATGTAATAATATATAATTACACAAATTCTCATGTATAATAATGTACGGTTGAGATTGTTTTAAACGATAACGAAGCTTTGTATATTTTTATTCTTTTCTTGTATATTTATTTCAGAATAAGTATTGAATCTAGATACTTGCACTTAAGATGCCTTGCACTTAATAGCCTCTGTGGTTTAGCGATCCAGATGTTGGACTTGACTTCATGAAGTCCCGGTTTCGATACCGGGTCGGGCCAAAAAAAGTAAATGCTGTTTTTCCAATTTTCTAATAAAATATGTTGCCATGGATTGGATGTGTCTGGATGACGATAGGCTTGCTATCTATCATATTGTGAGACTTAGTGTCTTTGGCTAATCGTGGCCCTGGTTGTGCCTCTACATACCTCTTCGGGATATAGTGAAGATACTTACTTACTTACTTTTGCACTTAAGGCGGAAAAAACATACATATTAGACCTAAAACAAAAGTGGGTACATTTTTCAAATCTCATTAAATAATTAAATCACAACATAGTATAAAACAAAATCGCTTTCTCTGTCGCTATGTCGCTTTGTATGCTAAAATCTTTAAAACTACGCAACGGATTTTGATGCAGATTTTTTAATAGATAAAGTGATTGAAGAGGAAGGTTTACATCTATATTTTACACCCGTGCAAAGCCGGGACGGGCCGCTAGTGTACAATAAATAATTGACTGCAACCGACTTTTCTGCGAATTTAAAACTCCAGAAGATGCTGATGTATTTCTTGACAGCTCAACTTCCTAAAAAAAATATGTTGCGTCCATCCCCTGACATTAAACGTTACCCGTATGGGGGCTGAAGAATGTACCAGCTGATTGGAATAACTCTGAAACAACAAAGCCTATTTAAGCCCCTTAAGGCCCCATACTTAGTCAGCCAGAAGAGCCAATCAGCGCACTCCCCCGTTCCATGATTACTATGAAATATTGCGCTCTAAGGTAAATGTCTTAAGCGCCAAATCACTATTTTTGACACTATAAAAGTAATTTAAAAAAGAATATAAAAACTGAAACAGTTATCTTTTAGGTATAATTCTATGTTTATGTTAAATCTGGTGTCGATATTTTCTTAATTGAAGTAGACAGACGGGTTTTGCTTTCAAAAAAGGGTTAACTTTTTGATTTTTTTCTATCGTGCAAAGTGAAATGAATCGTGTTTTGGAAACACTAGTCTTATAAAGCATATTAATATTAATCTTGTGTATTTTTGTCGCCAAGATCCATAATTGCATTGTTGGAAAAAAAAACAGTATATTGCTGACGTATTTTAGCATACATGGATGAAGGATGAAGCGCAATCCTTAATGTGTATAATTAATCGCGAGTTTGTAACAGACAATGGTTTTGTACCATAGTGACGCAGACAGTAATTGTTACATTTGATCAGCAGGTGCTACCGAAGATATCACTACGGAAGAGAAGATTTTTTCCATTACTTAAGGCAGTTGCAGGTGTATGGTGGGAGCTCGCCACAGATCATGAAACTACTTTATAATGTCCTTATTAGAATTATCATAGACATAGAGTATTTTTGTTTCCACCATATTATAAAACAACTATAAAAGAATACGTATTTTTATTTTTTAGCACTTGCCCTGTGCTTGGGATAAATTTCTATAAATTTTAAAGGAAGAAAAAATTTCGCCCCAGACAGGATTTGAACCTGTAACCTTTCGTCTCAAGCCGACGAATGCTCTAACCAATTGAACTACTGAGGATTCAAGTCCCGTGGCGAAATTTTTAATTCCTTTCTAACCCGTTAACGCGGGTAGTTATAAAAATACGTTGCGAAAAACGAAAGTTATGGCCATTCTAAAATGTGAATTTCATCTGTAATGATGAACTCATTTCGTGGGTACTCAGAATTGTGTATCTATAGGACATAACTACCCGCGTTAACGGGTTAGAAAGGAATTAAAAATTTCGCCACGGGACTTGAATCCTCAGTAGCTCAATTGGTTAGAGCATTCGTCGGCTTGAGACATAAGGTTACAGGTTCAAATCCTGTCTGGGGCGAAATTTTTTCTTCCTTTAAAATTTATATAAAAGAATAGCCAGATTTCCTTCATAAGATAAACTCCATAAACTGGTAATACCATTGCCAATAAATTTATCTTGTCTACTAAGTTATATGTCAGAGTCCCAGCCACAGCTTATTCAAAGCTTTGATTAACTTCATCAAAAAATGAAATCAAATTTTAATGCTTGTGCTTTCAGTAACTATTAATTGCACGTAAATTAATACGCTTTTACGTTTTATTAATTAAGTATACTAGCCTAACACTTAAACCACT
>NJDC01003009.1:119704-147495 GCA_002245475.1 Calephelis virginiensis
TCTCAAATTCGATTAATTAATATTTATCTCCTCATCAGTAGCGGCAGATGAACAAACACAATTACCCGGTAATTGTGGCGCGTGCCGCAAAATTTGCCCGCCCGGTTATTCTGTTAATTTTATTACTTTAACGGTATCAGTTTGTTAAAAGTTGGATGCATATATTTTATTTAGCTGTCTCGTTGAATTTAGAATTTATATAGGTATTATTTTGTTAGTTTTTTAGATCCTACCCCTGCACTTTAGATCTTAATTTTTAATAAGCATACCTCTAAAACATAGACATCTCTAGCTGAGCACTCTGCTCGCCCACTAGCCCGGTGACGTTGTTAAAGTCTATAGACGTACACAACAGTAGTCATTTCGAAAAAAAAAAGAAAAAAAAACATAGACATGTCCACAAAACCTAAAATTATGATAATCGTTCTTTTTGATCTCAATATTAAAAGGTGTAAAAATATCTTTGGTTTTTAGACAGCGTTTCCTTCACATCTAGAAAATAAGAGTAAGCAAACTGGCCTAACCTCCTTGGTGATTTGCTTATGACAAGCAATAAGCTTTTACTACATATTTTGAGTTTATTTAGAGGTCAATGGCTTATACCATTATAATAGCAATGACTTTCTAGATAGAACATGACAAGTCGTCTGTTTTTTTTCGATAGGACAGGCATTTGGATACTGGCCACCTTTTGTCTGTATTTTTGAATCTGAAGTGTTATGTTTGGGCTTTTTTTATTTCTTAAGTAGGTATTGTTATCGCTAATATCTTTTTATGTGGTGCATATTGGTTTTATTTGTCCAAACGTACTCGTATTTATTTTATAACTTGCAGCTATAACACAAGATAAACTTGCGACAACACAAAACTTTAAGCGAATTGATTAACCTAGATTTTAGGTAGGTGTGGTAGCGTAAGTTTTGCTAACAAAGTGGGGAAAAGTATAGGGAAGTAGATTTCGTTATAAATGCTGCCAGTTTGCTGGTAGGCGACTCTACGCCTAAGGTCATGTTTCAAATTTTGCCAATACCACGACGAGTATTAAGTTCCAAAGGGGCTGATCGGTTATAATTAAGTTATCATTCGGACCGGGGGCTGGAATTTATCACTTCTACTTATATTTGACGAATTAAAAAGGGGGTGGCTGCGGTTTGAGCGATCTGTTCAATGTAAGGGGGTTCTGATAAAGTTTTAACATTTTAATTGTGTTTTATGTCCATACTTATTCATGGCTAAAACTTTGCCCGTGGAATACCACACCTTTAAAGTTTCTTTATTATTCCATCAAATTTTTGGCGTTTCAGGACTAGGTTTCTTTGAAATGTAAGTTTACAAACTAACTAGTCGCCTCTGTGGTCTAGCGGTCCGGGTGTTGGACTTGACTGCATGAGGTCCTGGGTTCGAATCCCGGGTCGGCCAACATAAAGAGAATTGGAATTTTCCAATTTTCTAATTAAAAAAAAATGTTGGTCGGGATTGGAAATGTGCCCGGTTGGCGATAGGCTTGCCACCTATCACATTGTGGGACTTAGTGTCTTCGGCTAGTCGTGAGTGCCTTGGTTGTACCTCTGCCTATCTCTACGGGGATATGGGCGTGAAGATACTTTTTACAAACTAACTAAGTAGTAGCTCGTAAGGAGTGAGAGTCAATTCGGTCGTCTATAACACCTTGACTAAACTTTATGGTAAGATTTTAGATACATGGAGAATATGGGTTTGTTCCACCATTTAACGGATTCCTGCATCAGTGCTGGTCACTGTTGAATTAATTGACAACGCACAATCAGCACTTTTCGTGGACACAGGTGATGAGAATTCCTGATCCTCAGGAAATATTTATGCTTGTCTCTAAAACTCTTAAAAAAACACCTTACGTAACGGAGTTTTTTCCAGGCATTTAATACCTATTATATCGCCCATGTAGTCTAGCGGTCCGATGTTGGACTTAACTTCATGAGTCCAAGTCCCGTTGGATTCCATGACCCCGGAATAAAATGTGTTTTTTTGCAATTTTGTAATAAAAAAAACAATATTGTTGTATTGGACATTTCTCCGGAGTGCGATAGGTTGCCACCGATCACATTGTGGGACTTTAGTGTCTTCAGCTATTCGTAGGTTGTACCTCTGCTTACCTCTACAGGATTACGGGCATCAAGATACTAATGAGAAGTAAAAATATGCATTCGCAAACTTAATTTTGGATAGTTTATCTGCGTTTTTGTACAGATAAACAAACAAACTCATTTCTCATGTTTGGGGAATTTTTCAAATTCAAATTATAATTGGGGAAAATACACGAGGAAATAGCCAAAGTGACAGTATTTCTAAGAAAATTTTGTATCTCATTCTTTTTCTAAAATATATTTTACGCATTAACTAATTTGTTAAAGATAGAAAAACGAAATACTTGCAATGTGTGTGGTTGTATATTAATAAAATACTATTAAATTATTGATGTTTCTGTAACATCACAACAAAGCCGAACACACCTGTCTACTCTACTACTAGTCGCTCAACCACTCTAGAGAAGCCGCCAGGTACTGGTAGGTATTGCATAAATGTTGCTAAATATTTATAAACGGGACAGTAAAACAAAACGTCACTTAACGATAACGATATTTCGATAACGATATAACAGAATAGACTATAACCCCGTCCCTTCTGCGCAAACAATTATCTTATTGCTGTAGTCTAGGGGCTATGCAAAGAATATTCTAATATGCAGATACGTCTCAGTTAGAGTATATTTTATTCTAATATTGTATTTATCTAAGTGATTTCTTAAATATATAAGGATGTTGCTAGCTATTATAGAATGTCTGTGTCTGAGGGTTTATTGAATTTGTATATATAAGCGTTTTTAACTAACATCTGTATCACAAGCTTATACCTTGAGAACTACTTATGTGTACATAAAGATTATTTAAAAAAGTTTGTTATTTCTTACTTCCCAGTTTTGTAAAGGTTTTAGTTTTTGTGTTCTTGGTTATTTAGTAATTACTATTTTTAGTTTTTTGTTCCCTACTAAAAATATTCAGTACACGTTAAATTTTTTATTACGTTTGACGCTTATTACCTTAACTAACGTTTTTTTTATACTTAAAAATATATTACGATTTGTAAATATTTTTAATTTATAAATACATATTACAACAATATTTACTAACTACTAGATACTGTAATGCCATGGCTTATTTATTAATCTCATATTTTTTAAGTGAAACTTCTTTAGAATCGTTGTGATTTCAAAACGGGTGCAACGGAAAAACGACAGGTAAGAGACACAAATATATATTAATCTCATTCTTTTGCAGGTTAGGGACACAAATATATATTCATCTCATTCTTTTCTCGATTAACTGTAGTTTCACTTCTATCGTGTGTGAATCGCACACATACCCTTTTTTTTATTTTCCTTACCCTAAGAGTGAGAGTTTGAATATTTTTCTGCGTTTATATTGTATCTATTAAATGAGAGGTGATATATTTTTCTGTGTTGGTCCGGGTCCGCTGAGTAGAATAGACCATTTACCTCTCTGCCAGGCAGCTCATAAGAGGCGAGCATAGGTTGAAATATAGGTCATCTCTAACAATACCACTTATGGTGGTAGAGTGGTAAGCATCAACTTATCCGAGTAGGGTTCCACTTTCATACCTATTCCTGATGCAAAAATGACTCTGTAATATTTCGGCACTGAGGGTAAGGCAGCCAGTAAACTTGCGCAATAGGCCTGACATGATGGCCACAGGACAGAGGCGCGCCTATAACATCTATAATGTCTATAAACCACAGTTACCTCTTACTATCAAAAGAGCCGTGTTAATGCTCGTTGACTTCTTTCGTAAAAAAGACGAATGTTTACACACTCGCCATTAATATCCCTTAGAAATTACCTCCTATTTTTCAATCCTTAAAGTAGATGCTATTATTTGAAATCTAAGTCTGGCCGATTTAATGATTACTTAAAAAACGAGTGATATATTTCGGACTAGTGAATAAAAAATGATATGTTACTCTTTAAAATCAGTGGCCGTTATTTACATATCATCATATTTTTATGGTCAGAATTAAACAAAAAAAAAACGTTAGACACTGGCGACATATAATGAAAAAAATTCGAAAGAAGGATCAAAATCGGACTCGGAATATAAAAATGTTATATTTACAAGTATGCGTTGTCTAACATTTATAAATAATAGTTTGAAAAACTAACGACGTTGCTTTCATATCTAGCTGAACAAAAAAGTAGAAAATAATTTTCTATAAGTTAAACAAAAAAAATTGTGACGCAGAAAAAGCACTGACGCATAAAAGTGTGGGGTGCCAGGTTACAGTTGTTTTAAAATAATACTTAATTTAACAGATATGAGGAATTGTGAACTTATTATAAAATGTCATAAACATAATGTAGATATCAACGAAGTCAATAAATGTTCCTAAAAAAACGTCTACCGTTTTCGCGTCACTTCAAAAAAAATGTAGTCTGAGTTTTAGGGGTAAAGATATTAGAACTGCCGCTTCTGTGTAGTTACTTTAATCTTACATTATAAAACCAATTGGGCCCTGCCCTATTGAGTTTTAACGCGCTTTTGTGGGTTAAGAAATGGGTCCAAATAAACTAGACCTGTCTATCGTCAGCCAACTTTTGACTATACAAAGGGGATACAGGTCTGTATAAACTGGTTGATGATAAAATTTATTTGTTTGTGATCGAATTATAATCGATCTAGCATTGCGATACGAATCTTTATGACAATAAAGCGGTATATTGTTAAGTAATTTTATGAAGATGTATTAAATAGTAATGCTATCATAAAATATTTAAAGGAGGATCATATTATTGCTGTTTGTACTCTTTATATCGTTGGTCGTATTAATATGAAGAGTGCGCATCGAACAATATTAATAATGATGGCATAGTAAACATTTTGTAATTAAGGTATTTTTTTATGTTAAATATATTAACCACTAAAGTAAGTATCTTCACGCCCATGTTCCTGAACAGGACAGCAGAGACACAATCAGATGACCCGTCGAAGACACTAAGTCCCAAAACGTGATAATTCACGAGCTTATCGTCTATAGAGCACATATCCAATCCCGGGTCACGCTATTTTCTTAAAAAATAGAAAATATATGTTTCATTTTTCTATTCTGTGGTCTAGCAGTTTAGTTGTTGGACTTGGCAGCATGAGGTCCCGGGTTCGAATCCCGGGTCAGGCAACAAAAAGAAAATTTGGTTTTTCCAATTATCTAATAAAATATATGTTGCTCGGGATTGGATATGTGCCCGGTTGGGTATACACCTTTCACATTGTGGGACTTAGTATCTTCGGCTAGTCGTGGGTGCCCTGGTTGTGCCTCTGCCTTCCCGTTCGGGGATATGGGCGTGAAGATGATTTTTTTTTGTTGTCCGACCCGGGGATCGAGTCCGTAATCATAAGAAGCGAAGTTCAGCGCTGGACCGTTAGACCACAGAGGCGATATTATACACTATTTTATTTTAAACTGTGTTGACGGTGCCAAACGTTATGATGTAACTTAATTCTGAAATAATGCGTAAGTAATTATTTCAAAAAGAATTGAATTAGGTATATAGGTATATACCTAACATGTTTCAAAACCATTGTCTGCAGCAAAAAACGCGTTTAAAACATTTCTACAATCTCAAAAATTACTTAAATTTTCGTGTTGATTTGAAAAATATTTATATGTGCGATTGCCAGTTTTATCACCTTAGCCCGGTTCCTATATTCAAGAAACGAGTCGTTTTGTGTACGGATGGTAGTATTTTGTACAACGAGTAAGATTGCTACCAACGGTTGCTCGTTATCGACAATTAAATTTGATATTTTTTTGAAAATATGAATAACGCTCCGTTACTTTGAGCAAATCACAAATGGTTTAACTTACGGATTATATATATATAAAATCCGGGTATAAGTCATTGGAAAATTCTACATTGATTTCTGTTTCGGTATCTTATAATACATATTATCTAGTACACGTTCTGTAATAAATACGTATGCTAAAGATAATATCACCTCTGTGGTCTAGCGGTCCGGGTGTTGGACTGCATGAGGTCCTGGGTTCGAATCCCGGGTCGGCCAACAAAAAGAAAATTGGATTTTTCCAATTTTCTAATAAAAAAAAATGTTGGTCGGGATTGGAAATGTGCCCGGTTGGCGATAGGCTTGCCACCTATCACATTGTGGGACTTAGTGTCTTCGGCTAGTCGTGGGTGCCTTGGTTGTACCTCTGCCTACCTCTTCGGGGATATGGGCGTGAAGATACTTATAAAACGTTTATGATAATATATATCACAAACAGAATGTTTACAATACTTGTTAAAAACGTATTTTTTCAAATTACAAAATGTTATCCTCCCACTTTTTCATGTATACAATCAGGAAGTACCTACCTAAACTTGTAAATGCTTTATAAAGTTAAAAGGAATAAAACTTCAATCAGTATTTCCATTTCATTAAACAACAAATCAATGGGTTAAGAGTAACAATGTACAGTCACGAATAAAACAATCTGTTGTCCAAACAAACAGAACAGTTGGAGCTGTCTGTCATGCTACAGTGGCCCGTGACGCGCAATTAAAAAACAATATAGGGCTGCCAAAAAATCAGTCTCGTAACATTTAACAGATAGCATAGAATATTTTTTTATGAAAGTGGAAGAGGTTAAATTTAAAAATGTTTGTTGGCACTTTGATTGTTGTTGGAAATAAACGACCGGAATATTTTGCACAGCGGGTAATACAATCTAGGCCTGTGAATTTATGTCACATTAAAACTCACTGTTTGTGTCTTTGCGACACAAATAAAATACATTTTAACTCTAGTTTCGGTGACTTTTGACGCCACCTCAACCTAATACCTACGTATTACTTATTACTTAAAGAAATACTGGAATAAAATTAGATTAACATACACTCGAATACACACATATTTATGTTCATCACATATGTGCTTACCCCTGTTGAAAATAGCACTAGACTCTTGCTGATGGTTGCCGGCGTTAGGGATTAGGCATATATGCCAAGTCCTCGCTAATTTAAGCCCGAATTTTAACGGCGAGTTGTGTGTACGTTCATATTTTTTTATGCGAGAGGACAGCGAGAGCGCACGACTCTTATGATGTAAGAGATAACCGAGACTTATAGACACCATAGGTGTTACAGTTGCATTGCTGTCTTGTGGCAAGGATATTAGGCCTAATGTGCATGTCGACCGGCTTCTATACTTTCTGGACCGTAACATGACAGTGTCATTATGGCGACAGGAACAGTAAAGAAAGTGGACTCCCACCCAGGTAAGTGGCTGCACAGCACTTTACCACCAAAGGTCTTGTTAGTAATGATCCATTTTACCTTTTCTCGCCTCTTACGATCTGCCAGGCAGAGGAATAGATGGTCTATTCTTCTAAGGATCCGTACCAACACGGGAAAAATTTTCGACGACATTGCAGTCACATCTTTACATGTGACACTTGAGTTTGAGATAACATATTTTCTTGTCATTTGCAAATAAAATATTATGTAATATTACATATAATCTGTACATACGTATAGATTGGATTTAGCGATGTACATATCAGATAAGCTCATTTTTGGTATTTCACTTGTTTACATATTATTTAAGTATGGTATGTATAAAAAGTATCTAATATCATAAAACAATGTGAAATATATTAGCATATTGTAATATAAAAATGTTGTGTTATTTTTACATGTTTATTTGTAATTAGCTCAATTCTTTTTTAATTTGTTTTAACTTATAAGCTAAAATTTGTAGTTTGTAAAATTTGTAGATGATGCTATTCCAATAAATATCTAGAAACAAAAGATTGATGACCCTAATTGACATTGGAAATAAAGATAAATTCATAGCGCAGTGCTTACAATAAAAACGGAGGGGTGGTCCGAATTATCTCATAATATAATACGCACAGGAGTATACATCTGACTTGATTGTTGTATGGCACATTGATACAGTGGGGTGGCTGTGTGAATTCAATTATTAATCTATTTGTCTTCTGCTCTCTTTACCCCCTTTTTACTTTTACTTTATAAAATTGCCCCTAGTTCATGTTTTGGTATTGTAAGCTAGTTCATAAAACTAGTATTTATTGGAGATTTTGTAAAATTATTGTAGTTCGCTTTGTTTAAGCAAATGCTAGATACCTATTATCAAGCTCCAGTTTCGAGATTGGAATGTTTTTAGAGATACAAAAGATCTTATGTATCTCTAAAAATATAACCTGACTACGATAAAAAATATTAGCAGTAATTTTAAAATTCGCAATGCTTTACATATTTTTTTATAGTCCCAACTTTAAAATGCATAATATTTTGTAACAAAACCCGTAACACACATATTCCACAAATATATAATTTTCATTTCGTTTCATTTGAAATATGAGTATGATATTATTATTAAATTATACAAGCTGTCTGTTTCGGCTTCGTTCAGATGGTAATATTTTTATCATAAATTGAGATGTAGCTATCCTATCTTTCAAGTTGGATCAAACTGCACACGGTGTGCAAATTTGTATGAAATCGGCTAATTAGTTTAGGAGTCCACCTGATAACGTGACACATAATTTTATTGATATATCAGCGCTGCACTTTTTTATAGTTGCACCAGTACTTTGAATTATAATAACTACCTATCTATGTTATTTTTGAAGCTATTCACAGATGGAAAACATGTCACATCACACTATCAGGTAATTTGTTACAAAAATGCACAAAAATCTTGTGGTTTATCTTTATGTCTACTTATATAAAACAAAGTCGTGTTTGTTTTACTTTTTTTAACTCAAGAACGGCTTAACCGATTTAGCTGAAAATTAATATGGAAGTACAAATAGTAAACGGTTATACCTAGGATACTTTCTCTCGTTCGACTCTGAGAAAACTAGAAACAACTTTTAAATTTTTCCCATACAAAACTGAACTAGTGGAAACACGTTCGCAATTGCAGCTAGTACTCGTATCTTCTAAGTCTCCATTAGATCGCCATGTTCTCTTAGTTTTTTTAAGGTTTGATAGTTGTTGTTTATGTTACATGGTGTATCACGTAATCCAAGGACCGTCTTTGTGGACTAACGGTGGTCTCACTCTTTTGCCTTTGTATCTTTTTGGAAGTAAAGATGCTAAATATTATATCTATGTTCAAAGAGAGACTTACTATGAGTACTGTATATTTCTGTAAAATAAATATCTGTTTATGGTTTAAAATGATTTTGAAGATAACATAACAGTGAATTTTTCTTCTTAGATATTTCAAGAACATGTTTATACCATTGCAAGATTTTGGCTATTATTACTCCTTTATTACACCAAAAGTTCTGGAACTTTTGGTGAGGATAGTTTTTAAAAGGGGAATAGGTGCTTATAAAGTTGGATAGCTAAAGATTATTGCTTTTAGATATATGAAGTTTTGAAAAGTGTACCATCACTTTTAAACTTTTCATGAAATGTGTCGATATTTAGTACAACGTAGAGTTTGACCCATGTAATATCTGTGTGGTCAATTGAGTACCTACTCAACTAGATACAATCCAAATAATAATCCGGAGCAAGAACGTAACCTTGTGGGACGCCTTTAAAATAAATAAACGTTTAGAGAACACATGGCCTACTCTTTTTGTCATGGTCTTATCTAAAATCTTGTACCCACTTAAGAAGATGACCAAGGATTTCAGAATTATCCAATTTTCTAATTTAATAGGGACTCGATTGAAACTTTGTTATAGTCCAACTTAATTACATCTATGGGGTCTCGTTTATCCCAGTTCTTTAATAATTAAAGTTTATAATAGTGGAAAAAACTAGAAAAATGTTCTAGACAGATTTTCCAAATTCAAAACTCAATGGTAAAATATGCACATTAACAACTAGAATGTTAAGCCTCTTACTAAGTAAGTTTACCGGTAATCTAATCAACCAAACCCAAATTCCATAATGGAAAACACTTACATTGTTGTTGAAGGAAAAAAGAAAGGCAATGGCAACAATCCGGACAAGTTAGAATAGAATAGACCATCTGCCTTCCAGCCAGGCAAGCTTGTAAAAGGCTAGCATAGCTAACACCGTGACATCTGACTAAGTGATAGAGTTTCGCAGCGACTCGCATGGATTGGTTACCACCGCCTTATCTATTCCTGCGTCATAACTTGCCAATGATGTGTTCCGGTTCGGAGGATAACGTAGCCGGTACATTTACTTTTGCTCAAGGGCTAACATCCCGGCCTAAGGTTGGCACCATTACCATTTTTGGTGTTTCTAGGCGGTGTAAATTTCTTACCATGAGAAAATCCGTCTGCTTATTTGCCTTCCAATATCATAAATATAAAATAAAAGAGTTATTTGCAAGACTATCCCCTAGTTCGAGAGTTTGTAGTAATAAAATAATCCTATTAATATTATAAATGCGAAAGTTTGTAAGTATGGATGTATGGATGTTTGTTACTCTTTCACGCTCGAATGGCTGAACGGATTTGTCTGAAATTTGGAAGACAGATAGATTGTTACCTGGATTAACATATAGGCTATTTTAATCCCGATCGCACACCGTGTTTCTGTGAAAACGCGGGCGAAGCCGCAGGTAGCAGCTAGTTCAGCAATAAATTAAGCACAGATTATTGTACTAGCAAGCGATGTGGTAGTCGCATTCCTATACGCTGCCAGGTTCCCCTGATAAAGTCTACCAGACTTTAAATACATGTTTTAGAACAAATGGGAAAGCAATTAAGTTCAAAACCCGAACAACTGGAGAAACAATGCAATTTCACAATACATTGACTAAACATGAAACCAACCGTGAGAAATAGTCGCAACTAACTCACAGTGGGATCATCTAGTCCACTTTATCACCCCCTCTTATTTATGTCTTTCAAACAAGATGTTATCCATTCATTGGAACAGTCAAGTGCAAAATTCACTATGCTTTTCAGATTATGGGAATCACGCCTAGCGTTATATTTCTCAAAGAACATATATCAATTATCTCGTCATTGTAATATCAACCTTATCTGCCTCACTTTACGGGTTGAAATGAACTATACTTGAGTTTTGTACTAGCAATTACACAAGTTAATTCTAGAAGGTTCTAATTCTTATTTACAAAGTTTTGGATATTCGTTCATATCACAGTTAGGATAAAGTAGAAGTTTAAATGTATGTGAGAATGAATATCAAGAGGCAGTTAGCGCTTAATCTCTGGGGGTTACAGTAGCCCCAAAGCTTTGTGGGGTGGGTGGAAGTTTATGAAGGTGCACTTGTTGGCTGGGGAATTACAAAAACTGTTATTGTTTCATATGAGAGGGTGTTTTTATGAGTTAATAAAATGTAAAAATTGCTATTGTGTAAATATATCACTTATTTTAAACATATCATTTATTTTGAAATTTCGTCTATATTTTCAAAAGCATTTATTTGTGTAATTTTTATTTAAATGTGAATGTACAAAATATGCAATTTACGTAACATTTTACAGTTATAATTTATTTTTTTATTTTATGGTGTCATTAATATTAAAATTTTCCCCGTGTTGGTCCGGGCTCCTTTGCAGAATAGACCGGCTACCTTCCTGCCAGGCAACTCGTAAAAGACGAGCATATGCCTACCGTCACTAACACCGTGACATCCAACTAGGTGGTAGAGTTTCGCAACAACTCGCCAGGACTGGTACCACCGCCTTGCCTATTCCCGCCGCCACAACGTCAGTGCTTGACATTGACGTGTTCCGGTTCGGAAGATAAGGTAGCTGGTAAGCTTACTGTTGCTCGAGGCCTAACATTCCGGCCTCAGGTTGGCAACGCACCATTACCACCTTTGGTGTCTCTAGGCGGCGTGAATTTCTTACCATCAGGAAGTCCGTCTGCTTGTTAGCCATCCAATATTAAAAAATATATTTTAGAACTATGTGTTATTGGTGGTAGTGAAAACTGAGTTATAGAATTTTTTTGTCATTAAAATCTTAACTATTCTCTATCTCACGTTATCAAACATTGTCTCACGGAAAATAACAGCTAGAAAACTCATAAGACGTTCCTAGAATTGAAGTTTGAAAGGAACGCGCGTAGCAATGTGCCTTTTTTTGTTTATTAACAGACACCAAGATCGCCTCTGTGGTCTAGCGGTTCAGTTGTTGGACTTGACTGCATGAGGTCCCAGGTTCGAATCCGGGGTCGGGCAACGATAAGAAAATTGGGTTTTTCCAATTTTCTAATAAAAAAAATGTTGCTCGGGATAGGATATGTGCCCGGTTGGCGATAGGCTTGCCACCTATCACATTGTGGGACTTAGTATCTTCGGCTATACGTGGGTGCCCTGGTTGTGCCTCTGCCTATCGCTTCAGGGATATGGGCGTGAAGATACTTTAAAAGACAAAAATTCTTACGACCGCAGAATCAAAAAATACCGTATATCGTTGCCGTTCGGATAAAACCACGAACGTAAACTAGTGTAATTACGAGCGTGGGACTTATTTATCCCGTGAAAGTAAGATAATCAATGAAACAAGCTTAAAATTGAGATAATTTGTCTCTCGAGAATAAAGTCCCAACGGAGTAAACAATCATCCAAACAAGCAGACCCCTTTATTTAAGGGGCTGTTTGACACGCGCTTAGCAATGTGCAAAGAGTGTAAAGTTGCAGGGGTCAAGTACAACTGGAGTCTGTTATTTGATCATTTCGCACGAATATTAGATAAGTCGGGTACCTCGAGTGAGAGATGTAATATAGTGATAATATTTCAATGGTAGGTGAAAATAATCATTGTTATATTATGAGTGATTGGGAATTCTCGTCGTCATACACATTTTCACAATATAATTTTGTTAGCAAACATAAATGTATTTATTTATTAGTTATTATAACAATACGTGTTTTTATTTTTTTGGCTAATCCTTACCAGATCATATTAGGTATATAGCAAATTGTTTTTTTTATGTAAGCGTAGTTAGTACGCTTACATAAAAAAACAATTTACATAAAATAAATAATATTAGTGGTAGATACCTAAGTATCTACCACTAATATTATTTATTTTGTTTTACCGGTCTTTTCGTTGAGACGTAAATAGACGTAGTACCTGTGTAAGTACCTGTCTATTAAGTGTATTATAAAAGTAAATTACGTTACATGTAACAACATAGTGGAATTACTTATATTTTCTTCGCCAAACCAAGTAATGCTATTAGATTTGTGACACCATTAAGCGACTCTCTAATGATTGAACGCTAATGATTCAGATAGTTAGTCTTATTAAATTTAGATAGGTACCTACCTATTGTAAGGCATACTAGATACAGATAGTAACCACTTAATATTGACAGGTAAAGAAGTCAATCTCATGCATGTATCTCATGAAATATTTATTAAAAATATAAATAATTTCTGTGATTTAAATGTTAAAATGTTTGTAAATATTAAATTTCTTTAAAGTTAATAAATATTTGCACACTACAATGTGCTAGAATATTTTGGTATACCTAGCTAAATATCTTTCTTTCTTTCTTTCTTTCTTTAGGTATTGGCCTTCACGTTAGTATTTTGCCATTAGTCAAGTAGAAATTTGCATCAAATTTTAATTCAATTTTAATCAATTATAATTAGTCATCAGTCATAAGTCGTCAGTAAGTCATGTCTGGGTCTTGAGTAAAACGGCGGCTTTGTTACTCAAGCTCGTCTATTGAGATTTGGCGGCAGCGAGGAAATACACGATACACTAATTTCTTCATGATTTCTCATTTGTGCACTTTTACTGAACAAAATTAATCTAATTCCCACCTAAATTAACTAATTTCACTCAATATAAACACGAAATTCAATAACTATGAAAAAATTACGACCATCTCCATTCACGATGGCGCCAAAACCCCGACCTAAACATCTTTGTAACAACCAAAGAGTATATAAATACTACGTAATAAGAGTCGGGACTTCCGTAAATACATAGCAAACCCGAATTTTGTATGAAGTTTACTTGAAAAGGTATAACCCGTATAATTTTGAAAGTAAGTCTAAAGGCATTCAGATATAAGGCAACTAGTGTCATATGATTTGGGCGAATAAAAAAACATAGCAAACTTATTTTTTTCATCTTTTATATGAAAGATGCGCTAAACTGGTAACAACCTTTTAACCTACATACATGTGCCCGGTTGGCAATAGGCTTGCTATCAAACACATTGTGGGACTGAGTGTCTTCAGCTAGTCCTAGGTTGCTATCGTGCAGTTGTAACACTTATTATCGTTATTATTTTCAAGAAATAGAATACATACATTTTCTATTTTTTGCTGCCCGACACGGGGGTCGAGCCAGGGACCTCAAGAAGTCAAATCCAACGCTGGACCACTAGACCGATATAATATAATATATAAACCGATAATTACTTAAATATTTTAATATAATAAATAGAATTAAAATGATTTAAGCATGTGTATTGGGACATAGTTACAAAATATTCGACCATATTATGGTATGCAGACATTTTAACAATACCAAAAGTTACTATTATCTACTATTTTTTTAATTGGATCAAATTATTTACATGAATCTAATACAGGCTTCATTATTTACTACAAATAATTTAATAAGTTAAACCCTAGCTACCGTAAACTATCACTTCTCCAATCCTAGCACGTCAGAAGTAAACCGAAAAACGGACCTCCCGGCAACTAAGCTATCTTTAATTGTATTAAATTTAGAGTGCTTGAGTTTTTCTCCAAAAGAGTCGTTTAGGCTATGTTTTTTTCTAACATTGAGTTAAATACTTAGGTAGGAAAAAAAAACAATAATATTAATAAAACTTTTAATTTTAATTTATTTTACACTTTATTGTACACGTAATATAAAATTGACAGTGAGAAAATACAAATATAAATATTGTACAAAAGGCGAGCTTATCTCTTACAAGAGATATCTTACAGCTAACCTAAGATAGAGAAAAACGATACAAAATAAAAAGCGATAGGTAGACAGTGTACAAGCTTAAGATAAAAGAGAGAAAAAAAAATAAAAACTTAATTAAAATTATAAACTATTCTACATAAATACTTACTTAATACTAATATAAATAATAAAAAAGGTATAAAAAAAATGATATAAATGTTATACCTACTAATAGTTAAATCCTAACAATAAGTGCTACCATTATGGACTAGAGGAGTAAAATAGTTTTAAACGATTTTTAAATGAGGTTATGGATTAACTATTTCGAATATCAAGGGGAAGGGAGTTCCATAGTCTTATAGCATGAACTGTGAAAGACTGGGAATAAAAACTGGAGTTATGAGTAGGAAAACGTAAAAGTGCAGCTACGGAAGAACGACAAGGGGAACCCGGAGGATGAAGGAAATGGAAACGCTCTTTCAATTATTTTGGAGCATTAGGGTTAAAATGATGTTAAATAGGAGACACAATAGATGAATATTTCTGCGCTGACGAATGGGAAGCCATTTCATTTGGACGCAGTACTGCGATACGTGATCGTATTTGCGTATTTATAGGCTCCAACTCTTTGCTTCCAACTCGACTTTAGACGACCATGGAAACATGCCGCCTACCATCCCGCGGTGTGAAGTGTCTATGCCAGAAATAAAGTTTCTGCAGAGTTCAGTGCGTTGAACACTTATTTCATTGGACGTCAACGAGTCGAGTGGGCCCGATGGTATCCCTCCGATTGTTCTCAAAGTGTGTGCTCCTGAGCTGGCACCGGTTTTAATGCGACTCTTCCGGCTCTCCTATTCATCAGGCATTGTACCGAATTCATGGAAGACCGCTTTAGTACATCCGATCCCTAAAAAAGGTAACCGCTCGGATCCGTCCAATTACCGACCTATAGCTATAACTTCCTTGTTTTCCAAAGTTATGGAATCCATAACAAACTGCGAGCTCTTAAGGTACTTAGAGGAGCACCAGCTGTTAAATGATCGTCAGTACGGTTTCCGTCGTGGTCGTTCAGCTGGTGATCTTTTAGTTTACTTAACACACCGATGGGCGCAAGCAGTCGAAAGCAAGGGAGAAGCATTGGCTGTCAGTTTGGACATAGCGAAAGCCTTATATCGGGTGTGGCACAAGGCTATCGAAGCTTCCTTCTTACGGTCTTCCTGAGAAATTATGTACATGGATCACTAGTTTTTTGACGGGGCGTAGCATCAAGGTCGTTGTCGACGGTGTGTGCTCGGAGTCCAAACCTGTCAATGCTGGTGTTCCCCAAGGCTGTGTGATTTCTCCTACTTTGTTTCTTCTGCATATCAATGACATGTTGCAAATTAGTGACACTCATTGCTATGCGACGACACTACTGGGGAAGCCTTATACGTTGGCCGACATAATATATCGCGGGAACATGTCATCGAGAGCCGGAACCAACTTGTGTCTAAAATTGACAATCTTTTGTCTGAAATTTCGTTTTGGGGCCAGCAGAATCTGGTGCAATTTAACCCTAACAAGACACAAGTTTGCGCGTTTTCCGCTAAAAAGACTCCCTTTGTCGCTTTGAGAGCGTTTCGCTTTCTGCCACAGCCTGCATTGGTATACTCGGCGTTGACATTTCGAGTAATGTTAAATTTCGTGGTCATCTGGAGGAGAAGGCTAAAATAGCCTCTAAAAAACTAGGTGTACTCAGTAAAGCGAAACAGTATTTCAAGTCGGCCTATCGCTTACAACTATATAAAGCGCAAATTCGGGCTCATATGGAGTACTGTTCTCAACTCTGGGCAGGGGCTCCACAGTACCAGATCCTTCCGTTTGACCGCATTCAACGTGGAGCAATTCGAATTCTTTAGCGTTGTGTAGAGATGTTGGGTCACTCAGTTTTCTCTACCGCATTTATCATGGGGAATGCTCTGAGGAGTTGTTTGGTTTAATTCCAGCCGCTGATTTCCACCTTCGGACATCGCGTCAGAGCTTAAGGTATCATGCCCATCATCTCGATGCGTGGCGACAACTGTGCGATTCCGAAGAATTTTTTTACCCCGTATAACACCTTTGTAGAATCAGTTACCGAGGCCGGTATTCCCAAACGATTATGACTTAGGAACCTTCAAGAAAAGAGCGTACTCATTCCTTAAAGGTCGGCAACGCATCTGTGATACTCCTGGTGTTGCAGATGTCTGTGGGCGGAGGTGATCACTTTCCATCAGGTGACCCACTTGCTCGTTTGCCTCCTCTTCTATAAAAAAAAATAAGGCCGTAAATAAACCGAATGCAAAGATTTTGCAATCGCTCGAGCTTGTTTAAAAGTTCCTCAGTGGCATCCGGATAGCAGGAATCTGCGTAATCTAAAATTGGTAGTATAAGGGAAGACATAAGGAATAATTTAGTTTTTAGAGGAAGTAAATTTTGGAAGGGTTTAAGAGAATGGAGAGAAAAATAGACTTTTTTGCTAATGCTGTTGACATGAGAGTCCCAGGAAAAATTTGAACTAAAAACTGCTCCTAAATTTTAATTTTAAACAACCGTCTACTGAAAAAAAGTAATAACTTTTTCGTTGCTAAATTTTTTCACTAAAATTTATAAAAAGGTAGGTGACGGGCTAAAGACATCAGCTCTCGCATTTGTTTAATTTGGCGTCTTCGAAACTGGCGTGTTTGTATGAAAACAGTAATAAATATGGAAGACGTTAGACAGGTTTGAATGAATCATGAAATTTGGCTCTTAATATTCTCTGCCTACCTCGCAACGGGTTAAGCGTTATATTTATGTACCCATTTTTTGTTATTCCAGTTTTGCACAAAAAAAAATTATAAGAATATTTTAAGCGAGTGACACTCGCGATCGCAATGATCTAGATTGGACCATACCACTGCTTTACTTATTCTTGTTGCCATTACGTAAGATCAATGTCTATTTTTTGTACTTTTTTACTTTTTGAGAGTAAGTTATTTTTCTATAGTAATATACCAAATAGTGGACGACTCTCCTGATTATCCGTCGCCTATAGACACGATAGACAATACAAATTACCCCCGTGTTGGTCCGGGCTCCTTTGCAGAATATACTATCTGCATTCCTGCCAGGCAGCTCGTAAAAGGCAGGCATAGGCTTACCGTCACTAACACCGTGACATCTGACTAGGTGGTAGTCTCACAACGACTCTACCGGATTGGTACCACCACCTTACCTATTTCTGCCGTCATAACGTCATGACGTGTTCCGGTTCGGAGGGTAAGGTAGCCGGTAAACTTACTTTTGCTCGAAGCCTAACATCCCGGCCTCAGGTTGTCAACGCTCCATTATCACCTTTGGTGTCTCTAGGCGGCGGGAATTTCTTACCATCAGGAAATCCATCTGCTTGTTCGCCTTTCAATATCATAAAAAAAGCGTTGTTGTCTTATGGTCAGGAACTACGTCACCTTGATCCACTTAAGCACATGGAATAATTCTCACAGGATGCTGTTACCAAATTACTTTCATACTTATTGTGATGAAAATGTGACAAACCCGTAAAACGCCATTACAGTTTTAAAAAAGAATAATGAGTTTTGAAAACAGATAAGAAATATTTTATTTCCGATTTAAACGGTCGGGAGGTATTATTGTAACAACATTCAGCATCAAACAGAAACGTAATGTATTTCGAATGCACCAACCAATTAGCTCCGACGAAATAGACCAAGCACTCAGCCTAAGGTACAATCAAATCGAAAACCTTTAATATTTAATAAGGCTCTGTTAAAAATTCTCTCATCCCCTATTATTTTCATCGCCCCTACTCGATAATGCTTTTATGTTCCCCACTCACAAAAAATGAAATAAAGAGTAAATTTAAAGTTAAAATTGACTTTGACGGATGACAGCTAGACGCTGACCCTTGACCGTCTTGTGTTGATTTTCGTTAAAACATTTATTGCTGTTGACATATTATAGTGAGTGCAGCTGTAGGGCAATACGATATGGTACTGTCATTTACAAAAGCAATTTTATTCAGAGCAAATTTTTCAGTGTGAAAACCAGTCAGTTTCCAATGTAAAAAGCAAAGTCGGTTGTAGAAAAGGCTGAGAGTATGGAGAGTCAACATAAAATATGACACAATTAAAAATGAAAACATACATACAACATAATATTGTATATTCGGTTTAAGTATTGTATCTTCACGCCCATATCCCCGAAGAGGTAGGCAGAGGCACCTACGACTAGCCGAAAACAATAAGTCCCACAATGTGATAGGTTGCAAGCCTATCTCCAACCGGGCACATTTCCAATCCCGAGTAACATTTTTTTATTAGAAAATTGGAAAACCCAAATTTTCTTGACATTGCCTGACCCAGGATTGGAACCCGGGACATCATGCAGTCAAGTCCAACACCTGAACCGCTATACCACAAAGGCGATTAAGTATAAGCAGTTTAAGTATTGTGAACAATTATTTACATTAAATGTATGTATTTTTAAACATTTAATCACCTACTTTTATTCATAAAATTTAATATGCAGTAGTTGTGAATTGTAACGGTTAAAATATGTTTTTCTTTTACAATCTAATATTTAATTTAGATGATTTTTAACGACTAAATAAGTGACTTTATAACAAACTCGTCATTTATGTCGTTGACGACGTAATGAAATATGTAATATTCAGAATTTTCACTTTAGATAATACTATTCAGCAAAGTGAAGAAACTAGGCTAGATGGTGTCTATTTACACACTTTTTTTTGATATTGGAAAGCAAACAAGCCGACAGATTTCCTGATGTTAAAAAATTCACGCCGCCTAGAGACACCAAAGATGTTAATGGTGCGTTGCCAACCTGAGGCCGGGATGTTAGGCCTCGAGCAAAAGTATGTTTACTGGCTACCTTACCCTTCGCACCGGAACACGTCAACGGCAAGCATTGGACGTTATGGTGGCAGGAAAAGGTAAGGCGGTGGTACCAATCCGGGCGTGTCGCCGCTAAACTCTACCATCTAGTCAGATGTCACGGTGTTAGTGACGGCGAGCCTATACTCGCCTTTTATGAGCTGCCTGGCAAGGAAGGCAGATGGTCTATTCTGCAAAGGAGCCCGGACCAACACGGGACAAAATGTCCGGCAATGATGAATTCACGTTTCTTACATTATTCTAAAATCATTTTAAAATCACTTTTACTGCAAAGATCTGCGCAGTAAAAAATGCCAGACTGTCCGCATGCTGTTGAAAAGGAGCAGCGTACGTACGCAGTTACTAAAACAGCCTTTCCCAAAGTGGGCGATAACGCCCCCTTGTGGACGCTGGAAGCCTAGAGGGGGGCGGTATAAATCTTGAAAAAAATGTTTTTTTTAAACTAGGCGCAACAAATATGTTATTGAGGTTATTGACAAGAAAAAACGAGGGGGGCGCTACAAAATAACTGATTTTCAAAGTGGGCGTTACATGAAATAAGTTTGGGAACCTCTGTACTAAAACAAAGAAAAGTGAAAACATAAATAAAGTGTCCATTACTTCAAAAACCGCTGACTAGGTATATTTCGTTTGTTTCGTTCCTTCGTGGTAGTTTACGGTAGATAGGGATCAATTAATTTACATTCTAAAAATGATTTGTGTTCATAAATAATCATATAATCAATACAAAAAACAGTTTGTTAGTAGTAAATAAATAATTAATATTACTAATTTGAATAAAAACTAATAAAATAATTGCACTCCACAAGTTGGTAGAATATGTTGGAACGCACAAATAATTTTGTGGCGTCTTTGTAACACTCATATTCCGCAAATAAATATTTTTTCTTTCTTTCTTTCAAACCAATTTAATTTGATAACTTTTTTTTTGTAAAATGAGACTGACAAAAAATTGTTTTATTTGTTACATTTTACATATAGGTAAATTTCATAATAAATAGCTCCATTTATGACGAGCCTTTCCCTCAATATTTTTTGTTAATTTTTGTATATAAATCGTAAATTATTTCACAGAAGAAACTCACCACGCTTTAACTGTGTAGCCTAAATTAGGTATAAATTGTGATATAAAAATACGCAGTGACTTACGGATGGACGGACAAACGGGCAAGTCCGTCCATACATATAATTCCGCCTCGTTGGTCGAGTGACTAGCGTATATGCCTCACTACGCCGACCAACTACGGCTCGAGTTCGATTCCCGACGGGGGTAGGCATTTTTGTGACATTTAGATATCTGCATTTCCGGGTCTGGGTGTTTATTAATTTTATTCTGGTATCTATTTAAGTATTTCTATCTATTACAATAGTTGACTAACACCCATAACACAAGCAAATAATTAGCTTACTTTTGGGTTAGATTCAATTTTGTAACTTGTCCGGATATATATATTTATTTTATTTATTTATATAATCCATAAGGTTTCCGTTTTATTCTATGCGTCAGGTACCCACCCTAAAAATTAAGATAATTTATCAAAGACATTTATTATCCGTAGGTCTTTGTCCATGTTTATTATACCTGCCCCTGGAATTATATACACCGTGGCCCAACATTTTGCCCTGCGTTTGACACGAATGCGGTCCTTTAATGAGTCGGGTGAGCACCTAGCCTCGTTTTGTGGTACAAGGAGCCATGAATTATATTTGGAGAAGTCATAAAAAATTAACTGATTCTGATAAACATTTGATTACTGACGTAACCGCCATATCTAAATTGCAGCTTTTTACGAATTTTTTATTCTTGTTGAAACCATATTTGAAGTTGATGTATGACGCAGTTATTAATATGTACGTAGGTTCATAACATTAAATTTAAAATGTTTGTTACATATTATTTTGTTGACTAGCTAAACCGGTGAACTTTCATTCATTTGGCGTAGATAGTATCGAGTTACTCTGCTGGGGGATTTAGCGTTAACATGTTCATGTTTATGCTTAAGGAAGATGACTACGTTCAAATGTTTCTCTACATTTCAGACTTTAAGTTAGTTGGTTACTTTAAACTGAGTGGTGATATATCTGTAATTTCTAAAATACTAAACATATGAGTTGGAAGAAATATCGGGCCATTTATACAGCACGTACTACAAAACATAAAAGAATGAACGAGAATTGGTAAACATTTTAACTTCTCCCATATAAACTCCTTTAGTGAGTGAGATAAAAGTATCATGTAACCTTTCTCGGAATATAATGTACCTATCTGCTACATTTCGTTATAATCGATTCAGTAGATTTCTTGTTAATAGCGATCGTTATATATACAAAAGGACAGCCATCCAAAATTGGAAAAATGCTGGAAACGTGTTTTGCTGTCCATATTTATTCGCCTGCACCTATTTTTTTTAAATATCTTCAATGTACAGAATTTACTTTTACACAGATTGATTATAAGTGTAGTCATAGACGTGACAGCATATTATTGTCGATTATTAAAGACTGATATATTTTATGCATTTGTGTTTTGCAAGATTTTTCCGTTACGCGCCATCTTTTTCTAATCCCTACCACGCGTGATTCGAAGTATACTTTCTCCAGCGGAGTAGGGATAGGTAAATGTCTTCAATGTATTTTGCGGCCCGTTTTGAGTAGGTTGAGTTTGTAATAGTTTATTGATATAAATTCATTTCTATCGTTTATTTAATCAATAAATGGCCATAAATGGTACAGTGACCAAAAACGGTACTTTTACCCTATTTATTCATTACTTGTGTAATTGTTTAAGTCATTAAATATCTGCATTGAATTATTTTTATCAAGTTATGAAATAAATATGAATATTAAAGTTAGTTAAATATTTTTTGTAAACTAATTAACTAATTTTTAAAGTAAATGATGGCAGAGTCCGAAAATAGTAGAAAAATGATATGTCGTAAAGAAGTTTCACTTCTTACCTGTGTACGTACACACACATATATTTTTTATAATTTTTAATAATTGACTACAAAATATCTTTTTTTATCAATTATCATTATCCCAGCGATATTTAAGCTTTTACATGGGAGAATAGGAAGTGCTTTCCGATACTGGTGTCGCTATCGTCATCCATAATGGAGATTCAGTTTGCACATTACTACGTTCATACAATCTGTGTATATTTTATATTCGCGTAGCTCACCTGTTTACGCAGAGCATGACTCTCATACCTCGCCCGTTTTTTAAGAGAAAACCACAATCTGTTTGAGTTTTTTATCACCGGATCTATCAACAAGTCAACGAGTTCCATTTTGGTAGGTGATTTTATTATTATGTATATTGATATATCAAAAAAATCTCCAGATTAATTAATCATTACTTACATCATATACATATTCGCAGGCATGCAAAGCAGCTTAAAGCAGCTTAATCTACTTTTTCCATAAATAATAAAGTAAAACGCAGAAAAGAAGATAAGTTACTTTGTATAGCATTATTTTAACTAATGTTTAACCGTCACCAAAAAAATAACGAAAAACAGTTTTCGTAAAATAACTTTCTTTACGTTTGATACGTATTTAAGTTTGAGTATATCCGTGAGCTGGGCCAATTTTATTGCGCATCTATTTTTCTTAGCTCGAGAGGAACCTCAAATTACTTGCTAGCTCTGGATTACATTTGATGCCGCGCTAATCAGTCTCACTTACACGCTAATTGCTTTTCGCACACTGCACTAATAAATAATACTTAAGCGATGTGTTTAGCCACATGTCCTATCGCTGCTCAATATATTTGTAACTTAGAAGTCATGAGTCATTTCGAGTTCCAAATGTCTCAGTTTTTGTTAGTTGATAACTTTATATCTTTAAAAACAAAAATAAATAAATAACAAGATACGTATGTGTTCTAGAGCAGAAGATTCTAAAGTGATATCAGCTCGTCTAGAAAGTTATATCTCTTTTATTTTCATATATGGTAACTTGTTAGGTATTTGTTTTATATAAAGACATGTTCTACCTAACTCACTTCTTCTCGTGCCCCTTTCAATCTTTTATTAAACTTTTCTGTTAACATAATGGCTGAGTCATCCGACTTCATCCATTACGTTTAGTATTTCTTTGCCATTAGTAAAGCCAACTACTTGTTTGCATCCTAGTCCCACGTATAGAATCACCTTTTAGAGACCTCTTAATCATAAAAACCGTGTTACATTTTTATGATTATGTTTAAAAAACTCTCGGAGGAAGCCAGGTTCCGCCTTCTTTACCTCTTTTATTCATTGAATTCCCTTTTTTAATCTGGCTCTAAGTAAATAATTACTTTTAAACCTTTTTAAAATCTATAAGTAACTAGTCGACCCAGCAAACCCGATATCGCTTGAAATTAACATCTACTAAGTACATAAGTACATAATATTTGATGCTCCGATAGTAGCGCAGTCTACTGGATCCAATGTAAAACATTACGAAATCAATGACGAGTTACAAATAAAAAAATAACCATTAAAACATTTTCCAGTGGACCACATTGTGAATTTAAGCAATTCTCACACACACACACACACAAAAAGTGTCATCACAATCACTACAGTCGGCTAAGAGGAGTTCAGTGACATACACTCGCAACAAGAAATTTATATAAGATATGCTTTTAAAAAGGTACACACACACACAAAACCGTACACACCATGGACTTAACATTGAAATACATCATCAAATAAATAGGTTTGCAAATACAAATAGATAAATAGATTTACAAGATAATACCTAACAATCCATGAGCTGCTTCCTATGTGAAGTTACTATTATCACTTTTTAGCTAAAAGTAGTGCTAGAATAGCAAGTAATAACATGCACGACTTTTAATTGATATACTCGTATTGTCTTTACCGAGGCGCTGCCGAGAGTTTGTTTTCTTTCTTTTAGTTTTGGCCTTCACGTTAGTATTTTGCCATTAGTCAAGTAGAAATTTCTTCAAGATTATTTCATTTCACTGAAAAAAATTGTCATCAAAATTTACTAATTTCACTCAATATCAACACGAAATTCAATAATTATGAAAAAACTTTGACCATCTTTTCTCTCAATAGCGCCAAAACTCCATATAAAAGTTTTGTGATAAGAGTATTGTCAGCGAGAGGAGAAATTCTTTTTTCAAATTTTGTGAAAACTTGGAATACCTAGAAGTTTTATTAGAACAGGTACCGAAATATTATTCAACCGTATAGATTCCCAAAGCATTGTCGTGAGCTGTCTCGCAGTTGACAAAACCCCAATTAAAGTCGCGTGAGAGGAAATTAAGGCAAACGTTAATACAGTGGGTAGAGCCATCACCCGACTATATTAGTTGGTTTCTGATTGGCATGCCGTGACAACTGTGACAAAATACTCAGACATGTTTTACCTTTTGTTTGTAATTTAGTAAAAGAGGATTGGTCTGCGTTCAAATCTTTTGTATAAATATTTCAGATCACGGTATTCGTGGTCGCACTCCGACGAAACGGCTTCGTTAATTTTAATGAAGTTTTATGTATATTAGTTAAATACTAAAGTAAAGTAAAATATCTTCACATACCCCCTAAGAGGTAAGCAACTAGGGCAGGGTAGGCAAACCTTTATGCATCAACGAACCATTTTTCCTAAAAAATGTTTAATGGTCAGTCATTGACGTGCCATCAAATAATTATGGCTCTCTGATTATTTGGAAAATAATAATAATAAACACTATCAAAACTCTTTATTAAAGTAAACAAAAGAGGTATATTTTGGAATGTTTTTATTACACGCATAAATTCAATTACTGTAAATTAATGTGACTTCACTTGCTGCAGGTTAGATGACAAATAATTTATGTTAGGGTTGTAAGATGTTACTTTTATCAAAGTGCATGCTGAACTAGATTCATCTGTCAAACGGTTTCTAACCGAGTTTTCAATGTTATTCATCTCTGAAAATAATGACTCGCAGGCATAGGTAGATGATAACATTGTTAAAATAGCATGAGCCAGCTTCTTTAAACAGTTAAATGTGCCTGGCAGCGCTTCCTACCTGCCACCGCGCCGCCCCCACATAGCGCACCGAATACTCCGTAGCGTAGGATCATTTACGTTAGATGGTCACAAAATACCTACTTGACACATTTTTACACATGTTTTATGAACGGCGAAGTGCCCAAAATATTGTGTGCCAATGGTTCGCCTACCCTGATTTAGGGCATTACACACCACCACTAAAATGTGATAGGTTGCAAGCCTATCGCCAACCAGGCACATATGCAATTCCGGGCAACGTTGTTTCATAAGAAAATTTAAAATACCATTTTTTTCCATGTTAGTCCGGGCTCCTTTGCAGAATAGACCATCTGCCTTCCTGCCAAGCAGCTTGTAGAAGGCGAGCAAAGGCTTTACCGTCACTAATGTCAGTGCTTGCCTTTGACGTGTTGCGGTTCGAAGGGTCAGGTAGCTGGTAAACTCACTTTTGCTCGAGGCCTAACTTCCCGGCCTCAGGTTGGCATCACACCATTACCACCTTTGGTGTCTCTAGGCGGCGTAAATTTCTTACCATCAGGAAATCCGTCTGCTTATTGCCTTCCATTATCATAAAAAAAAACTAAAGCCACCAAGGTACGAAATTCTCCCCCTATACAGCTAATCACAAAATATTTTCTAATTTAAAATAATATGTTCAGAAAATGCTAAATGATGAAAACATTTAGAACTAGCCACTGGACGCAATAACACAAATCAATATTAAAAAAAAACAGAATGTTTAATTATTATCTATGTTAATTCTGTGTGTGTGCCTACTGAGCTCATAAATCTTTTAATCTAACTCGGAAGTCGCTACACTCTACAGTAGGTACAAAAGAATCTACAAGTAAAAAAAAATATTTCCACGCCTATATCCCTGATGAGATAGGCAGAGGCACAACTAGGACACCCACGACTAGCCAATTATAATAAGTCCCATCATGTGATAGGTGGCAAGCCTATTATCAACCGGGCACACAATCCCGGACAACGTTAATTTTTATTAGAAAATTGAAAATATACATTTCCTAATTATTTCATTGCTCGACCCGGGGATCGAATTCAGGATCCCTATTACCTTCCAATAACATAAAAAAAACTATTTTTTGTTGCCGGACCTGGGTACCGGGACCTCCAGAAGTCAAGTCCGATGCCGAACTATTTACTAGACCAAAGAGGCGATTATTTTTTGGACAAATAAAGCAACATATATTTCATGTTAATATGTGTTTGATTAAAGTTTGCCACAATTATGAACAATTCGAACAATATCTAGTACCCCCATATGTTTATATTTTTTATGCTTAAACGTAAATGCGAGGTTATAAAAGGTTATTTTTTACAAAGTTATAAATATTTAATTTTCCCCGTGTTGGTCCGGACTCCTTTGCAGAATAGACCATCTGCCTTCTCGCCAGGCAGCTCGTAAAAGGCGAGTATAGGCTTACCGTCTCTAGCACCGTGACATCTGACTAGGTGGTAGAGTTTCAAAACAACTCGCCCGAATTGATACCACCGCCTTACCTATTCCTACATAACGTCATGACGTGTTCAGGTTTGGAGGGTAAGGTAGCCGGTAAACTTATTTTTGCTCGAGGCCTAACATTCCGGCCTCAGGTTGGTAACGCACCATTACCACCTTTGGTGTCTTTAAGGAAACCAGTCTGCTTGTTTGCCTTCCAATATCATAAAAAGAAAATTGAATCGATATGTAGAATTCTTTCCTCGACCGGCTAAGCTTAACAATAATTACTTATTTTTACGGTCCAACGACCAATACACAACATTATCACAACATGTTGTCTCGGCGGCGAAGTAGCGACACGCCACAACAATTATTAGATGTCAATATCCCTGTCCCCGCACGGTTGTCCGCACGGCCCATTTGACGCATAATTTGAGCTGCCTCACGCAAACTGGCACAAAAAAAC
>NJDC01003009.1:154131-167148 GCA_002245475.1 Calephelis virginiensis
AATGAATACAAAAGAGATGAAACATTTTAGACATGTCAAATTAGTCTGGACATGTCAAATTGTGACGTTTTTGTCAAAGTTTTTAAAAAGTAGATTAAACAAATATGATAAGACTAATAACATTTTGTATATACGCTAATCTGACAGCACTAAAAGTGTTTTGTTTTTTTCTATTACTTTCGATTAAAAGAAGATAGCGATAACTAAATGTAAGTTTAGTGAGCGTGCTAAAAAATTACTACCATTGCCTATCAGTTGTTTAGTGATTATGTTTTACAATATAGTTTTCTACACTATAATGACTGTGTAATTAATTTTTGCTAGGTATATTTCCAAGTTCCTTGATGAATAAATTCTTGTTTCATGTGGTCAAATTTTTTCGGCATTGATATAAAACATTTTAGATATTCTCTTAGATACATCACAAATTTTAATCTGAAGTATATTTATTTATTTTATTTAACAAAAGTTGTTACCCGTGCCCTTATAATTTATTGGAAATGAGCACTTTGACCAGACACAGAATCTAGAAATTACACCCTTAAACGTATTTTTTGGATCTAAATTTTTAAACCAAGTTATAAAGTCAAATAAATGATAGGTAAGATAAGTAAGTAATATATTACCTTAATACTCTTTGTCAAGTTTTTGGAAGAAACTAAAAACAAGAACTGCCAAAATACTCTCCAATATTGACTTTTATTTACAAAATCTCTATTATTGCATAGCAACAGTTTGATATGATATAAATGATTATTCTTTATTCCAATACAAAAACACTAATAGATTGTACTTATTCGATTAGGCTTTAGTTGTTCAATTCCTAGCACGTGAAAGCGTTGCAATTAATTACTGATAGCGGTGGAAGAGCGACTCAAGAATAAGGCAGTTGAGCGAGTTTTAAGGTTTTTAAATTTCAAAATATAAAAGACAACATAGTCTAAATTAAGGAATCAATAAAAAAACAACACCGCTTAATGAGTATAACGCCGCCTGAAAATACGTATATATGTGAGGTCGCAATTTCGAATATTTCTTTAAACGCTCAAATTTGACCTCAGTCCTTGACCACGAAGTTACAAGAGAAATGTCGAGTTACATTTACTTAATATACTAAATTTCAACAAATTGGTGATGCTACAGGTGGAGGATGACCAGACGCTGAAGCTGGTGTGTTTATGAAGGTAGGTTGACTTCCTGCCCATGGCTGAAGGTTTTGTAAAGCGCTTAAAGCGGTATTCGGCTGTGGAGCTTGGCCAGCATTAGGTGGAGCTTGGTAATGCAGTGCTGAGAGTGGAGGTGCTCCAGGCGGGGCCTCTGGGATGTAGCCCTTGCTTAGGGCTTCTGCTTGAAGAGATAACATCAAGCGATTGGCTGCTTGTCTTTCTGCTTCTCTTTCTTCTGCTGTTTGTCGTCTGAAACAAAGAAATAGAAGTAATTTAAATAAGAGAATAAGAAGACTCCTCTTGATATCCCAAGTCGTTAATTCATTATAATTATAATAGGGTTTACATATTCAAGGTCTTTCTGTGTTGAAACATCCCTATTACGTCATTTTATTAGCTGTAAAATTGTGCTTTTTTATTAGATTAGTGCATTCATACATTATTTAAATGTTTGTCTTTAAAATATCCCTTAATACCGTAATAACTAATAAATATTTTCATTTCAGATAATTGATTAATACATTTTTGCATCTGGTGTGTCATGTTTGAAGACAGCAGTGTGAATAAAAAAAGTTTTACATATTTTTACAATAGTGGATGGCAACAAGCATAGGGATTTTGTGATGATAAAAAGTTCATGCCGCCAATAGATAAAAAAGATATAATTATCATTGTAAACCTAAGGTTGGGATGTTAAGCCTCAAGTGAAATTAAGTTTACCGGCTGCCTTATCCTCCGAACTGAAACACGTCGACGGCAAGCACTTGCGTTGTCGCGGCAAGAATAGATAACGCAGTGGTAATAATCTGGGCAAGTCGCTTAAAAACTCTACCACGTTATTAAATGTCAGGGTATTAGAGACGGTAAGACTATGCTTACTTTTTACCTGCAAAGGAGGCCGGATCAACACGGGGAAATATAATGTACAGGTCTCAGTTTAAGATCAGTCGCTTAAAATACTACAAAAACGAGTGCCTAACTAAAAATACATATTATGAATGCATACAATAGGTTTTCCGATGGTTCTGCAAGGATCTATTATGTGTTTGGTTTAATTTTAACGACTGCTTTTCTATGGTTTTCCCGAAGAATAATTGCCATATATTCAAATGTCACAATTTCATTTGCCCGAATTTTTATTTGCACGAATTTTTTGTTCACCAAACTATACTCGTTACATACTCTTCTTCGCTCTAAAATTAGTTTCCATAATGATACGAGTGCCATACGTATTGTTATCCATATTGTTAATTGAAATTATATTATTCAACATAATATTTAAATGCCTTACAAAAAATTGTATTTGCATTGAGTATAATGTAAATTGTAATAAATGTATAACAGTACGATTATGTATTTCAAATAAATATATGACAGTATGATTACATATTACAGTTGTTTTAATTTTTAAAACCTATTTGTCTAGTACCTCTTTATACAACCAAAGACGCTTCCGTTCAAATTTAACCTAATGCCTTTTTTTAAAAAGCGATTAGCTTTCGGGCACTTCGCTGGCTGCTACCGCGGCACACTCGCTTCGCTCCCTCGGCTCATTTTTTTTTCGTGGGGAAATCCATCAAGGATACCCGACACTTTCGGGGGAAGTGGCGGGTTATGTCAGACTCCTACCGACTAGAACCCTACGGTGTCCACCCCTTTGCCAGGTATCGGAGCTGCGGGAACGCTTTCATCCACAGTCCCAGCGGCGCCAGGTCTTTCGATCGCCGTCAGGCAGCCCCTCTCAGCTGGTGGCCGCATATCGTCGAAAGTGGTGCACGGAGATACAGCGTGCACCACTACGGGGTTCAAGTGGCGACAGGTGCAACCGTACCTGGCGCAACCCAATCTTGACCAGGCGGGCTAGATTGAAAGCCCACCCCCCTTCTCCTAGGGCCGTGCTGCAGCCATCCCACGCGGGCCTAATGGCCCACCACCCTGAATGCGCTCCTCGGGTCTCCTCTTGGACAGAGAGGAGTACTGAGGAGCGCCCTACCTGGTCCGAATTGGTTTCACTGGGGCCCCGGCTCGACCCCAGTTACTCAGCCACGACCAGGCTCGGAACACTCATGTTCTAACCTAACCTAACCTAATCAAACCAAACCATACCAAAACTTATTGATCATTTATTAAAAGTATCTTCACGCCCATATCCCCGAAGAGGTAGGCAGAGGTACAACCAAGGCACCCACGACTAGCCGAAGATACTAAGTCCCACAATGTGATAGGTGGCAAGCCTATCGCCAACCGGGCACAATTCCAATCCCGACTAACATTTTTTTTATTAGAAAATTGCGAAAATCCAATTTTCTTTTTGTTGGCCGACCCGGGATTCGAACCCGGGACCTGTTGCAGTCAAGTCCAACACACGGACCGCTGGACCACAGAGGCGATTATTATGAATTTATTATGAAACTAATTAATGTTCTTTTTCTAGAAGTTACATAGATGGTAAATGATGATATGGCTTGTGATAATACGGCTTACAATCATGCTATCAAATGATATTATTGAAATTGACTTTATGGGAAACAAAGTTTCTAGCACGTGACTAATATAGTTAACAATGATTATGACATATGAAATTATGAGAAACAATATGATGTCGGTTGACCATAATAGCAGATGAAATTATGGCAAATGAAATTCTGGCAAGCGGGTGTAACCGGTTAGTAGGTACTCGCTCTGGCGGGTGTCCTACCGTCTATCTATACTATCACACTTATATTCATAAGTCTAGCAATCTAGATAATTCGGCTAGCGAGCGAAGCATAATCTATCTATACGCGACAAAATTAAAGTCGTTATATAAACTAGACAGTTAATCTATCGATACAGGCAGCATTATAATGTACATAGATGTCAATCTATCGATAGCTTTGTTCTCTTTGCTTGCTTTCAATAACTTACTATTCATCATAATATGATTTATTGACATTATCGGACAACTGACAAGAAGTAGAGAGGAGTGTGTAAATATGATAAATATGAAATAATTTACAACACCAGAGTACAAGAAACAGGAATTATCAACCGGATAGTGTAGCACTGAAGAACAGTGGAACGGGAAATCAGAAAGTAATACGCTGTAACCACAATCTGATGTTTTGTTGAGAGTATCCCATTTAAAGTCTTACATAGCTTTAATTTTTCTTACGTATTGGAAGTCAGAATAGAATATCCTGTTCGTAAGAAACACAGATCTCCTACAATCATCAAAGATGGTAACCGAACGTTGTATAGGGATTCTCATCTTCTTGTTTACGTAATTTTACCGGCTACCTTACCTCCGGCATCAGACTATAACAATGGAGAGCTCAAGGCGATGATATCAAAACGGATAAGTCATTGTAGAACTCTCGCCATTGTCATCAATACTAGGATCAAACAAGATTATTCTTAACAGTAGAATCCTTTATTCGAATTCCTATTGTTACTTTATATGATTTTTTTGCAAGATTCTATACCCTGTAGAGTGCTAACAGAGTCCATATGGCTAGACTTAAGGTATTTTAAAAATGCTGAAAGATTCACAGCGTACTTACACTCAAGTCAAGGAGAACCACAATAATTGAAACTTCATAGTATCATAGCCCAATCATTTCTTTGCAACTTTTGACTAACTTTCTTTTAGTAAATGTAGAAATGCTCGCTATACTATCCAGTTGAACAGAAATTATTAAATGGCGACCGTCGAGCGAATCGATAAATTATTCGCGATCCATTAGCACTGACAAATCAATGAGGTAATGAGCTGTTTGTGAATACAATTTAACTAATTTAACATGTTCAGTTGTGTGAATGAGACAATTGAGAGCCAAACAGGTCGATCCCGGGCTTTTTTGAATATGGGCCAACTGCTTTTATGCCAAGTAGGTTGCAAGAGTTGAGCTGGTTTCTTGGTCACTATAACTGTGACTGTAATTAAGATTTGCAACAACTTGTCCGGTTTGAGACAGTTTTGTATATTTAAGCTTCAAGTGTAAACATACCAGTACCACCTAGCGTTCCAGGTAACAGAAGCACTTCTTACTTCCAGGTGATTTGTATACTTATTTATATTACATTGGCATAAACAAGACATTTGGATCTCTTAACTTTTTATTAATACTCTCATGACGCAGCGCGATCCGTATAATTATGGGTCTTATTGAAACGTTGATCTTTAAATGGATATATTTAACCGACTCCAAAAGGGAGAAGGATCACAACTGGACTGTATGTATTTGGTTTTAATATGATTGAAGTAATTACTCCATCAATTATGAAAGGTGTGGTAGTATAATTTATATAATATATAAATTATAATGTATATGTCTCAAGTACGAGTATAAACTTAAGAATTAAGATCCGAAAACTGGTTTTTGACTAGTAGTAAGTACTATTTAAGTTTAAGTTACAATTAATATTTTTCATTTACTTCGCTAAATAATCGCCTTTGTGGTCTAGCAGGCCAGGTGTTTGGCTTGACTAAACGAGGTCCTGTATTCGATTCCCAGGTCGAGCAACAAAAAGAAAATTTGGTTTTTCTAAATTTCTAATAATAAAAATGTTGCTCGGGATTGGAGATGTGCCCGGTTGGCGATAGACTTCCCACCTATCACATTGTGGGACTTATAGGCTAGTCGTGGGTTCCTTGGTTGTGCCTCTGCCTACCTCATCGGGAATATAGGCTTGAAGATACTTTTTTTTACTATTTACTTCAAAGCAATAAATTGATATTGGTTACTTGAAGTTTTACTACCTTTAAATATTTAAAGGTAATAATTGATATATGAGGCTAATGCTATTAGAACTATACCAAACTAAAACAATTATACTGGCGAGCCGTCAACGGTACCGCTTCAGCGAATAATAGATGAGTTTAAGGTGAGGGTTTAGATTTAAGTTGATTAACTGGTTGATCGGTGACAACTGAGTTAGTGTTAATGGTAAATACAGTGTATTGTCAGAGCATCTCTTGGCTGATATATATTGGAGATACTTCATCTTACTTTTAGTGAAAGGCAAGCAAACAACCTGAAAGATTTTCGAATGGTAGGAGTTTTTAACATTCTGATGCCAAGAATGTCTAAATAAGTGGTAGGCATTTGTGTGATATTTTTTTGTATTCTTGCTTAATAGTAAAATTTTAATTATCTTGGCTTACAAGCCCAAATTGCTTACTTTTGGCTTAGGGAAACTTATGTTATTTGTAATAAAAAACGGCTGTAATTGGCATTGATAGCCAGAGCCTGGAATGTTAGACCACAGTGCTTGCCAATTAAACTACAAACCAAACTGGCGGGGGTATTCAGTATCTTTTTAGTTATGTTCACTGGGTAAAGTTTACATCAAACAGCTGTCAAATGACGTGTTTCGTATTAGCTGTCCCCATTGTTTTTCTATTGGTCGCAGGAGATACCAAACATCAAGCACGTCATTTGAAGCTATTTGATTTACACTTATCCCAGTGATCATGACTAAAAATATACTGAATAGCCCCGCTGAACAAGTTAAGGGGCCATGTATACTAAAATACGTCAGCAATATACTGTTTTTTTCATACAAAGCAATTATGGATCTTGGCGACAAAAATACACAAGATTAACATTAATATGCCTTATAAGACTAGTGTTTCCAAAACACAACTCATTTCACTTTGCTCGATAGAAAAAAATCAAAAAGTTAACCCTTTTTTTGAAAGCAAAACCGAACTGTCTACTTCAATTATGAAAATATCGACACTAGATTTAACATAAACATAGATAAGTATTATACCTAAAAGATAACTGTTTCAGTTTTTATATTTTTTGGCTGACTAAGTATGGGGTTTTAACGGCGACCTTATGGTAGCAGAAGAATGTAGTTCAGTGGCGCTAATCTAGCTGCGTCGTCGTTATACCATCCTAATCTCTTCCTCATCTAGCCATTCCCGTCTTAAGAACTGCGTGGTAGGTTTGAATAGAGGTTTGCTTATACAATTTTTTTTCAAATAAGCACGGACTATGAAGAAATCTAGGTCCGAATCGATCCACTGGCCGAACTATTTCTCCTGGTCGCATACATCAGTGCTAATAATTGTAATCTTTAGAATGGGAGAGTAACCGGTAAATTTATTTACCTTAGATGCTGCCTAGATATTCTCGGTTCAAGTAAGCAAAGCCTCATTACCTCCTTTGGAACCTACATGTGACGTGTATGTGTTACCATCAAAATCCATCAGCTTTACTTGCCTACTATTGGATAAAATATAAAAAAAAATACCTAAAGTCCAAATAATTTTTAAAAATATTACCTATCCCGCTTATGTCACAATTATTATGATGTATTTGTGAAGTAGATCTGTACGTCTTTCAGTTTTAAATCTATAATATAAAAATGAATCTCCAAATGTGCTGGTAAGCGCATAAGTTCCGAGCGGCTGGACCGATTTGGCTAATTTTTTTTTATTGTATTAGCTATTATCAGGAGAAGGTTTTTATGAAGAGAAAAACCGGGAAAGTACAGGGAAAATGAGAAAAATAATACTTCCTTATTTCCCATACTGAACGGGTGGAACAAAGTTCGTCGGGGCAGCTAGTAGTAAATAAAGTCTGGCTCCTCTATCTAAGATAGCAACCGTCTGAAGTTTATTAATCATTAGACCAGTTGTGTTTAACAAAACTTAAACCGTTCCACCGTTTAAACAGTTATGGCAGCAGCTTGATCCCAAGTCAAGTACTCCAGAATAAAGTAATAATTTTGGAAGTGCTTTTAAGGCTGCTACCTCTAAATTATTCATAAGAGACACTTCAACACTCTGTGCTACCAATTTACATCGTGGTACATTTGCCAGTGTATCAGAAAATACAAAGATTCTTTTACATTACATTATCTAAAGTGATGATTTTACACATTTTTAAATATTTTTTGTTTAATAACTGTCAATTCTTAAAAATAGCAAAAGTTTAACAACAAAAACGGTTATATTAATCCTACTATACATGCGAAAGTTTGTAAGGATGTGTGTATGTTTATTACTCTTTCACGCTCGAATGGCTGAACGGATTTGTCTGAAATTTGGAACACAGATAGATTGTGACCTGGATTAACATATACGCTACTTTTGATCCCGATCGCATAATGGGTTCCTGTGAAAACGCGGGCGAAGCCGCAGGTAAAGTAAAGTATACATAAAGACAACACTAAAATTGAAAATGTTCAATGATCCGGATGACAGGTTGGCAACGCACTATTACCAACTTGTGCTTGTTTGCGTTCCCATACCATAAAAAAAATTGTATAAGCTTCGTACATTTAAAATTAAAACAACATTTCTCTCCTAATATCCGCAAGGCTCGGTTTCGATTACCGACGGGCTCTAGCATTTGTGTAATGGAAATCGGTAACTATTTATACGGGAATTTATCATTTTTACTCCAGTAAGTATTTATTTAAGTATTTCTGTGTACTAGTGACGTTGACTAGCAAACTTTGATTAACAAAAGAAACAGATAAGCAACAAATTTGCTTACTTCGGAGTTAGAAGAATTTGTGTGATTTGCCAACGGACACATTTTTTATTAAATGTTTTAAAACAACAAAATTTAAGCTTAGGCCTTGAATAGACCCGACACTTGAAACACCGCGAAACCTTAATTACGGCCGAAACTACAATAACTCCTATAACGTGTAATCACTTTGTAAGTTTCGTAATTTAAAATTTTAAATATTTTGCGTTTTAAATTTTGGTAAGAATTGCAATTCAGTAATTATTTTTACAGTATCTTATTGTATACTAGCGGCCCGCCCCTGCTTTGCACGGGTATAAAATATACATATAATCACTTTATCTATTAAAAAAAACAGCATCAAAATCCGTTGCGTAGTTTTAAAGATTTTAGCATACAAAGAGACATGGGGACAGAGGTAGCGACTTTGTTTTATAATGTAGTGAAGATGATGAGATATTTGTTACTTTATTATAAGAAAGTAAACAACATAACTTTGGGACTCGATTAGCACGACCACCTTAACTATATTCATGTCGATATATCGTCAGTACTCGCCACTGTTGTAGTCTTGAGGGTAGAGAAGCTGAGAAAATTCACTCACATAAAATAATTCTATTTCTCCATTTGGAAACGCATTCTTTTAGTCTAATTTAATTTTAATCTAATTTCAAACATATTTAAACTACGAAATTGTTGGTGATCAATTTATTAGGCACTTTAAATAAAGGGTATTTACTGTATTTTTTTATCAAATACAATATAACGATGAAGCAGCCGGTTATAATCTTCATGAAAATTTTAGAAGAGGTGGGTTTGCGCATTTAATTTTAACTTATACTTGGATTGTTAGATTGGAAAATACTGATCAAGTGCCGACGAATTCAAAGTACTGTTAAAACTGAAGCTATATTTCATGACCTGAGGTCAAGTGTACGGAAAGAACATCCATAAGCAATGTAGAGGAAGACGTAGAAGGTATCTCGTTCCAAAGACTAAATTAAGGCAAAATAATAATCGCGGAAGTAATGCGACTCTAACACAGCTCAGAGATATATTCTGCATTAGATATCCCGGTAAGCGCCTACATTACGAATGCACACATAAAACCTTGTATCTTTATAATTAAGATAGTCCGTCTCTCTGAGTGGTCCCCACCATTTATTAACAAGCAGATTACTTTTATTCAAACAACTAATCATTAATAATGCGACACAATATCCTGAAAGTTATCAGACACATTTGCAAACTCCACATCTAAATTAAACTCAATTTAAATGGCACAAAACTGAAATTGCGTTAAATGTTTTATGTATTATAAATAAGGCTTTTAAGCTTGCAAAGATATCGCACGTTGTCGACTGACCTAAGAGTCTCAATTAAATTGAACCATTAATCGTATTTAAAATTATAAAGGTCCGATTTAAACGTATTGTTTTATTGCTTAATGAACATTTATAAAGAAATAACAATATCCTTACTTTCTTACAAGATATAAAGAAACCTTTCATGAGATTAAGGTAAGAAAGACGCGTTAAAGTGTTTTCTATCCTTTACGGTAACTATTTTGGCATACATACATATCTTCAAGTCAAGCTCCTTACAGAGTAGGCAGAGAGTGTTGAGTGTCAAATTTCACGATCCCAGCAGATCTGTCTGGCTTCCTTAACGTTCTTAACCTTTTCATATAATCACGGCCGTTTCGAGACCCTTTTCGGAGACTTGGGTTTTCTGGCATACCCAACTCTCGCTTCCATACAGCAACGTTGTGATATTTTTTACAGGAAGGCAGATTGTTTATTCTGAAAATGAGTCCTGACCAACGCGGGGAGAAAGCACAGAATTATGCAAAGCGAGTCTAGCACTAACATAGCGCTCCATTTATACTATTCCCTGCACACACAGCACACTTATTTTTTTCTTTACTAAAATCCTGTTCACTTGTACTTGCATCGTCTCTTTCAAACAACATAACTTTGGTTTTTGTCGCATTAAAATTGAAGCCCCCTTTTTACATTCACCTTTCATAACTGGGGTCAGTGTTTGCAGCTCAAATGATGTAGAGCCCAAAATAAAGAGTCCATAAAGTAGACAGTTCATTACTTGGTAGCCCATAAGCATTACCACATTCATTAACCTCAACCTTTGAAGACATTTGTCCAAATGCATAACAAAAAATCGTGATAACAAGTAACAACACACAATCCTGTTTGACGCCAATGTTGACATCAAACCAAGGCGATACGTTGCCGTCCATCCGCACACATGCTTAACAATATAAATACATACATTTTCTTTTTTCCACTCTTCCTCGGATCTCAATGTTAAAAACGCGGTCAGCGAGCGTTTATTATTATTTATCAAAGCAAAGGTAGCCTGTAATTCCGAAAACATCGGAAGGTATATTAATTCACTCCAGATCTTCCGCTCAGCCGATGTTTCCCTAGATACGTAAATTCTAAGGTTTAGGAAAAATTACCACCATTTGGCTTTTCAAGGGAGTAAAACGATAATTTTACT
This sequence comes from Calephelis virginiensis, assembly GCA_002245475.1. Taxonomy (NCBI): domain Eukaryota; kingdom Metazoa; phylum Arthropoda; class Insecta; order Lepidoptera; family Riodinidae; genus Calephelis; species Calephelis virginiensis. The sequence goes on from NJDC01003009.1 coordinate 165,287, forward strand.
CAATTTAATTTCTCTCTCTCTCTCTCTCATCAATCTCTCTTACAGTCTTAATCTCTCTCTCTCTCAATTTAACAATTAAAATTGAAAAAACTAATGTTCAGATTAAACAAATAACTCTATATCATAAATTTAGTTTTGAAAATTCAATTTAGACACGGATCTGCTTTTGCAAATAATTTATATCCACTTGAAGAAAATTAGCAACAGTAATTACTCTTTTAATTAAAACTGACAGACAAATTTAAAGTTAATTCATTCGCCGAGTCCAAAGTTTCTAATGTATGGCCTCCCTCCAAGATAATTAATGGACCACCCTCTAAAACAAACTTTACATACTACTTCTGGTTCGATTGGTCCTATGAAGTCACATGTACTGGTTGTTTATATATTTCTTCACATTTATTTTGATGTTAATTGAAAATCCAAGTTTGTTAGGGTGGGTTATTGTTTGGGCATATTTTCGTAGTTAATAAATTTCCTTAAACAAGAAGATATAAGAAGATATCTCAAATTCAGATTAGCAACCCACTATCTTTTAATTATTTTATTATAGAATAAATATTTGACTTTTTCTTTTATATGTTAGACTTGACTTCATGAGATCCTAAGTTCAAACCCCGAGCTGGGTATGAAATGAAAATAAAGTTTTTCAATTTTCTAATAAAAGCAACGTTGACCGGGTTGTACTCGGGATAAAGAGTATGTAGTTAATTTTATGTTTATTGAACATTTCATAGTCTCACTTCAGTATTAAGTGATATTAAAAGAAAATGTGTTAAAGTAATATAAACAATATCTATATAGCTTGTATAACTAATAAAGTAACTTAAGAACTAGGAATTCAATTTATTTATTTGAATTATAATAGAATACAATGGAAGTTGTCATGTAACATTAGTGTCAGTTTCTTTTATTTTAACCAACAATGATATCCGAATAATTATGTTTCAATTATATAAAACTGTTCCCATTTTGTAAGAAGTTAATACATTATAATTATAACAATGTTAATATGAATAGGAAGCAAAAAAGTAAAATTAATAATTTTATACGAAAAGCAAAAAAGGTCATAATTGTGCAACTTTTATCCCCCAAGCTTCAAACACTTAAACAACACTTTTGGAAAATTCAAGCAATTCAAGCATAATATACTTGCTTTGCTTCCCTACCGTCGCGCACGGAACATGACGCAGCGAATATGGCGGTGTCAGGCTAAGGCATCAATGAGATTTACATGCTGCACTGTTTTTTATCTAATGTGTATATTCTATATCTAATAAATAATATTTAGTAGTACTATTGTTATAAAAAACTTACAGAGAGAAGTGATCTCCCATGAAAAACATTTAAATTCAAATTGTTGCCGAGACATGACCATATGGCTCGCACTATAAAAAAGTTATTAAATGTCACATTGACTCTATGATATACTATATACTAGGTAATAAGTTGAATTCTACACGCTCAAACTCTTCTTACCATATACATGTTTCGACCAAGGTTATAAATTTTGAGTAACTAAAAAAGCTTGAATAGATTTAAATTGTTAAAATCCTTATTGAAATATGTATAACTACATCATTATATAATCATTTTTAGCAGCTAAATCTGTTTCTTTAAATGGACTACCTAAAATGTCATGGTGATTACGAAAAGTTAAATTCGATATAATATTTAAAAACAACTTTAAAATGTGAGTGAAACCTCTGGAAACGACTATTGAAATATTATGCTTTTATCGATATTTTCCGTATCCAACTAAAAATATTTCTTACTGTTTAAACCTAAAATAACTTAAACATAATAAAAAGGGTTAAATTAGTAAATGAGCTGAAATTCCGGTAAAGAGTTGAGTAGTCTAA
>NJDC01003009.1:167711-218661 GCA_002245475.1 Calephelis virginiensis
TCCAAAAGAAAAAAACTTATTAATATTATTGTACGCAAAAAACAAAATAAAAAATAAATAACAAGTAAAATAAAAAGTAATATTATTATTTAAATTATTATTTAAAAAAATATTTAGATTTAAATGCTGCTATGTCTACTTTTTCCTACATTAAAGAGCAATAATCGTGTCGATAAAGCAGTCTCCTCAGTCTCAATTTATTTGACTTGTAAAGAACTTTTTTCTAGCTTTTACTTTCGTTTCTCTGTATATTCCCCATAAATGATGTTTTGCCTACCCTTTTTCACAAGCATAAGCAGTTATGGTGACTACAATTCATGCGTTATGTGTACTGCTAAATAGTACATTAAATTTTATTTGCTAAAATATTTCCTACTTTCCTGGCCTGAGCTCTTATTATTGTAATCTTGGCCTCGATACTTACACAGCCTTTACTATTACATTAAATACGAAGCATCTTCGTAGTGAAAACAACGCCGATAAAAAGATCTGTCAGATTACACAAACTACTAATAACCATCGCCTTCCATACTTCGGTGGGAATTTCCATTAACAATTTGTGAATTTTTCGGAACATCAGTAAATTTTGCAAATACAAAAATTACATTTATATATGTTTTGTTATCACGTTGAAATTGCTAAAGAAACGACCGTAATGATTTTGTAAGAAAACATCAGGTATCGATTTACATAAAGCACAACCCTAAAGGTTTTCACATCTCTATAATTGGATAAAGAGCCTCAATTAAACTTTCCTTAAATAAGCCAAACATCGCGGGGTGGCAATTAGTAAATTCAATGTAATTATTTTCTAAGCGTACAGCGATAAACTGTTACTGGAAGTGAAGCCTTACATTTTCAAGGATTTACTTATGACTACCAACAACTAGCTTGCGTTGCTTTACGCGCGTATTTAATTTGCATGTGGGGCCTCTTAATGTCTTATTAATAAACACGAAGTAAAATACTCCAATGTTTAACTTCGCAATATATATAATATGATACATATTACAATATCAATTTAACTTTACTCTTACCTTAGTCCACCCTTATTAATAAGAAGGTAAAAGTTTAACTTTTAAGTATATTGAAATCTTAAAAGTTAGAACTATCTTCTTGTTAAATGTTAATCAGTGGTTTAGCCATGAATCTGTAATACACCAAGAAATGTATGTATATCAGCATTCCAAGCTCACCACAACTATTTTCGGTATGTATAAAAAATAATTTTGTTGGACTCATCTAGGTAAGTAATGATCCGCGTTATGCGGTTACCAGCAGAGGCGGTGTATTTTAACTTTACAAGAGGTAATTAAGATCTACCTCCATAGCTCCAGCCACACTCAACAGCTTTCTTGATTTTGTATAACCATAAAAACAAGTTACACGCGATTCTCACGTGTAATTAATTAAATTTATTAATTTTATGTAAAAATTAGAACTATTAATTACAATAATTACATTTAATGAATATAGCTAATAATGATTGGAATTTTAAACATTGTAACAAAAAATTCAAAGAATTTATATATGTTAACTTGTATTGTATCATTAATTAAGTTTGCTACTTATATTAAACAATTTAAATTATTGTAAAATATATTTAATTAGAATGTTAATGATATTATTAATTATAAATGTGATAATGTCTTCGGTTTTGTCATTTGATATTTATTATTTTTATCATAATACATGTTGCAGATATTTTACAGTAAATTTCGAATACTTTAAAATAACTTATGGTAGAATCTGATCTAGTAGGTACCTCAGTGTACTTTATATACATACACATTCATGTATCTGTATGTTTGTTCATATATTTTATGTATTTTACGCAATACTAAGAGACAAACAAACAAATAGATCTGACGTCAAAACAACAAATTGAAGGTGGTAATGGTGCGTTGCCAAACTAAAGCTGCAGTGTTATTCCTTGAATGTGAGTAAGGTACTTTACCAGCTACTTTTCAAAGAGAACATGACAATGGCGACCAATGAGGTTAGGTAAGGAACAAAAAGTACCTGTCATATTGAAAAGCTAGATATCTATACTATAAACAAATCTCGATCCGATTTGACAAAAGACTTATTACTGAAGTTAAACGACTACAAATGCTCCTCCCCAAGCTTGTGTCAATCAGCAAAAGGATTTGTTTTGTTATTCCGAAGAAGACAACCAACAACGAACAATTATCGAAAAGACATTTGATGTTACAAAATCAAACATCATTAAAGCCAATAACGGTCCACACAATATTACGTTTTAAGCCTCAAACTATAAGAAACAAAAACGTATACATTCGAAAAAGATTTCTAGAAATTAAGCATCATGACGCACTTCATTTAAAACTCAAGTTTATGACTGAGCCATAAGGTTGAGTTTTATGTAAGTATCCAACCCTAATTCCGAGCAGTTTTAATATTCACTTGGAAGAGAATTACAAGAAGAAAGCGGGGATAGTAAATAAATAAAGCTCCCTCGATTGGTGGGGAGCATTACGTGTTAGATGGCGGTTCACATTCTATTCGATTCGGATCACCTGAAGAATTGCCAGGACATCGTGTGAATTGAGTATTAAAATAGTTGGCAATGTCTACAGTTTTATGCTACTGTTTAATAGTTACTATGACTGGTAATATGTATAACTTGGTTGGTCCAGGCTCCTTTGCAGAATAGATCATCTGCCTTCCTAACAAGTAGCTCGTAAAAGGTGAGCATAGGCTTGCTCACCTTTAGGCGTGACATCTTACAAGATGGTAAAGTTTCGTAGTGCCTCGCCCGGTTTGGTACCACCGCCTCACCTATTCCTGCTGCCATAACGTCCAATGCTTGCTGTTGACGTGTTCCGGTTCGGAGGGTAAGGTAGCCGGTACACTTACCTTTGCTCGAGGCCTAACATCCTGGCCTCAGGTCGGTAACGCACCATTACCAACTTTGGTGTCTCTAGACGGTGTAAATTTCTTACCATCAGGAAATCCGCCTGCTTGTTTGCCTTCCATTATCATAAAAAAAAACTTTCAAACAAGGAGTGATGAGGGAATCATACTTTTTATGAAACAGAAGGGAAACGCTTAAGCAATTTATTTGGGGGTAAATGATCACCACCAACGATGAGCAACAGCAATACCTGGGGTCGTACAGTTACATATGACTTTTGAGGAATAATTACGCTCATTTTCATTAAGAAGGTTGCGCAGTTTTATTATTTGGAAATACGGCCGCTGGTAACTGATTCCACACAGGTGTCGTAGAAGAAAAGAAATGTTAGATGCAGTGGGAGATACAGAGTCAACCATACAACCAACATCTTTACTCAATGCTAATCCACCCATTGTAGAATGCACGGTCATCAACGAGTCGAGGTGGTCTACGTTAAATGCCACCGAAAATAAAGAACTTGTAAACGATGGTACGATCTAGCAACAATTTATGAGAGGACGATGAACTTTACGTATGGAGAACCAAATTCTTTTTTCGCGATTTTCCAAAAGTTGTTGTTGCCCTAGAAAGGCTATGAGTTACTTACCAGTAACACTGAATATCATGATGATTGAATAGAACACAATATTATTAATTTGAACTAACTTTCATAACTAGCAAATCTAATCTTCTAACTTTTACATTTTTCAGTATGTAGGTATCATACATAAACATAGTGAATAAGTTAGTCTAATTATATATAATGTTAAATCACCAGAGTTTTTCATGTAGAACGTAGGTAAACTTGGTCACTCTATAGATTTTGTAAACATTTTTTAAAGAATATTGCAACTCTGTTTATTTCTAAGCAAATCAAGTGCAATGAACATGCTTACGGCAAAAGCGCGTCCTAAAATGAATACAAAATGCTAAAAAGCGACACCAAGTGTTACATTTTTAAAAACCAAACCTCCCGCACACGTACCTCACTCAAGGGCCATTGAAACGTAACAAAAATAAGCTATAAACTGGCTACAATGCATGTAAAATGGCAAACACTCGTCTTTCCACCGGATAAATAATTAATGAGCTAAACTGCCGAGTTGTGTTCCTCGTGCAATATTTATCCCCCCAGCTACCCCATGTTACCGCCTGATGTACACAACCTATCTATAAGGAACACTTAACAGCTGGCTGCTATTACTGGGATTTTCGGAAAACCAAAAACCCTTTCAATAGATTGCCAGTTTATGCAGTTATCGAACTTACAGATTCTTTCCAAATATTTTAGTCGAATACATTTTTAATGTCATGGGAAGCCAAATAAACACATCGACTTTCAGAGGTATCGAAAAAATCTGCTTTAATAATGCTAATTGTGATTCAATTCATTACTTTCATTAAATTATGGATTAAAAGAGAAAATATAAATCTAAGCGTGTAATTCCATAAAAGTCAGAATTGTGAGATTTACGATTTCCAAAAAGGCAAAGCAATTTATTGAAACGTTCGTCTTAAAATACACGTTAAAGCAATCTATTTCACAAAGTAATAGACATGAATAGAATAAGATAATATGCAATCGTTTGTCATATAAAATGGCTTTTTACTTGTCCAAATTATCTTCAAAGTGACATTTAAATTATAATGAATTTGTGGACAGTGATTGAACGTTTTTTAGATGGTAGTCTAAAAGGATATGACGTTATCAGTGGATAAACAGGTAGCCGAGAATATTACAGCTGATAGATAGTACCAAAAAATTTATCAATAAAGACAGAATTAAAAAAAGTGAAATATATATTGCGTTCAACCAATTCATTGTTCGAGGGTATAGCTTATACATCAACGATTTACAACGAGGTTACATTTGATTTACGTCAGTAACATACATTTCTGCTATAGAAATAAATAAGTATTATTTATTTTTATGTTATAATTAAATTACACGTACAGATTGGTACCCATAGCGATACATATGGAGATCTATCCTATAAAATCCTGCGACCATAACTGATCACCCCTATTATACTCCGGTTGAAAGATATAGTTTGGCACACTTATGCCCGATTTCCAAGAGATTGGTATGAGATAGACACAACGCATGATTACTAACTCGTATTTATTGTTACTTTCGGGAAATCTTGCTAGATTACCTTTTAAGTTCTGAATCCATCTAAAATCTCGTGTACACTTTTAACAATTTGTACTCTCCCCAAGAGAAAAACCATCTGTCTAAAATAACAATATTTGTATACTATTCATTTATGTAATCGCCAGCGCAGTTATTTCTTTTAAACCAACCTACAAGTGAACAACGTTCTAAGTTGTACATTTGCCTACAGGCGAAGAACCTGTATTATTGCGATGTATAGTTTGGTGATACTTTTGGTGGAACATCGCTCGAACTATAGGTTAATATTTTTAACATTTTTTCTAACATTGATTAATCCAAAGACATTGTTCCATAAATTAATCGAGTAAAAGAACAATAAGTACTATAGGAGGCTACTCGCACCCTCGTTAAGAGATAACGAGACTTTTAATAAACAAAACAACACCAAGAAGGCAGAGATAGGAACCCATTAAACACGACTGGTTAATACAAAGAGACGGCTGATAAATCGACCAGACACAGGATTAGAGGCTTGGCTTTTAGTTTTTTCCTGTAAATTGAATCTAGTTGTGATATTTGAAAAATGGGAACTGTTAAAGATAACTTTAATCATAATATTTTAATTTTGGATATTGTTTCTCGTGTTGGTGCCGTATCGAAGAATAGGGGACAGGTGTTTTTAGGCTTTGTTAGATACAAGCGTCGGTTAGCTTTTCGCCATCATTGCGAACATGATTAGGTGGTAGAGTTTATATTAGCAAAATCTTATCCGCTTTGGTAACACAAAAAAATGTATCTTCACGCCCATATCCCTGAAAAGGTAGGCAAGAGGCACAACCAGGGCAACGACGACTAACCACGACACCACGTCCCACAATGTGATAGGTGGCAAGCCTTTCGCCAACCGGGCACATATCCAATCCCGAGCAACATTTTTTTATTAGAAAATTGAAAAACCCAAATTTTCTCTTAGTTGCCCTACCCGGGGTTCGAAACCGGGACCACATGCAGCCAAGTCCAACACCTAAATCGCTAGACCACAGACGCGACTACCTTTATTTTTTTTGTTTTTGTTAACTTTATTTCCGTCACAACAGCATGGCGTCAACGATAATTCAATATTGCCAGTTCTGGTATTTGTATACTTCGCCACTTCCAGTATGGTATAGAGTAGCCGTCAAACTTATTAACGTTACGGGCTTTTAAAATAATATGTGTCTTCAGGTGACTGTAGGCGACTTTTAAATCAGTCTGCCTGTTTCGATTTCTATCTCAAAAATTTTGTAGAAAAAAATGTTGGTCGGGATTGGAAATGTGCCCGGTTGGCGATAGGCTTGCCACCTATCACATTGTGGGACTTAGTGTCTTCGGCTAGTCGTGGGTGCCTTGGTTGTACCTCTGCCTACCTCTTCGGGGATATGGGCGTGAAGATACTTTTTTTATTTATTTACTATCCATAAAGTTTTAATGATTCCAAATTTTATTGTTCATCATTTTTAACTTTTATTACAGTTTGTAAGCAATTTAATGACATCTTGAATTATTGAAATTTTTTAGGTGGTAGAGTTTCGCAGCGACTCGCCCGGATTGGTACCTATTCCTGCCGCCATAGCGTCAGTGCTTGCTGTTGACGTGTTCCGATTCGGTGGGTGAGGTATCCGGTAAACTTACCTCGAGGCCTAACATCCCGGTCTCAGGTTGGCAACGCTCCATTACCACCTTTGGTGTCTCTAGGAAGCGTGAATTTCTTACCATCAGGAAATCCGTCTGCTTGTTTGCCTTCCATTATAATAAAAAAAAAACAAAAGCCACCAATGGTACGAAATTCTCCCCCTATACGGCTAATCACAAAATATTTTCTTATTTAAAATAATATGTTCAAAAAATGCTAAAATTTAGAACTAGCCACTGGACGCGATAACACAAATTAATGTATAAAAAACACAGAATGTTTATTTAATATCTATGTTAATTCTGTGTGGGTGCCCATAATGCTCATAAATCTTTTAAACTAACTCGGAAGTTGCTATACTCTACAGTTGGTACAAAAGAATCTACAAAACTAAATCCGTGATTTTACCCCTTTTTATCTTGGGGTGGTATTCCTCTATTTTGGTCTAAGCTCCTTTGCAGATTATACCATCTGCCTTCCTGCCAGGCAGCTCGTTACACCTTACCTAGCTTTACCGTCAGTAACACCGTGACATCTGACGAGGTGGTAGAGTTTCGGAGACTCGTCCGGATTGGTACCACCGCCTTACCCATTCGTGCCGCCATAATGTTAGTGCTTGCCGGTAACATGTTCCGGTTAGGAGGATCAGGTAGCCGGTACACTTAATTTTTACCGACGCTTAACACTCCGAACTCAGGTTAGCAATGCAACATTACCACCTATGGTGTCTCTAGTCGACGTGAATTTCTTATCATCAGGAAATCCTTCTGCTTGTTTGCCTTCCATTATTATAAAAATAAAGACCAAGCAGATCCTTTACGATGACCAACAAAAGAAGCAAAGTGAAGTAACTTCCCAAGGCTCACAATCACGCTATGGAATGTTACTTGAGGCTACACTCCTGAGGTCATTTCCAAATAGTTCTGACTCTTTCTAACGTGCCAACTTCTCTCTCATTTTGACTTTGTTAATTGCCAAGGCATGTTGCTTCACAACACTTTACCACTAATGGTGTTATTGGTATCTTCACGTCCATATCCGAAGGGGCAGGCAATGGCACAACCAGGGCACCCAACACTAGCCGAAGACACTAAGTCCCACAAAGTGGTAGTTCGCAAGCCTATCGCCAACCGTTAACGGTTAATGGCCGGTGGTAAATGGCCTATTCCACAAAAAGGATCCTGACCAACGCGGGGAAAACAACGAAACAAAATGGAAGTTACAACCAGTTCGAAAGGCTGTATACGGAATAACAAAAGATATTCCAATTTAAAAGAGTTGTTTAGCAAATACGATAGCAAAGGTTCGGGGATTGCATACGAAATGTACCAAATCACTGAGACAATAGCTCGTGTGTCGGTGGCATCGTACCATCTCGCCGATTACCGTCTCTGCCGTCTAATGGACAAGCTATGTTTGTGTTCGGAGCTGATAACTGCGCTCGATACGCGCGGCGCCACTGCTTTTGTACAAAAAACATTCGTAATATATTGTTCGGTGTGGGACGTGGGTTCCAGTTTTTGCGCAGTTCAATATTTCTACACAATACATGCTATGTAAAATGTTTGTTGTAGGCTCAATTTTGTTATTTTATGTGTATCTTCACCCCCATATCTCCGAAGAATAGGTAGAGGCACAACCAAGGCATCCACGACGAGCCGAAGACACTAAGTCCCACAATGTGATAGTTGGCCTATCGCCAACCGGGCACATATCCAGCAACGTTTTTTTTATTAGGAAATTGGAAAAATCCAATTTTTCTTTTTGTTGCCCGACCCGGGATTCGAAACCGGGAGCTCATGCAGTAAAGTCCAACAGCTGAACCACTAGACCACAGAGGCGACCATTAATTATTATACATTATTTTTATGTTCAAGATCGTACAAGCTATTTTTTGTTACACAAAAGAGACTTAACAACAAACTGTAATTAGTATTGTACCTCCACTTAGTTCTCCTATTTTGAAACCAGGTTTTGACTTGCGCATCTGTCATCTTCAGCGTTTTAGCCAAGGATGCCCTCTCAGCCGATGCCAAGTACTTCTGTTTGTGAAACCTCTTCTCTAATTCCGCTATCTGCATCCTCGTGAACGATGTTCTGGGTTTCTTTCTCTTCGGTGGCGTTCTGTTCTGATAGGGATGCCCAATCCGCCTCGTGATGGGAAACGATGCTGAAAGTATCATTGTTTTGTTAATTAAAAAATTAAAACCTTTTTACTTGCAGGTCTAAGATGATCCCAGAAGAAAGCCATTTTCTTTTCAAATAATATAACTTTGAACGGAACTGCCTGCTTTATGCAGACGATGCTGTACTTTTGGGCTCCACATCATCTTAGCTGCAATCAATAGGCTGAGTTATGGAAGGCAATTGTAAAGAAAAAGGCTAACATTTGAATGTGTAGCATGGTTGGATATTGGTTTCCGGGAGACCAAGGTTTACATTCTACGATTAAATCACTCGGGTTTTCCCGAAATTTTATATTATATCCGAAATATATTTTTTTTATATCCGAAAGTGGTATTAAGAGTCTCCAAAACAGGAATTTTATGTAAAAAGAGTAGTAAGTGTGGAGGAAGCTGTGACATTTGGCACTAGATACTGTCTGCCTACCCCGATAGGGACTTGGCGTAAAGTATAAATCTTTGATGATAAAATTTACAATTATATCATCTTCATTTTTAGTAAAAAAAAATAATTATTTTCAAAGTATGCAGAGCTCATCTTAGCTCTGCATACTTTGAAAATTAGATTTATTGTAAAATAACGTTAAATCTTAAATCCTATCTTCGCTTATCGTTAGACGGGTTGAAGTGTTTTAACAGAGTAGGTTTTTTATAGGTAGACATTTCGGAAAATTAGAATTTTATTTTTTATTTTTAATGTTTTGTTATGGTTCGCTTACAATTATTGTTTTAGGCGTACCAGTGGCCTCGCAAAAAGTACGCTAAATAATGGACTCAAAGAACTTAAAAACTTAAGTGACCGGTTTTATATTAGACTTGAAAATATCTCACTTTTTGAGAAGGAAGCGACGGAAAACATTTAAGCGCTAAACAAAGAATATAAACAAAATTCCAATCAACATGTGTAGTTCTTAATTGTTTTTGCGTAAGAGACACGTGGGAGGGAGGGGGAGGGGATATTCGATTACATGCCTGTAATTACTATATAACTACTCAATATGCCTCATGTAATTAATTGACACTACCTCATAACTATAGGTATAGGTATACATTAATTTTATGCCTACACCGAGGCGATAAAAATATCTTTGCTATAATATCTATATCACCTTTCGAAAATAATGCATTGATTTCTGGGTAGCAAATTTTGATGACATAATTTTAAATTAGATCTCTATACTTAAATGAACATACAGATGCATAAATACATACAGATACACACATTGGTGTAGATAAATATAAATGTAAAAATAGCTCAAAAAATACACCATTTACTTTTTTGAAATGTTTTTAATGATGACAGACATTGTTTTAAAATGTAAAGGAGAAACAATTGATTGAATTCGTTCAATTTCTGTAATGATATTCAATAGTAACTAACTAGTTTGTCTTTTTCATTCCCTTCGATAATTTTTTATCAAACTGTACATAAATTGTAATTAGTATTTATCTAATGATTTATCAAAAACAAATACAACTTCAATTAAACTTATCGTTAATCTCATAATACGAAAAGGGATAATCTCGCAACATATAAGTTAGGAACATAATACCTTATCAGAATTATTCAAATTTAGCCAGCCGACTATCAGCAAATGGCATCTGAGCTATTACAGAAATTACTCACAGTCTTAACATTCATTTAAATCTTATCTTTGTAATTGAAAACACGATTTAGTGTATATAACATGAATACAAAAAACTACATTCATTTTAAATTCAATCACATTATTGCAACCGCAAGAAACCGCTCCAAAAAGGTTTTAAAAAAGGTCGTAATTGTTACTAAACTGTTTGAAATTACATCCAAGATGGCGCATTTTAAATTCGAAATTCAATAAATTATACTTCTGTTATTGGACGGGCAGTAATGACGGGTGTTTTCTGTAATAGATCGATTTGCATTAAATGACCCGTGAGATGAGATCATGACGATTTTAACTAGGATATTACATTCAATGCCATTAGATAATAATTGGAACTGTTGAGAGTTAATCGTTTTTTATCTGTAAACGCAAGCAATTGCTTATAAATTATATTATATTTATTTTACTAGTTGTTGTCCGCGCCTTCACCTACGCACAATTACTAACAAATAAGTATTACATTCTCAAAATTTCATTAGATTTTTAAACGATTGATGTAGGTGTCTAACGATATCGAAAAATGAAATTAAATAATAAATATTTATTTAGCGAATATGAGTGTCAAAAAGATGTTACTAAATTATTTAGGTATTCCAACATATATTACTAACTTGTGGTGTTAAAATATTTTAATAGGTATTTATAAAATTAATAAATTCAATTATTTACTTTTTATTTACAATATTTGTGTTTTGTATTCATTACATGATTACTTTTTTTTATATTTAATACAAATTTTAAAATGTAAGTAAAGTTTAATAATGTCTACCGTAAACTACCACCATTTCCAAATCTAGTCAAACAGGAGAAGAAACGGCAAATCAAACTCCATGACAACCAGGACTATAACAAATCTGCCTTTTCCTACCACCGTTTCAAAACCTAGCCAGGAGCCAGGAGAAGCAACGGCTTAACAAACTCCTCGGCAACCAAGATTTCTGCAATTGAATTAATCATATTAGAAATACTTTAATGTTTATTCTTTTCTGCAATAAAATCTTTGACACTATATTAACATGTTTGCTCTAAGGAAAATCTTTTTATTGGAAGTGATTTAAAATTATAAGGAATTTGGTTGTATAAGAATGTACATACAATACACATTACTTTTGTAAAGACTGAGTTTTGGTTTTCTTTTTTTGCGTTTCTCACTATTTCTAAAATGTGGTCACTAAAACCTAGGATTTTGGAATTTGTCTGAAACAATTGATTCATATTTTTAAAGAAAGAAACACTTGTACTGTTTTACTTATCACTTATAATTTATTACTTTGTAATTAGTAGCCTACCGGTTTCGCTTATACAGCATCATCAGGGCTAAAACTTAAACTAATAAGCGAAACCGGTAGGCTACTAATTACAAAGTAATAAATAATAAGTGATAAGTAAATCAGTACAAGTGTTTCTTTCTTTAAAAATATGAATATTTGGAAGTTTTACCAAGCGCCGACGATGGAAAATATCAAATATGAAACAATTGATGATGTTTTTTTACAAATACACGTACAGCCAATATAAACCAAGTATAAAGGTAATATTTTAAGTGGCTTAAAAAGTGACTTGCTGGATTTTAACTGACTGATACTACATATTTGTATATTATACTTCTTCTGAAATAAAAGATTCTAGTTAATTATATAGAATTCCCTCGAATAGTAATAACATATTGCAAACAGGAAGAAACATTCTCGTGAGAAGCTAAAATAGATGCATTCAAACTTAACACTTCTCATATTCCTCTCAACACATATACCTACAAATTCATCTATTTTATTGCAAAGTGAATCAATATGCGATTTCCAGTTACAAAACTTATCAATTTTTATTCCTACGAATTTAGTACAATCTACATTCTCTATGGTATGGTATCTAATTTTAGTCTGTCTATGATGAGCTTGAAATTCAACTAATTTTGTATTGGTAAGATTTATTTTAACCCCCGACGCAAAAAGAGGGGTGTTATAAGGTTGACGTTTCTGTCTGTGTGTCTGTCTGTCTTTGGAATCATAACTCATGAACGGATGCAGTGATTTAGTTTTTTTTTGTATTAAAGGTAATTTATGTGCAAGTGTTCTTAGACAAGTTTGATGAAAATCAGTGGAATCGTTTAAAAGTTGTGGTGGTTGAAAGTGGGGAGATTAACCGAATGTCTGCAAACATATTCGGATATTTTGTTACTTTTTAAAGGGAAATTAAGTTCGTGTCGGGGTTTTTTAAAATTTTTAATTTAATTTTATTAGATTATTTTCACTGAACCATAATGTCACTTTAGTCAAAGTTTTACTTGTTTCTTCAAATAATCCTTTTTATTGCTCTTGATGAGAAGTGTAGTATCATGAGCAAATAAGTTTGAATTATGATTGATAGCATTAGGCAAATGGTTTATGTACATTAAAAAAGTAGTGACCCTAAAACAATACCTTGTGGTGGATCACAGTCATTAAAACTATAATTTAAAAACTTTGTTACGGTTTCCAGAAACTTTTGAAATCTTAACACATTGATTTCTATTCTCTAAACAGCTTTCAAACCATTCTAATGAATTACCTCTAATACCATATTGCAATATTTTTGTTATCAAGATTTTGTGTTATACAAAATCAAACGCTTCACTCATAACTAAAAATACAGCATATAAGGGAAAACTTTTTACCATTTAGACATTCAATTACTTTTTTTACTAAGACGAGACACGCATAAACTGTTGGCCTACCTTTTGTAAATCTATATTGATTATTTTTTTAATACATTAAACTTAATAACTTCATAACTTATTAGCCATTTTTTTTAATATTAGAAATTACTGGAATTAAAGTTATTGGTCTGTTATTATTCATAACACACATATCCCTTTGTTAAAATAATGGTTTTTTTTATAAAATTGATAATTAATTATATGACAAAGAGGCTTTATGGCTTTAGACTAAGGCTTAGGCTGATATCACACTGGCAACATTCTTTAATATTATTGCGCTTGTGCTGTCATAGCCAATTGCACTAGTGTAATGTTTAATTCTGTATAACCTAAATTAGACCATGCTCCTTTACTAGTGACAAAAATGTAATTTTATTATGATTTAAAAAAATATGAGATTATATTATCGCCTCTGTGGTCTAGCGGTCCGGGTGTTGGACTTGACTGCATGAGGTCCCGGGTTCGAATCCTGGGTCGGCCAACAAAAAGAAAATTGGATTTTTCCAATTTTCTAATAAAAAAATGTTGGTCGGGATTGGATATGTGCCCGGTTGGCGATAGGCTTGCCACCTATCACATTGTGGGACTTAGTGTCTTCGGCTAGTCGTGGGTGCCTTGGTTGTACGTCTGCCTACCTCTTCAGGGATATGGGCGTGAAGATACTGAGATTTTATGCTATTAGAACAAGCCTGATTTTTATAACAAGATTTAGTTTATAAAGAACTCAGAAATGGTTACAAATTTCTTGAGTATCAGTATACAGTAACTAACAAACTTTTATTTATATCCCATGAAGCTTTACATTTATTAGGAGACTGTTCAGTAAATTTTAACGATGTGTGTTTCATAGATTTTAGTATAAATTTAGATAATTCTTTTTTATAACGTATGTAACCCATTTTCATTTTCGTTATATTGGAAATAACGATAATTTTAATACAACCAATGTTTTACTTTACAAGACTTTAAGAAACCTTTGGACAGCTATTTGTTTTATTTGTAAAGTGCGAAATAGCACTCAAATTTTTGAGTAATATTCTCAAATTTTCATTTCAAAACTTTTTATAAAACATACGAAAACTTAAAAAATGAACGTTTCCAATTGATAGCGTTATCAAAGACCAGGGATTAATTGTCAATTGTAAAGATTTGTTCATAAAAAAATACGTATATCTAAACATATTACCAAATGAGCAATAAAGAAAGAAAAGAAGGTACATTATTTTAAATAGTCTCTTCCAGCAATGCTTTAGGATTAGATCCCTTAAAAACTATCTTAGGTAAAATGTAAGTAACTGCTTATACCGTCTTATTAAAATAACACCTACTTAGAGTAAGATACGCCAAGATTTGAGTTGGCATTATAGTCTGTAATAGAGTGTCATAAAGATAACAGTAACAAGTAACAACTATAAACCTTGGAGTACTTTAGTATATGTGTTTATCAACTCCAGAGTTCAAACTAGTAAGCAAGAAAAAGTATTCACCCATTAAAACGTTAGGTATTTTGCATTAGGCATTACAGGTAATAAGGCATTATAATAATTAATATCTTATTACCTATTTTTGAAGAGCATTACATTTTCTTAGTTTTTTGCAGCTTATTTTATTGTAATGAAATTGCTAGCTCTTTTGGGATCAATTGACATTATTCATTGATTTATGTATTAAATATTTACGTATCTAATTACATAGAAAATACTTACAAAAATTTGTATTCCTATTAATTTGAAGAATCTCCAGCGAAACCAGTATGAACAGGTGTTAGAATCAAGCAAACTAGTACCAAGCTGAATAGAAGTTACTTTGCAGAGTCTGACATTTTATAAATGTAATAGATAAAAATAAAAGTTTAATTTAATCAAATTTAACTGTGCTAAATAGAATTGAGTACTAATAAAAAGTACATGACCGGATGTTTACTGAGTATTTTAAAGTCTAGACTAGCCACAATAAAATTTAACATTTAAAAAATTACTTACATATTATTAAATAAAACGTTTCCGCCATAGGTTTTTCTGTTGTTTTTATAATGCAATCTCGTAAATCAGTCGTTTTAAGTATATAATTGTAACAATTAGAAATATCAATCTTTCAAATTGTTTAATTAAGTTTTAGTAATAAATTTTATATTTTTAAAAAGTCGTTTCTCGCTCCCGCAAACTTGACTAAATAGGTTGCATATTTAGTTATCTACAACTGAAAAAATAACATAAGTTTTCTTTGATATTTAATATCTAGTTATTAAACAACACAGAATACCTATATTATGACCTACATTTTTGCAATCAAATACTTACAATTGTTTAAAGGGTTTGCGTTAGTCTTCTGGTCTAAGATTCGTTTCAGTGGAATTACTAATATATGGATTTATAATATCCAATAAGGTACTAATGAACTAAATATATCAAACTGTGATATGATCATATATCATATATATACATCATATCACATATCACTTGTCAATTAGGTTACTTGGCACTAAGCCGCAATTATTGTCGGATAAATCTGGGTGAGAAAGAAAAAAACTGAAATGTTTCTTATTTTTAAAATAATAAAACAATCATATCATTCACGGTAATAAGTACAATCTAATACTAAGTTAGCCGATACTGCATAAAATGTATCCGTATGGAATATAGATAAATTAAGGTTATATTATTAAGTCACTAGTACCTTGTCATTGTACGAGTATTAACTAATTTCATCTACCGATAATTAATTTAATAGAAATTTCAAAGCCTAACAAAACTATACCAAATAATTAATGTTCTTAAGGCATAAAACAGCAAATAAGTTGGTCCAGTGTTGGTCCGGGCTCCTTTGCAGAATAGACCTTCCTTGCCAGGCAGCTCGTAAAAGGCGAGCATAGGCTTACCATCACTAACACCGTGACTAGTTAGAGTTTCGCAGCGACTCGCCCGGATTGGTACCACCGCCTTACCTATTCCTGCCGCCGTAACGTCATGACGTGTTCCAGTTCGGAGGGTAAGGTAGCCGGTAAACTTACTTTTGCTCGAGGCCTAACATCCCGACCTCAGGTTGGCAACGCACTATTTCCACCTTTGGTGCTCTAGCCGGCGTGAATTTCTTACCATCAGGAAATATGTCTGCTTGTTTGCCTTCCTATATCATAAAAAAAAGCACAAAGCTATCCTAAATTGTGAGAGACACCCATGTCTCACAGACACCATTGATGACATCGATGTGGCGCTATCCTGTGGCCAGGGTGTTAAGCCTACTGTGAACATGTACCGGCTACCTCTCTCTTTGAACTAGTTTGTGACATTGTTATAATGGCGGCAGGAGTCGGCAAGGCAGTGGATTCCTACTCGGGCAAGTTGCTACACAGCACTCTATCACCAGTTTTTGTTGGTAATGACTCATTCAACCTTTACTCCTTTCTTACGAGCTGGCTGGCATTGAGGCGGATGATCGATTTTACACAGAAGACCCAGACCAACACGGTAAGGAATTGACATAACTACATTCGTTTTTTTATCAATGACACTTTAATATATTAACACGTGATGTAAAAACTTTGGACCACTTTTTACGTAAATTGAGAGGACGCAGAAGCATAAAATTTGCCACACCTATAGTTTATGTGTAGGAGAAGTACAGAACGCTAATATTTTTCAATAATAATGCTTATAAAGTACATTAAATCTATAAATAAAACATTACCCACACTACCATGCATTTGACACACACAAACAAATATATTGATGATAAAGTTAAAATATCACAGATGGCGCACTAAAATGTTTGGAAGCAAAGTAGTTGGCCTTGAGAAATGAAGATGGCGTTCTTATCAACAGTGTATTAAAATTTATTATGGTCGAATTTCGACCAATAGCGACCACTAGTAACATTAATGATGCTTAACTTTTAGCTCAAACCAATGAAAAAATTGGTCTTAGTAATTCGGTGATCGGAGATTTCGGAGAGTAACCGGCATGGTTCAGAGAGTTAGCAAGTTGAAGTGCAACGGGCAGGCCACATTGCTCGCTGAACCGATAACCGCTGGAGAAGAAAGGTTCTCGAGTGGCGTCTCCGCACCGGAGGACGTAGTGTTGGACGACCTCCCACCCGGTGGACTAATGATTTGGTTAAAGTCGCGGGGAGTCGCTGGTTACAAGCGGCTGGTCACCGTGACTTGTGGCGCTCTTTGGAGGAAGCCTATGTCCAGCAGTGGACGTCCTCCGGCTGATGATGATGATGATGAAATTTCATGAAAACCATTTCGCCGTTTGCGAGGATCAGAAAATATGACCCATATATGTGCAAAGTATATATGTGCAAGAATTATTGCACATTCAGATAGTTTAGATAATATTACTTAGTACTAGTTAAGTACTGACAACGTGAACTTTAAAATGTTTATGAATATTTTTACAACAAACAGTTATTTCAAATATTATTTTTTGAAGTGAAAACTTCCTTAGCGGCGTTGCGCACTTTTTTTGGAAAAACTTTGGGTAAAAACTTTTAAACTCGTGTCAGATCGTCAGAACGTAAGACAGCGCACAGCGAATGCGCAAATAAGACGGAGCGAGATCTAAAATAAAACGTAGATTCATTGCTATTTTTGTATTGTTTAGATATTTCCAAAGAGTATAGGATGCGCAATGGATAATACGCTGCAATATACCTACCATTACATTCTCACAGATAGCAGATACGTATAATATCAACAGACATCTTGAAAATAAGCTTTATGTGTAGACGACCAATGTTCGTTGTACAGATAATATGACGACACTCCTAGCCATCACGTGGTCTTACTTTAGCGAGTTTTTGTCAAGCCAAACGCAGGTTATTGATATGTAAATAATATTGTGCATATATTATTTATTTATTTATATTTATATTTATTATGATAGTACTTTCATACTCATAATTAAAGTAATTCGTGCAAAATTATTTCCATTCCAAAATATCAAAAATGCACAACGTTATATTCAAGTTTTCGCTTCTTCCGGCACTCCCGGAGTGCAACTCGTCATTTTTTGTACATAAGTATCAAAACAGTTAAACAGCACCCAAAACCCGTAACGGATAACCGAGTTACACGAGGATTCCGCGAGCCCGGAGCCTGAGCCGCATGAATCATAAGATCCTAACCTGATTACGACCCACGAAATCTTATTACTCCACCCTTTTCTGTCCGGATGCTTTGTGACGTAGGTAAAACATTTATGTAATTGAGTAAACACGCCTAGCATATATTCCGTTTGTATCACAATACTAGCCGTACGGATTTTATTACAAGTAAACCAGTTTAGTATAACCAGCAAGTTTCTGACATGACAATAAGGAGCAATCACTACATACCTACCTAGTATAAAACAAAGTCGTCTCCTCTGTCCCCATGTCCCTTTGTATGCTTAAATCTTGAAAATTACGCTACGGATTTTGATGCGGTTTTTTAATAGATAAAGTGTTTAAAGAGGAAGGTTTATATGTACATTTTGTACCTGTGCGAAGCCGGGGCGGGTCGCTAGTAACTAATAAGGTTCAGTTACCAATCGAGCTCATTATTGTAACCTTGTAAAATATTATGATCCTACGAAAAATACTTTTATTATGATCTGATTGTTTTCATGTTCATTCCAGATCTAAAATAGTTTAATGTGTGTCGGGGCAAAAGCTAGAAGATGCTATATAAACCGACAGCAAAATTCAAATTTAATTTTAGTACAACATGACCAGTATTGTTGTTAAAAATAACAAAGTAACTTTAATTTGAAATTTTCCTTTTATTCGTAGTTCATTTTTAAAAATGGAATCTTATTAAATAGCGCGTTCTCATTGGCCAACCTCCGAGCTTAATGGCGGGCTCACGTGACCGCAAATTACGTACCAATCATGAAGTACATGGCTTTAAATCAAATATTTTATGAGGTTCTGTTTGTCATGTTTAATAGAATTTGGAGTTAAAATACAGAATACATTTAGTTACATACGTACATTACCTTCACAAGTACAATCAAAAAACGATAGAAATCTCTAATCTAATCTTTCCCCGTGTTGGTCTGGGATCCTTTGCAGAATAGACCATCTGCCTTTCTGACAGGCAGCTCGTAAAAGGCGAGCATAGACTTACCGTCATTAACACTGTAACATCCTACTAGGTGGTAGAATTTCGCAACGACTCGCCTGAATTGTTACCACCGCCCTACCTATTTCTGCCACCATAACATCCAATGCTTGACGTTGACGTGTTCCGGTTCGGAGGGTAAGGTAGCCGGTAAACTTACTTTTGCTCAAGGCCTAACATCTCGCCTCAGGTTGGCAACGGACCATTAAACCTTTGATTTATCTAGGCGGCGTGAATTTCTTACCACCAGGAAATTCGTCAGAGACACCAAAGGTGGTAATGGTGCGTTGCCAACCAGAGGCCTCGAGTTACCGGCTACCTTACCCTAAGAACCGGTTCACGTCATGACGTTATGGCGGCAGGAATAGGTAAGGCGGTGGTACCAATCCGGGTGAGTCGCTGCGAAACTCTACCACCTCGTCAGATATCACGGTGCTAGTGATGGCAAGCCTACGCTCGCCTTTTAGGAGCTGCCTGGCACAGGAAGGCAGATGGTCTATTCTAGAAAGGAGCCTGGACCATCACGGGGAAAGGAGCCCGGAACATAACAATAATAAATATTAATAAATCATAACAATAATAGTCTTCAGTCTAGAGAGACTGAGGGGCACCGTTAATGACTAAATTTATAGATGGTGTCTGTCCTACCATCTCGTTTGATGTCCTGTCACTAAAAAAACCTGACACATTATTAGCATACGTTTATAGTCGATCTATTAAAGGCTTTTAGTTTAATCAATTGCCATAATTTCGTATCAGCAAATTATTTATAATTAATGGGCTAATAAAATTAATGGACATCGTCAATAAAAGATTTCAAATACGTGTTGTGACGGTTTAAAGTCGATTTTGTTAAGCTCGGTACTCACTATAAGCTTTCGTTACATTAAACTACATTTGAATTAAATTGTTTAAAACTAGCTTTCCGCCCGTGGCTTCGCCCGCTTAGAATTCCCGAGGGAGCATTTAATCGGGATAAAAAGTGTTCTATCACTGAAGTCAGCTATACCCTGTCTGTATACCAAATTTTATCAAAATCCGTTCAGTAGTTTCTGAGTGATTTACGGACAAACCTCCAAACAAAGAAAATTTCACATTTATGATATTAGTGTAATGTAAACTAAATAGATATGATTAGTTTGGTAAAATATTACACCATGTGGTAGAATATATCGCGATTATCAAATATTTTGTAACAAATTGTTACACAAATAAATGAAGTTAATTTTTTTACATGACTAATGTGTAGAGCGGTTCTTACAACTTTAATGGACTTTCTATGTTCTATTCATTACGATGTATGTATATGTCGATAAACTTTATAAATACCTTTTAGTCTTATATTATTTTTTGAAATATTGGAAATGTACAACCTAGACCGTGTCAACGCATTTTAAAGTAACCTCAAACCATATACATTCATATATAATGGACATACTCTAGTCGACATGTTCAAAACTTAAAGGCCCTAAAATATGTGCGATAGCTCATTCGATTCGGAATGACGAATAGAAAAATGTATTTTAAAATTAGCACATAATTGTTTATTTAACACGGTTTTGACCTTGTGGACAAGCGACGCCTGTGTACTTCGACAACGGTACATTACCTACTAACACCGGATCTGAATCACATTTGAGAATTTTGTGGCAAAATAAACTAAAAGTACTTTTATTTTTAATCACCGACGGAAAAATCAAGTATTTTATAACATTAACGAATCTATGTTGCGTTAGTTTTTGTTTGAACGCTGACTTGCATGGCACTTGCACTTGCATATATAGGTATGTCGCAGCCAGTTAGCTTAGTAATTAGCCTAGACTTATTAACCGTCGCCGTTAAATCATCAGTCTGAGACACAGTCTTCAAACTTCAAAATGGAGACATATAATACGAAGGATACCTCTTATTTAGATACCATTGTACTGCAATTGCAAAAATCATTATTTTTTTTATATTTAACACAATTGTAGTAGGTTTTAGATAATATACATACAGTAAATTCAGCCTAGGGATACATATTATGATTTTTAAGAGTGCACTCAAAGATGGCAATTATCTTTTAATCAGTCCTTAAGTCAACATTTTCTACACAAAATTGTTCCTTAATAAAAAAATAATTAATATCACTGAGTGTGGTCGCATGTGATGTTTAAAAGTATGTTTCTAATAAACATGCACAATAACATGTCATGATAGTGTAAAATACCCAAAATAACAATAAAAAACATTGCCACATTTGCACAAACAAGAACAGTACTTTATTTAAATTGATTGAGCAGTGACAGTAATCTTCATTTGGGAATAAATACACTTTAGCACTTTGCATTCCAATGGCCGCAATTCGGAGACATCTTATGATCAGTCATTAAGTTCAACATTAGAAAATAAAAAAGGAAACTTTTTTAAAAAAAGCGCCATGATCACCTTATTGACAAATCTTTCTACCCTGTTACAGAATAGTTAACATGTAAAAATAACTTGAAAATAAATATTGTAAATCAATAAATAATTTCCTTCTTTGTTATGTTATCATGTTACCATGTTATTCTTGTTTTATTATAAAAATATAATAATTATCATTTAAAATTGTTTAAAAATGTATTTTTTTAAAAATACAGATCTGCCGCGTTTATTGGCTTGTGCCATTCATACATACTGATAGCGTAATTTAAAATCGTAATTAAGCCTTACGAAGGTTATATGGTTATCAGTTCTCATTTTCTCTTTTAGTCTTGTGAAAACAATTAACAAAGTCAAAATGAGAAAGAGTGATCTTCACGCCCATATCCCTGAAAAGAAAGGCAAAGGTACAACATGGGCACCGTCTACTAACCGAATACACTAAGTCCCACAATGAGATAGATGGCAAACCTGTCACAAACCGGGCACATATCTAATCCCGGGCAACCTAATTCTTATTAAAAAATTAAAAATATACAAATTTCAATTTTTTTTGTTGCCCAACCCGGGGATCGAAAATTCGGGGAATTTTCTATTTTTTTCTATATTTTATTGATTGATATATCTCTCTAATGTACCGTCCACATTAAAGAGAGTGCAATATTTGGATATTACATTAGTGAGGACTGTAACTTCCAGTAGTACCTGGTATGTAACCTACCATAAGACAGGTTATATAAATTAGATTTTTTTGTAAGAATGTTTTTTATAGTACAAGCTAGTCATGTTCAAAAACCAATCTGTGCTTACAGGCATCGTGGATGTTACTGTTGCAATGCTGTTTTATAACTATAATCTTGGGTTACAAAAGGTACAAGTCTATTAGCAACCAAATCTTCTAGCACGGAATATGATGGTGTATATCAATAACGCTTTGGTGGCAGAACTAGGTAAGCGGGTGGTATCGATCTGGGTGAGCTGACCCAGACCTACCAAATCTCGGAAGTCAAAAAACTGCCTGCATAAAAATTTCAAGAACTCGAGAACTACTTCACGCCTGAAAATATTCTAAAAAGTATCTTCACGCCCATATCCCAGTAGAGGTAGACAGAGGCACAATTTAAAACAGTTCGCAAAAATACGTCACTTATTGTCACTCTATGTCGTACCTAGTACGAGTCATGATGTCACCAGCCTGCGAATGCGACTGCTGTCGGTGGGAACCAGCTTTATGATTTATTAACCTTATAACCATGCATCTTGTATTTTGCGTTGCGATTATAAAACTGATTTTTTTTAACTTTAATTACTTCATAGTTCGAAAGTGTTACCGATTTTAATCGTTTTTCAATATTTAGCTGGTACTTTTAATGTCATCAGTAAAGGAAGCAACTTTGTTAAGCACTCACTCAACTAATTTTCAAGTATTGCTATCTTCTTTTAACGACGGTAACAGAAAGAGTCAAAACACCTTTAATGTTGCCAGTTAAGTCTGTACCTACATGACACTTCTACAGACTTTTAACGTCATATCGAAAAATGTTAATTAAAATCCGACACGTATGGACTAATCTGGCATATCAAAAATGCTCCATATCTTTTGTTTTAGATTTATTGAAAAAAGGTAACGCACATTTATAATAAGTTTTGTTGGTGCTTAGCAGAATCACCAACATCATCGTAGTGCAGCAAAATGCCAGCATTATTTTTATCGTCTAGATCAGAGGTTCCCAAACATATTTCATGTAACGCCCACTTTGAAAATCAGTTGTTTTGTAGCGCCCCCCCTCGTTTTTTTCTTGTCAATAACCTCAATAACATATTTGTTGCGCCTAGTTTAAAAAAAACATTTTTTTCAAGATTTATACCGCCCCCCTCTAGGCTTCCAGCGCCCACAAGGGGGCGTTATCGCTCACTTTGGGAAAGGCTGGTCTAGATACATAAAAATGTGTATTTCTGGTATTGATCCAGGTCTTCTGTGTAGAATAGGTCATTTGCCTCTCTACCAGGCAGCTCTTTGTTACAAACCAGACTACAGGTGGTAGAGTGTCGTGCTGCCACTCGTCCGGGAAGGAACCCACCGCCTTACCTATTCCTGCTGCCATCATGACAGTGTCATGTTCCGGTCCCGAAGGTAGGGAAGTTGGTCCCCGTGTTGATCCGATCTCCTTTGTAGAATAGACCATCTGCTTTCCTGCCAGGCAGCTCGTAAAAGGCGAACACAGGCTTACCGTCACTAACACCGTGACATCTGACTAGCTGGTAGAGTTTTGCAGCGACTCACCCGGATTGGTACCACCGACTTACCTATTCCTGCCGCCATAACATCATGACGTGTTCCGGTTCGGAGGGTAAGGTAGCCGATAAACTTACTTTTGCTCGAGGCCTAACATCCCGACCTCAGGTTGGCAACGCACCATTACCACCTTTGGTGCTCTAGCCGGCGTGAATTTTTTACCATCAGGAAATCTGTCTGCTTGTTTGCCTTCCAATATCACAAACAAAAAAAACAAAAAAAAAGTCGGTCGGCTTACATAATAATAGACCTAACACCTCGGCCACAGGACATCAATGCATCTACGTCATCTATGGTCTCTATAAGCCTCGGTTTTTCTAACCATCAGGAAAGACGTGTGATAAAATAGTCCTCTATTGACCATTTTGAATGAAGAATGTTAAAATTCTGAGTTTTAAAGTACCTAGATAATCTTATTCAACCACAAACTAAATACGAAAATGTATTTACGTCTTTTGAATTAACAAGAGTTGGTTGGCTAAAGCTGGAGTGAGGGTGAAAGGGATATTGCAAAGGATTACCTCCCCTTAACGGCGGTTAAACCCTTCAAAGTTAATTCGTTTGTTAATTGTTCCTGACACCTTCACTGTATTTTTTAATAATTTGATTTAATTTTCATTATTATAAGCCACCATAAAAATGACTTCTTACATTAAATCGGGACCTTTAAAAGGTTTTTTTTTCGTTTTAATACTAAGCAGTTTTTATACCAAAATTCAATTTCCTAATCCAAGCAGGTTTAGCAAAAATATTAGTAAGGTTATTAAGCCACATGTGTAAGTTTGACGGGTACTGAAGTCTACAAAATAAAACACAACGTTAATTAACGTTATAATGACAGCTACAGGTAAGGTAGTAGTAACAGGTAGTAGATACCAATTGGCGCAAAAAAATCTACTTATGCACCGTCTGGTAGACACTATGTGCTCTACGTTCATTTTTTTTTTGTAATGGGTATTCTTATTTTGAAATTGTTACAAAAGTTTCATTGGAATTTTTAATGATTTTACTTTTCGATTTTTTATTCTATCATCGGTTCTATACTGGGATCAATTCGCATAGATATATTATATCTTTATATTTTAATAAATCCGTATAAGTGTGAATTCTGTACATTAAAAATGTTTAGGGGAAATAATCGCAGCCATCTAAAAACCGCCAAGCAAAAGACATTTTTATCATTCTTATTTCTATCTGTCGGTCTGTCTATCTCAGCCTTTCCCAAAGTGAGCGATAACGCCCCCTTGTGGGCGCTGGAAGCCTAGAGGGGGGCGGTATAAATCTTGAAAAAAATGTTTTTTTTAAACTAGGCGCAACAAATATGTTATTGAGGTTATTGACAAGAAAAAAACGAGGGGGGGGCGCTACAAAACAACTGATTTTCAAAGTGGGCGTTACATGAAATAAGTTTGGGAACCTCTGGTCTATCTGAATCCGGACCGCGATTCAAACAGAATCTGTTGAACCTATCATTTAGAAATTTGGCAGTTAGGTACTGAACATTCCGAGAAATGTTTGAAACTACTTTTTACCCCGCTTACTAAAGGAGTTACTGTAAGTCAGGGGTATAAACAAAATTTCAATTTGTCTGTAATTCATTAACGCGTAGTCATTTGAACACATCTAGGAGATTTGTATATATATTTTACATATCTTCATGCCAAGTCACCCTTCACAGTAGGTGGAATTAGAGTCGCTGATTACATTGTCATAAAACTATAAGACAAAATAACAGCTATAATAGGTTCGGTTTGATCGACGACGGTTGTGGGAGGCCTGCTTGCTAACATTGCTACCCATAAATGTATAATATATGGGAGGTGGGAACTTTAGGTAGGGTTGTCACATGTAAAGAACGTGACAATATATATTGTTTCCCGAGCTCTTCCTATATTCGTGTTCTGGTCGCGGAGGTGGGTGGTGGGAACGTCAGTTAGGCTTGTCACATTCTGTGTCGTTTGGAGGATTATTTGCCACAACGGTTACACTGCTTACGCGGAATTAGCAAAATAAAGACTTATTTTACATCTTTTATAATGGATTTCCGCAAAGTAACGCCTGATTCAATAAAATATATTATACCCGTTGAAACTGAATCAGTCCAAGTCAATTTTTTTTATTGTTAATGTCAACTATAGGTAGGGATATAATATTCCTAATTCGTTTCTAGCTGATCGTAGAACATAGCTATCAAAATCGTTTAAATATTTTTTTTGTATTAAATGAACATTAAAATCATTGGGAAAATATCATTACTACCTATTTAATGTACTTCATTTTAAAAAGAGTATTATTTCCACATTCTAAATTTAAAATTCCCGCTTATATTATCCGCCCAATGGGGCGAAATAGGTAGGACGGGAAGACGAATGCTTGACATCTAATTGGACTCAGACGTCACTTGGGATTAGAGGCAGTCGCTCCATCACTCAGATAGTCGTATTTGTCCGCGCCTGCCGACTTTATTGTGCAACATTCTATGATTTAGCGTTTTCCTTGTTTCTTTTTCAACCGACAAGAAACGTAGGAGGTTCATAATTCGACGCGTACATTTGTTTTTATGTTAGACCACCCATATCTTTTAAAAGAGTAATCCGATGTTCTATTTAATTGGTTAGAATATGGTTTATTCTGTCTAATAAAAAAAATCCTCCAGTCTAGTTTTATATAAGTTTTTCTTATGTGTCTCATAAAAAGTTCAACTCTAAGGGTAGGAAAAAATATAAAAGCAACGTAAATAAATTTAATAAATGAGATTTAACCGTCGAAAAAGTTATAGCACAATAAAAAAAGTATTTTTTCGTAATCGCGATAACTAAGTTTATAAACAATGGTGATGGATATCCAACTCAGTTTGAGTCGCCGCCAAATAGTCAATCTACGAAGATCCTTAAATAGTTTTAAATTAAATGAAAAAACCCAGCCAAGTGAACAATAATATGTGAAATGATTTCAAAAGTTTTTATTGATCCCATCTTTTTTCTAATCAAATAATTACCTAAACTGATTCCATTGTTTTGGGTACCTATTTACGTTGGAAACAATATATTCTTGTACTTTCCACTAGCTACGACAGAAGCGGCAAAATGGTCGTCATAAGTTAAGGTAGATGATAAACTTACTTTGCTCTAGGCCTAAAATCCTGGCCGAAACCTTTAGTGTCTCTATGCGGCGTGAATTTCTAACCATCAGGAAAACCGACTGCTTGTTTGTTTTCCAGTATCATAAAAAAAGAAAGTTTATTAAAAAAATAACTTTTTACTTTGTTCTATTTACTGGCAACTCTAAAACAAACGTCAGCACTGACACTATCTGATTCATTCAGATCATTTAAGTAAGTTATAATTTCCACAAGTACAAGACGATTATTTCAAATACTGCGCCAAATAATTTAAGCGCCATAAAACTGCGAAAAAACCCATTTCGCTTTCGATTTCGAAAACTTTGGGATTTCGTCATTAAAGCCAGACTTCATGGCAATGACGCCACCTTGGAAGTACGCGTATCCAAGCAAAATAAAATAAAACCACTTAAAAAATGACGAAAAATTCGATTAAAAAATAGGAATGGAACAAATAACCTACTCCTTTCTTTCAAATTGAGTTAAGAAACAAAAATACTAAAAATGAAACATTCAAATCATATAAATTTATATTTCAACAATCTCTCTCCAATTACCTGCGTATTAAAATTTTATTGCCCGTAAACACTGAAACCGAATCAAAACAACGTGCGGGTCAACATTTCTCAATTACTGGACATTGCACAGTGGGGCGAGGCAAAAAACGACTGGACAAAAATCTCATACATATTGCAGGGAACAACCGATACGAATCCAGCTAGTTATGTTACCAAAGAGAGCTCATTCGGTGTGCGACGGATCTCATGGAATATTCATCGGCTAAAACACTGTGCAACCGGTCGCGGTATACAGCTTTAGGTTGCATTGTACGACATTGCATTGCGTATTAGGCTTTTATGTTTTTTCCTTTTCTTTAAACTAATTTACTCTTTCAAACTGGGTTGTAAATAAAACTTTTAATTGAGCAACAAACAGAATATTGAACGAAGTAACTAATTGCTATTTCAATAGAAACCCTAAAAACTGAAAGATTACAAAATGTAATTAAAAGTGATACGCTAACAATTGAAACGCGGTAAAACTGCAAAAAAACTTTTTTTAATTTTATGTCATATAAGGACACAACAATTTATGCGGAGTATAATTACAAATAAACTGACTTCGTATTTTTAAACAAAAAGTATCTTCACGCCCATATCCCCGAAGAGGTAGGCAGAGGTTCAACCAAGGCACCCACGACTAGCCGAAGACACTAAGTCCCACAATGTGATAGGTAGCAAGCCTATCGCCAACCGGGCACTTTTCAAATCCCGACCAACATTTTTTTTTATTAGAAAATTGGAAAAATCCAATTTTCTTTTTGTTGGCCGACCCAGGATTCGAACCCGGGACCTCATGCAGTCAAGTCCAACACCCGGACCGCTAGACCACAGAGCCGATTTTTAAACAAAGAAACACTTATACTATTTTACGTATCACTTATAATTTGTTACTTTGTAAATAACCTACCGGTTTCCTTTATACAGCATCATCTGCATATACATCATATGCTGTATAAGCGAAACCAGTAGGCAATTTACAAATTAATAAATTATAAGTGATACGTAAAACAGTACAAGTGTCTCTTTGTTTATAAACATGAATATTTGGAAGTTTTACCAAGCGAAAACGATGGAAAACATCGAATATAAACTGACTTCGATTTCAAATGTATGTCGTTCATAGAGATTGAGTGTTTTCCTCGCTTTTTGTGGGATTCCGTCATCAGAGGCAGACTTGGTAGCACTCGCACCATCTCGAAAGTACACTCGTACAAATAAATTGTTTCAAAAATGGTTGAGTAATCGATTAACATACATAAAATAATATATGAGGCGGACATATTATAACCTCTTATAAAAGTATTTTTCTACATTTCCCTAGGATTCCATCATCAAGTAGAGATTTGAAGAAAACGAGGTACCTCGGATGTACACTCTTTCAAATAAAAAAAAACAATTTTCAAAATCAATTAAAATTACGAAGAAATCGATTAATATAGATA
The DNA here is from genome assembly GCA_002245475.1 of Calephelis virginiensis. Taxonomy (NCBI): domain Eukaryota; kingdom Metazoa; phylum Arthropoda; class Insecta; order Lepidoptera; family Riodinidae; genus Calephelis; species Calephelis virginiensis. The sequence goes on from NJDC01003009.1 coordinate 196,872, forward strand.
CACAAGAAAATAGGAGTCGAACGTATAACCTTCTCCTTTCTCGGCTAAAAAAGATATTTTTTTGGCATTGTTATTATTTCTTACTGTAGTCCAGTGACGTTGGATCACGATTCTACTAGTCCAAAAGTCTTCTGAAATCTTATATCTTGTATGAAATTTGTTATAATCTACTAGGATTATGCCTCAGAGCGCTAAAATTCATCCTACGTTAATGGTGAAGGGCCAGCATGTTGATTTAATAAAGCTGTTAAGCTTCTGATTTTTGACAAGCTAATGTCTACAGATTTTTTTTTATTTTCTAGTCCAAATACGGTTACTATTTGACATAATTCAAAGTGTATAAAATCGCAGATAGAGAATTATTTTTGTTTATTTCTTATTGCTGGGATTGTAACAGAACCGACCTGTAATCCATAGTATTTTTTATTATTAACAAATTTTATGAAATATGGATTTTAAGTCACATGTGTATTTTTTAATCAGTGAAAACGCTATGTTTATGAACGCTTTGAAGTACTAACAAGAAAATTATCCAGTTGAATCAGACGACTCCGAAACATCTTAATAACACATTCTAGTTTCTCTGGAATATTTTCAATATTACGATAAAATATGATATATGAGAAAAAAAAATTAAACATATTCTGTACATGACGAATTTATAAGTTACAATTATAATACAAGACGCAAATTTCATCAATAAATTAAACATTAGCATCCTCCAAACTAAAACAATATTTACAGAAATTTTCTTTATACTAGAAATGTATCAAGCGATAGTTTAGGTCAGAGGTTCTCAAACTTATTTCATGTAACGCCCACTTTGAAAATCAGTTGTTTTGTAACGCCCCCCCCTCGTTTTTTTCTTGTCAATAACCTCAATAACATATTTGTTGCGCCTAGTTTAAAAAAACATTTTTTTCAAGATTTATACCGCCCCCCTCTAGGCTTTCAGCGCCCACAAGGGGGCGTTATCGCCCACTTTGGGAAAGGCTGGTTTAGGTTAATGCGAGAAAATATAAATATCACCTGACAATATCTCGACGAAATGATTCTCACCTGATTCTCTCTACGATAATCCCACCCAAAGAGATGCAGATTGTAACCGATAACGCAAGTGTGGAAATTGTTTTTGAAAATCTGGCATTTTGATTGTAGGTCATGAATAAAGCGTAAAACTTTTTAAATAATACACAGCTCTAAATTATTTACGTCTTTATAACTAGCCTTCTATGGAGTCACTATATTAAAGCTATTGACACATAAATTATCTGATTCGATATATTTGGACTTTATAGTCACAAAAGAAAGTGTGAAAACTGATACCATCAAAAGATTAGCCACCTGAGTTATGCACTCTGGTATCAAAGCGTCGGTAACACCTTTTGATGTTATAGTATGCATAATATCTCCTTAAGTCTTAGCATAGCCTTGGTATTTACCATCCTTTGCAATAGACATTAAAAGATTTGGCTAATTAGCCAAATATTTTAATGTCTATTGCATTAGCCTAGATACGGGTCAAGAAACCTGTAAAGAAATATTTTAATGTGTGTGATAATATTTAATTGACAAGTGATTCTAGATTTCATAATTTGAAATTGAAAATATCAAGAATGTACCGGCTGCTAGTTTTTTCTGTTGTTATTTATTTAAAAATTATCTTTCAAGAGACATAATATATTACATTAACCACTCAAACCATTAAACAGATAGAAGAAAAGCTGTGCAGCGAATTCAAATATCGTTTAATAAAAAACCACACACGTTGTGTATGTGGCATGGTAATAATATTTTAGGACACCATCGAATTGAAAATAGAACACACAGAAATTCCGGGTTAACTTTTCGTCCAGATCCCAGCAATAATTACGAGTTTTGCACATATCTTTATATTATGTATGTATTCAAGATTCTTTATCGCCTAGCCTTCTTTTCCATTTAATTTATGCAAGTGTATTGTCTAAGGTATAAAATCGTACCAAAACTAGTACTACGACCAAACCTTAAGAAGGCGATTAGTTACCACTTTGTGGTCAGCCTTAAAATAAACTTTTCTAGGAATATTGCGGTTACACCATAATTATAACGTTTTGAAAAATGTGATTATTTTATCCTACTTGCAAAAGTTTGCTATTTTCATATTTTTTATTGGGTACATTCAATGAACGGATCACCTTAATATATTGAAAGAAATACCAGAATCAAGTTACAATACAACGTGGATCTCCAAGGATAAACATTAACATTCTAATAAATGCGTCATTTGCGTATTTAAACCTGACCTAAAACACTTTTGGTACGCGTCCTAATCTTTAAAAAACAGCAACTCAAAACAATATGTTTTTGATTGACTTTAATTAAGTTTTTTTTTAATTTTGTGAACGTTAACATTTTTTTTAATTTTATAAGAATAACGTTAAATTCAATACAAAATAATACCTAAGCATATGTGGCTAAAAGCAAAACCTTTTGAAATAATTCATAATTAACTAAAATATATTTAAAGCTGTCAAGGAGCATTTTAGTAAGTAGTCAATTAGAATGATGGCAGTTAAGTTATTATAATTATGTAAATTATTGTATTTTTTATATAAATATGTAATTTTTTATAGAAATATGTAACTTCTTAAAATTAACTAAATATTGGCACACCACAATGTGGTAGAATATGTTGTATTCTTAAATATCTTTATAACAACTTTTTAATACACATATTCCGCAAATAAATAATTTTCATTGCATTTCATTTCAAAAACCTAATAAGTTTATGCATTTTACAACTATTTAATCTAATTATTTTCTTCTAAGCCTTACAGGGTTTGCTAGATTTTTTCTTGTAGAGACAAACTAGCATTTTGAAGAATTTTACATATTCACTAAAATTCTTATGACAATCATTGTCTTCCAGATGTATAAAAAATATTTAATATTCGAGAAAACTACAAGTGTTCTTATATTAAAATATATACAATGATGTACACCAAGCACCGGCTGAAGTGTAGAGAATGTTTTAGCATTTTTATTTTAGTTGGTCGCATTTTAATATTCAGCACATTCTAGGTGCATCACCAAAATATTAATATAATTTTATTGACTGTTAAAACATAGTCACCTGCAAGTGAAGTAAATTTATCGTGCTTTATTTGATAACACACAGACAGACGGACAGGTGCACATTAAAAGGTTGCAATATAAATAATAAAATAGAACAGTTCAGTACGAATCTATACGTATCTAAAAAAACATGCAAATCAATTTTAGGAACTCTATATATGACTTAAGTTATAAAGTGGCTGATACTATTAGTGTTACAAATTATTGTAATGTTATACAGTTAAGTGTTATAATATTCTAAGAAGCCATTAATTCTAATACCATACTCTCAATAAAGAGAAGAAACAAGATAAAAAGCTATTTACATATTCATACGACTATGTAAACAAGTTTATAAGTTAATCAATGATTATTTTATCATTTCTGTGCTTTTCTGTATAAAACATGGTTAGTTATTACCATGATATGTCCATGTTTATCTGTAACGACATGCATACGAGAGGCCTGCGTTTTGTCCAGCGAGGCCATTATTGACCCACTGGGCTACGAAACGATGTAATGGAGGCTTAAATCTAATATTTAAATGTCTTTACAATTTAAAGGTGTAACAATGAGACGACCCTTTCGCCTGTTAGTGAAATAGTATATTCAGTTTGTAAGATTATTTAACTAGTGTAGTCAGTGGTGTAGGTGATCTTGTCCCTGACCTGTGGGCGCTCTAAGCTTACTCACACAACTTGGTATCATCATCTAACATTTTTCTGGTGCTGTAGAGTATCATATTCCAGTTTAGAGTATAGGGTGGTCGATAGACTTACTGTCACAAGAGCCTCGATATCCCAATCCGTGCGAGACAAGTATATCATCTATCATTTAAGTTAAAGTTAGATTGTAATTACATTTTTAATCTATTTATATTGTAATTATTATTATTGAAAAAAGACAAGCCCGCTGAGTTTCTTTCGCCGGATCTTCTCAGTGTGTGGCCGCGTTCCGATCCGGTGGTAGTTTAAAAAAATGTCGACGCGCATAAATACCACTTGTATGGTTCAAGTGAATATTGAAAGATCTTTCTGATTCTGATTCTGATATCCCAGTAGGTTATTGTTAACTGTGTTAGGTAATGGGTCTGTCTGTGGCATCGTGGTTCTTCATTAACGGTTTTAAATACGGTTATTTTGTTCGAAAGCTAACGTGATCGGAATGCTTCTTAGCTATAGTTTACGGAGATCGGTCCAGGTGTACAAGGTCATCAGCTCATTTTGTAATAATAGCTATCTGTAATGAATCACCTTTATAACAAAATACTTTTTTTAACTTGAGTATCAACAGATTTAGAAATAAATAACTTTAACAGGCAGGTGAAACCAAGTGCAACAATGAGATATATTAAAATCAAGTGTTATACATTTATAGACGCCCAGTTGGTATTTATTTCACCTTTAAACATGTGTAACACCTAACAGCTAAAATACTAATAAATGCGGGTACAACTGAACTAATCTGATGATGGAGCTCGAAGATAGGACATCTAACCCTAGAATGCCTACTGGTAAACCCTTCGAGTTTGAACGCATTAGAATTGTTTCAACTAGATATCACCATTTTTTCTGATGACCAGGACCTAATAATAGAACTGCAAATGGCGAATGGATCATAGTTTAAAAGTTATGGTATTTAGTTATATTTGCAGTTCATCTAAATCACATAAGAAAGAGAAGTGTTATAAGTTTGACACGATTGTGTGTATGTGTGTCGGTCTGTGGTGCTACTAAACTATTCTAATGCGAAAATTTAAAAAAAGCGTCGTAGTATATACGTAAGCTTTGCTTCGTAAACGAAGCATCATCAGGAGCATTCGTTTGGATTTCCAAAGTAACGCCTTCTTCTATTAATTATATTGTAACGCTTGTTTGTGGTTTGGAAGCCGACGTGATCGAGATGGTTTTAAGATTGGGTACATAAAGGTTTTGCCCGATCTTTTTTTTGAAAATTGATAGGCAATTTTAAATTTGTTTTTTATCTATTGGTAATGTAAAAAATATATGATGAATTTTTTTTCTAGAAATATCACCTTTATATTGTGCTTGCCGTCGGCATTCGTTAGTGTCCGTCGACGCCGTTAAAATGGTCACGATCTAAAATAATTTGACAAAATAATTCTTAGTAATAGTGCATCCACTATCTCAAAAATTATGGAAAGCGTGCAGAATTTATGTAATAAATTAATTTGTAGCCAGATTAATTATATACAAGATTTGTTAACAAATTAATGAATACACTCTACTGTGCAACATCTACAACAACTGTACTAACAGGTCTCATTTCGTAATGATAATAGCTATCTGTAATGAGTCACCTTTATAACAAAATACTTTTTTTTAACTTGAGTATCAACAGATTTAGAAATAAATAACTTTAACAGGCAGGTGAAACCAAGTGCAACAATGAGATATATTAAAATCAAGTGTTGTTATATATTTATTGAGATCAGCTTACCTACGACTTCGACTAAAAAAATACATCGAATAGCATAAGCATTTTGTTTGATTGCTATACAAACTTTAATCCCCCATTATAGTCCCCGGGTCTTTGACTATGTGCATATTAATTTTATCAAAATCGGTCCAGAGGCTTAGCCGTCAAACCGTAACAGAGAGAGGTATTTATAATATTAGTATAGAAATATGGATTACAAATTTAATACACTAATATTTCCCATCCATTTAAGTCTTGCATTCAAATACATTATACATATTTTTTCCATATTTATAAGAAACATTAATTTGAATACAATTTAACAGTCATTATAGATTTATAAATTGTACAAACAACATTAATTAGCGTTGTGAAGTGTTTTTGGCAAACAGGAAGTGCATTACGTTTATATCTTCCTGTTGTATAACTTCTAATACATTATGATGATAGCAATTTAGATAGTTTTATTGATTAATTATGTAGTGATTATTTTGATAGCCTCTTAAGCACTCTACAGAATGATTAAGCAGCAGGTACCTATAAATATAAATAAATTCATGATGTGATCATAATCTAAAACGAAAGGGTAATATAATAATAATAATTTATTTAATAGTATAGGGACAGCAATAATCAATAGTATACAATAAAGAGCCAGAAGATTCCACTCTTCTACAATTAAATTTTTTCCTATTCAGATAGTAACAATTATTGATAACATAATAAAAAAAGTACTCTTAAAAAAGTATGTTTATTTGTTTGTTAGGGTTCCGTACCCAAACGGTTAAAACGGACCCTATTACTAAGTCTCCTCTGTCTGTCTGTCTCCAGGCTGTACCTTTCAAAATAAATAAATAACAATAAAGTAAATATTAAAGGGGGGCTTCCATACAACAAAAGTAATTTTTTATCAATTGTTACTCGATATTAATAAACAGGTAGAAATTTGAACGTGACGTGACCTGATTTTCTACGGAACCCTTCGTGCGCGAGTCCGACTCGCACTTGACCGGTTTTTTTTAAATTCTCCTAAGACGTGTCACGTTAGGCAACGAAGCGATGTCAGGGCATGTTTTTTGTGAGTAGAGATAGTTAGGAGGCTGAAGACAAAGTACAAGCTGGTATTCCGATATACAATAGCAATGCATCTCATCTCGCCAGCGATCAACTGCCCTCTTCATCATACCCATTCATCGTCGTCAATACTTTGCTTTATTTTGTAACTAGATTAGATACTTAGTTGTTACTTATTTTATGTATTAATGTATTGTATTTTTCTTTCTTTTTTTAATGTTGTACTTTTTCTTTATTTGTAGGTATATTTCTTTTTCTGAATGCTGGTTGTTTGGAAGAAATCGCTTATTAGCGATAAAACCGCCATTTGTATAAATAATCTACTTGCTGTTGTAACAGTTGTAGTACTTTTAATATGTTTTTGTTGTACAATAAAGAGTTTTTATTATTATTATTATTATTATTATTATTATTGGGTCAGCCAATTTAAAAACAAAAGTATAAAGTGTAAAAAGAGTAAAAATTGTAAAGCCGAAGCGCATAATTTAAATAGTAGTACTATAATGTAAGTTACGGTAGCAAACATCTATTCAAAACTCGGCATTCTAGTTATATTCATTATTTTAACCGACTCTAAAAAGAGGTGGTTCACAATTCGTCTGTTTTTTTTTCACGTGTGTTACACGATTACGTCCTTCAATTTCGTATTAGCTAGGTCATGATTCGGAGATCCCCCTTATAAAATTCATTGAAAATCCTAACTGCCTCTTTGTTAAGGAGTTAGCGTATACCTACGTCTAACGTTCAGGTTCGATTCTCTAGATTCTGTATGTCTGTTTTTCTGGGTCTGCGTGCGTTTATTAAATTTATTCAGGTATATTTTTAATTATTTCTATGTACCAGTGTAATTGATAACATAAGCAAAAATTTGCTTTGCTAGATAGATTAAATTTGTGTAGTTTGACTAGATACATATTAAACATTATATCCAACAAGCGGTTTTTGAGCTATAGGCAATAAAGATGGGTTTTGTTTACCTAGACTAAGTAGTAACTAATGAAGTCAGAGTCGGTTCAGATGTATCTAGTCATTTCATCACAAAGTCATGATAGTTAAACGACACCTAAATGGCACCTCCACGGGGTAACATCACAATCTTGTAATATCTCTAAAACGAATATAAATAGTGATATAATATTTTATGAATGTCGGTCCGTCTCCCGTCGGGGAAGCTCTCTCATATATTTACACATTGAAATATGGCCGCTTTTATAACCTCTCACATTATGGATTGCTGGTAAAATATTATATAGTATTTTAACCAACTTGAAATAGAAGGAGTCTTTCAATACGGCTTCTACGTTTAATTATTATACGCTCACTATTTTACTTAAGTATTGTTTTCACTAGTTGGTAGAGTAGATACTGTGCAGTAAACCTGTCACCATAACAATAATGGCTGCCGTTTCCGTGTTCCATACTAGAGGGTAAAGCCACCAAAGTACGTTTACCGGGATGTTAAGATAACGAAGCAGTAGACACAACTATGGTGTGTATAAGGAACGGTCTTTTATCATTAAGAAAGCTGCCTCCTTGTTCCGAAAGAGAAATTCTTATTTGCTAGAAATGCCTACCCGACTCATAATAATACAAGTTTTAGCGACGCGTTGCCAATCCAAGGCTGGATTATCAATCCTTCTGATTGTGCAAGTTTCGTTGCTTTTCTATCCTCTAAAGTCTAAGCTAACAGTACCTAGTCCAGAAGCTATGGTGGCAAGAAAAGGTAAGGCTGCGCTACTAGTCACGTGAGTTGTCGCAGGGCTCTATCACATAGTGTTATTCAAGGTGTAAGTGATAAACGAACCGACGCTCGACGTTTACGAGCTGTTCGTTAAAAAAGCAATTGCCCTAAATTCTTCTAAGCAGCCTGAGACCAACACATATTCACAATAGCACTGATAAAATCATATGGCAGCTATAAACATAAAGGGTGGGGGTGTAATTTCACACTTACCCCTACCTAACCCCTCGTATCATCGCATATTGGCTTATGTCAAATTTTCATAACGCAAACGACGCCCGATCTCCCGGGAAATGCCGGGAAAGGTTTCCCCGAACCGAGGCGATATTAACCCGCTATTTTAGTATATCGATGATTTTGTGGCACTTTTTATTGAGGACAAGATATATTGCGCATAACTTTTTATGTCTGAAGTGAAATACTGTAAAACACTCCTTAAATTAATATGAGAGCACTACGGAAAATCTGAGGTGTAACGCTCGCTGACCGCATTCGTAACAGTGAGATCCTAGAAAGAGTGGGATTGAAAGAAAGTGTTTGTGTTAAAATGCGAAAGGGCATGCTCCGCTGGTTCGGTCATGTGGAAAGAATGACAGATGAAAGATTGACAAAGCAGATATACAATGCGAATGTGGATGGATGTAGGTACCCGGGGAGATCAAGGCTGACATTTCACGATCAGATCAATCGGATATTATCCGAGGGTGGTGTCAAGAGTCTCCGAAACCAGCGTGTTTGTATGTAAAGGGTTATGAATGTGAAGGAAGCAAGACAGGTTTGTCAGGACCGTGAGGTCTGGCACTCGATACTCTCTGCCTACCCCGTAAGGGACTTGGCGTGAAGATATGTATGTATGTATGTAAATTAATATTAAGTTGTTATCAGAAAGACGGTAATGTTTGAATTAAAAATCAAACTTTGTTTCCGGTAACTAGAGCAATATAGGTACAAATGGAGTTGGTAGATAACTGGAATCAAAAGAGTTTTCTAATAATTTAACTCTTTTTTGTCACTGTCACAGTGTTTTCTCTTTCTTTAGATTTTGGTATTCACGTTAGTATTTTGCCATTAGTTAAATAGATATTTGCATCAAATTCAATTATAAGTAGTCATAAGTCGTCAATAAGTCATATCAGGGTCTTGGGTAAAGCGGTGGTCTCAGTACTCAAGTTCATATATTGAGATTCGGTGGCAATGCATGCTTATATAAACCGGATGATCTGATGACGTAATCGGAAGATCTCCTAAAATTCTCAACATGATCCTATTGTGTTTAGTCTTACTTGATACGTCTTGAGTAATATTTCTGGAATTTACTGCTGGGAATAGCCCTTAACACATAAAATCTTGCCACAAAAATATCTTTTTGTTAAAAAAATATTTTTTCATTCGTTATTAAACATATAAAAGTAAAGAATGACAGACTGACTTATCTGTCAACCCACATCCGAAATGAAAAAACGGATTTCCACTACATAAAAGGATTTTTTGGAAGAAAAGTTGGTCAGTGACCACCGGAGCACCAGGATCATCGACACCCGGACCAAATGTATTTATTGTACTTGATTTTTGTTTTGACATGCGGTACCTACCTACCTACCTAATTAATGATTTTCAACTATGCAAGTATCTTAATAATAACATATTTTGTGAACTGTTAAGTGGCTCTGAAGACGCTTTAATCAACGAAACCGGTAGCTGCAAAATAATGATTTGATATTTTCCATCGTCGGCGCTTGGTAAAACTTCCAAATATTGATATTTTTAAAGAAATAAACACTTGTACTGTTTTACTTATCACTTATAATTTATTACTTTGTAATTAGTAGCCTACCGGTTTCGCTTATACAGCATCATCAGGGCTAAAACTTAAACTACTGATTGAACTACCTTTTACTTATACATATTATGTGCTATTTACTAATAGGTCTAAAGTCGGTGCCAATCCAATTTACCTAATACTTACTTATAATATATTTTTTTCGTTTCACCATACAAATTTAAAAAATGAGTAAAACAAAACAATAGTATTATATATAGTATTTCACAAAATACATATTTTTGTAACAGGCTTTTACTTGTAAGGGCTATTCCAAGTTGTAGTCTTGAGAACTAAAGAAATAATCACACACATGATATGTTTTTGGGAGTTTTAATAGTTTCTTTGACCACCTCCAGCACCCAAGAGAGTCGCCAACCGATGACCTAGATGGGGGCAAGTTGATACGGAGATAGAGAAAAATATACATTGTAGGTTCAATCGGGAGCTTCGTGCCCTCGACTTTGTGACTTGCCTTGCATTTCGCTCTAAATAGTAGCAAACTAGTAGAAAAGTACTGGAATAATCGATCAAGTCAATATTTTATTGAATCAGGCGTTACTTTGTGGAAATCCATTATAACAGATGTAAAATAAGCCTTTATTTTGCTAGTTCCGCGTAATCAGTGTAAATAGTATAGTTCTGTGTCATTTGGAGGATCCAAATGACACAGAATGTGACAAGCCTAACTGACGTTTCCACCACCCACCTCCGCGACCAGAACACGAATATAGGAAGAGCTCGGGAAATAATACAAATTGTCACTTTCTTTACATGTGACAACCCTACCTAAAGTTCCCACCTCCCACCTCCGCGACCAGATCACAAATAGAGTCCGAACACGGGAAACAAAACCACTTGTCACGTCCTTCGCCAACTTTGTCGAAGCACTCACCACAGAGAACACCAAATCGCACTGGACGTACGTTTCGCCTCGACACCGAGGCATCCTCAGGAATTCAACCGTACCGTACAAACGACGTGTGTCGTAGTTGCTCTTCCTTTATTCGTGTTCTGGTCGCGGAGGAGGGCGGTGGGAACGTCAGTTAGGCTTGTCACATTCTGTGTCGTTTGGAGGATTATTTGCCACAACAGTTACACTGCTTCCGCGGAATTAGCAAAATAAAGGCTTATTTTACATCCGACCAAGTCAAGTTAAAGACATAAGACTTTTGCTTTATCATTTTTTTTAGAATATCTAGGACTTGACTTCTTGAGGTCGCGGATTAGATCCCCGGGTCGGGCAGCAAAAAATAGAAAATGCTTATCTTCAATTTTCTAATAAAAATAACGTTGCCCGGGATTGGATACGTGCCCGGTTGGCGATAGGCTTACCACGTATCACATAGTGGGACTTAGTGTCTTCGGCTAGTCGTGGGTGACCTGTTTGTGCCTTTGGCTACCCCTTCGGAATATAAGCGTGTAGATACTTTACATAGAAAACATAGAGATACGTACATAAAAACCTACAAAGAGAAAATTTTTTTTTTCAGAAATTACTACCAGTTACGTATACATGCTGTCATAATTAATGATTTGGGTTAAAAGAAAATTGAAATATATTTTGCAAACAGTGTGTATACTTGTATAGTGTATTGTATTATAGTGTATTCTAGATTGGGGCTATATGTTTGATCCGGCTCTAGACTGTAGCAGCTATAATTATGTTGTATTCTAAGGTTGCATAAAGCGAAAAAAATGAGGTTTTTTAAATAATGATTCCGTATTAAGAGACGTGATTAGTATGATTTAAATCGACGCTCAAAAACCATAATGGCCTGCATGTTTCCGGCCGGACACGCCGGACTCTCGTTGGGAAACCACAATACAATGTGTCTTAAAGTTAGACTCAAAACTGCTATCCTTACTAATATTACAAAAGCGGATGTTGCTTGTATCACCTGCCAAAACAGTTGAACCAATTTTAATGAATTTTTACATACACATAGACATTGAAGAACACGGCTAGCTTTATCTAGGTATCTCAACGAATACCCGAAGGAGAGCTAGATAACTAATAGACGGACGATGACAAGAGTTTCATAGTATTTAAATAGAGTACTTGAATCTGTGACCTTAGCCTAAAACTGAATATGCGCTTGAATACTCACTGCCAATTGACCTTTTATGGATTAATTCAATTTTTATGTCCCGTAAAATTGCATGTTTGCCAAATCCGAAATGAATACTCAGTCCGGAAAAAAATGTTAACATAAAAAAATATATAAGAATAGGCAATAATTACAATGTACATGTGAGTTCCATCGGCAACGACGAATACATTTAGGGCAGAGGTTCCCAAACTTATTTCATGTAACGCCCACTTTGAAAATCAGTTGTTTTGTAGCGCCCCCCCCCCTCGTTTTTTTCTTGTCAATAACCTCAATAACATATTTGTTGCGCCTAGTTTAAAAAAAAACATTTTTTTCAAGATTTATACCGCCCCCCTCTAGGCTTCCAGCGCCCACAAGGGGGCGTTATCGCCCACTTTGGGAAAGGCTGATTTAGGGATATAAAGACATAGACATTACATTTTACTAGCTGAGGCGGCAGACGTTTTTTTTTGGGTAGATCTCACTATTCCCATTACCCATTGACAGTGGTAATACTGAGACTGCACTTTTTTTATAAGTATTGTTTTTTTTTTGAACTTTTTCCTGACGAAAACTAATACAACAAAAGAAGAATTTTTAAAATTGGTCCATTCGGTTACGCATGATACGATAACTACAGGAAATGGATATTCAATTTCATAGTCAAGACTAACCGATTCCTGCCATTTTCCCGGTGTTTCTCTTGACAATAATTAAGAATACAAAAACAGAATTAGCAAAATTGGTCCACCCGTTCAAGCGTTACGAAATGGGGATTCATTATTATATAATATACATATATCTATATAGATATAGACTAGCCGACCCGGCGAACTTTATATTGTACTAGCTGCCTATTCCGGCTTCGCTCGGCTGTTAATTTTTTTGATTATAAATTGAGATGTAAGCTATCCTATCTTTCAAGTTGGATCGAACTGCACACGGTGTGCAAATTTGATTCAAATTGGTTAAGTAGTTTAGGAGTCCATCGCGGACAAACAACGTGACACGTAATTTATATATATTAAGATTACATTAACAGCTACTAACGGTTTGTATAAATTAAAGCACTGTTTCTCCCATTGTCTCTTTAATTTTCCCGTTTTTTTTTTATAAGAACCTTGTCCTGACAATAACTAACACAACAAAAAATAATTAGCAAATTCATTCAGGCGTAATGCGGTGACCATGCGTGTTACGATGATCACGCGAAATGGGGACTCATTTTTACTCAATTTTAACTCATTTTTAGACCGCCTCGTTGGTCGAGTGGCTAGCGTATTCGCCTAACTGCATCAACCAACCGCGAGGCTCGGGTTCGATTCCCGTCGGAGGCAGGCATTTGTGTGATGAACATTTAGATGTCCGCATTTCCGGGTCTGGGAGTTTATTAAATTTATTCTGGCATCTATTTAAGTATTTCTATGTAATAGTATCGTTGACTAACACCCATAACACAAGCATATAATTTGCTTACTTTGGGGTTAGATTCAATTTGTGTAACTTGTCCAGGAATATTTATTTATTTTTAAATATAAAGATAGATAACGCCTCTATAGTCTAGCGGTTCAGTTGTTGGACTCGATTAGATGAGGTCCCGGGTTCGAGTCCCGGGTCGGGCAACTAAAAGAAAATTGGATTTTTCCAATTTTCTAAAAAAATGTTGCTCGGGATAGGATATGTGCCCGGTTGGCGATAGGCTTGCCACCTATCACATTGTAGGACTTAGTGTCTAGGGCTAGTCGTGGGTGCCCTGATTGTACCTCTGCCTACCTCTTCGGGGATATGGGCGTGAAGATACTTTCTTAGATATATTTTTATTTATAAATATGTTATGGCAATTATATACAAATTTTACATTAAGAAATGCGAAAAAGACAATATTTAAATAATTTAATTAAAGTAATAGTTTAGGACATTACTTGACGTTTTTTTAGAATTGCACAAAAGTGAATACCCATCTCGAGGTATTGGCTTTTTTTATAAAGAGAGAAATTCAAATTTCAATTCATGAAACTATTTCATTTATTTTCATGAAACTATTTCATTTTCATGAAGCTATTTATTTTAATTGAGTTTATGGTGACGTCTGTTCAGTAATCACAATAGCCGGGTAGTTTCCGGTAAACCAGCAGATTCTGAACTAACCGCAACACTGGTTGAGAAATCCCTTTAACTTTTAATAAGTTTTATTGGGTGCATCTACCTACATCTTAACAAATACATGTCTGTATAAAGTTGTCATTATCTATATCTACTCGTATATTAGAGGGTTTCAAAGTTTTGATAGGTTGCTCGTTGGTCGAGTGGCTAGCGTACACGCCTAACTACACCGACGAACCGCAAGGCTCGGGTTCGATTCCCGACTGGGGTAGGCCTATGTGTGATTATCATTCTATGTCCGCATTTCCGGGTCTGGGTGTTTATTAAATTTATTCTGGTATTTAGTTGCTGATGCACTGCTGGAAAATGTAAATAAAATTGCATATCTTGCTTTTAGCAAGGACACCGTGGATGTATACAAGAAAAGTATGTTTAGGGAATCATATGAATGGAGAGCTTGATAAGTTTAAAGCAATAATTTGAGTCAGGGTGCTTGCTATCTAGTATACTAACGTTGCATAATTCTACGATTGTCGCACAAGAAAATGCAAGAAAGTGGGACGAATGCAGTGAAATGAGAGCGCAACGGAAAATTTGTAGTGTTGCCTTCGCAACATAGAGTTCATAGAGAGAGTGTAATTTAAAGAAAGTGTTGGATATATAGAAATGAGAAAGGGCATGCCACATTGGTTGGGTCACGTGAGAAAAACGACAGCTAAAATATTGACAAAACAAAAATTATAATACAATGCGAATGTGAATGCATCATAGATGTAGGCACACAATTTTAACAAAAATGATAAGTTTAATATTAAATAATATTTAAATTTTAATATTTAAATTAGGTATGCGTTTCGGTTTTATACTGTTTATTCTTTTTACACTTTATACTTTTATTTTTAAATTGGCTAACCTTATCTAAGTTTAAGCGAAATTATTAATTATAAAATAAATATCTTTTAAACACATTCGGATTTCCGAAGCTTGAGGAATATAGCCGAGGCACATAATTTAAATAGTATCTACTACTATACTTTCACTGTCAGTCTATTTAAGAAATTTACAAACTCCATTAACGAAACAAAAAGTACATCCTACCGATTTATTTACTCCTTATCTTATCATGTTTGGCGCCAAGAAAGTCTTATTGTTTGTCATTTGTTTTTTAAGACAACCCAAACTATAAAATTAACCCATGGGCTGTATAGACCGGCGGTGTCAGCGTTATCAAATAGAAAAAAAGAACTGTCAAATTATTGGCGCTAAAATGACAAAGGTTTTTTTCGTCAACACTTCAACATTTCCGACCCTACACGCTTACACGCTACCTGTTGTCTCAATTATAGGGTGAGACAACCACTTCCTCAAAGTCGGTGGTCGCAAAAAATGTCAGACCATAGCACCGTTTGATTTTGTCTCCGCAAAAAGTTTGCATTCCAAAAACTATTACGTAATTTTCTTAGGCTCCAGATTATAACACTATGCTGAAGATAAGTATTTGCTTGCTGGTAAAATACAAAAAAAAAATATCTTCACATCCGCATCCGCTAAGAGCTAGGCAGAGGCACAACCAGAGCTTCCACGACCAGACACTAAGTGCAATAATGTGATAGGTGTCACACC
Source organism: Calephelis virginiensis (assembly GCA_002245475.1). Taxonomy (NCBI): domain Eukaryota; kingdom Metazoa; phylum Arthropoda; class Insecta; order Lepidoptera; family Riodinidae; genus Calephelis; species Calephelis virginiensis. The sequence continues at coordinate 212,860 of NJDC01003009.1, forward strand.
TATCACAACACGAACAACTGAGATTATGGTAAGAAAGTGCTGCTGTTTATGGGCATCGTAAATTTATAGGTTGCTGTAGAGTTTGGCGACGCGACGGCCCATTGATTGATACTCTGACTATTTCAATCACTATATCGTCCAGATACGCAACTTTCATTTACCGATCTGAATGGTAGAGAAGTCCCGTAAACTTACACAAGAGGTTAGCTACCTACCTGTCTAATCAAGGTATTTTTAATTAAGCACTTACGTGGTTGGGAAAAATGACAGTTATGGCCATTTTAAATATAAATTTCATCTGTAACGATGAACGCATTTAGTAGGTGCTCAGATCTGTATATCTAGGTATAGGACATAACTACATGGGTTAACGGTAAAGAAAGGAATTAAAAATTTCACCACAGAACTTGAATCCATAGTAGCTCAAATAGTTAGAGCATTCCTCGGCTTTAGACGAAAGGGTACAGGTTCAAATCCTGCTTGGAGTGAATTTTTTCTTTTTTAAAATTTGGAGAAACTCCTGCTTAATGCTGAATCGCCTCTGTTGTCTAGCGTTTCGGTGTCGGACTAACATTCAGGGGGTCAAGCGATTCCGTGTCTGGCAATGGAAAAATGTGTTTTTTTAATAATCTAATAAAAATGATGCTGCCCAGGAGGTTGGTGATAGGCTTACCACCTATCACATTGTGGGACAGTATAACTCTAGACCTAGTTGCGGATGCCCTGGTTGTACCTACCTCTGCCTACCTGGTATACGGGCCTACTTTTTACCTAATGATACAACACACCATTATTTATCTTAGGATCTTCAAGCGTTATATTTTTCAAATCGTTAGAAAATTCGTTTACTTGCACTTTTTTTATTTTACAAATTATAGTAGCCATTATCTTATCCTTAATAAAAATATAACTCTAAATGACGACCTCCAGATTTCACTTCCGAGTTTTTTGAATAACAAAGAGGCGCCGCGTCTTCAAAAAACCTGCCATTGTTATCTAAACAAATAAAGCAGCCCCTAAATCAAAAGTAGACAAATTATGCCAGACACCTTTTAAATCGACGGCTCAAGCTTATCTGACCCTAATAGATATTGGTCGGGTGTTCCAACTTGGATCCTGTTTTAGCTGATTGCGAAAATGTAGAATGCTCAATACAAAGTTTAATTTGTACGTAGTCTTAGCCGATCAGCCTCTGTACTTTAGTGTGCCTGAAAGTCTTCTAACTTTTCAACCGCGCAACGGATTTCAAAGACGTTTTCACTGTTAAATTAGAAATTTAAAAATTAAAGCCCCAACCGGATCACTAGTTCAAAGGCATTAGGTCACTAGCACGTAGACTGCAGATTAAAAATTTTAATCTATTTATTGTTTTAAATTGGTTAGGGATAACTTACTGTACCTCATTGTCATAAAACATGTGAGTTTTCTTACTTAAATATAAAAGACATCTTGTTGACATAATTTATATGCGCCTTTTTTACAATTTTAAGGAATTATTAAAGCAAAAATAAAACATAAAAAATTATATGCAAGAAAATCTCTCTTTTATAACAAATAATGAGACGGATTTCCTGAGAAGAACACTCGTTACTGATATCAAAGACATCAACTCTGTGTTGCTAATACGAGGCCAAAGAGTTAGGTAAGTAAATTTACCGGCTACCTTACCCTCCAAACCGAAATATGAATTGATAATGCGGTGTCCAGACTGGTTGTTGCACATCTATAACTTCAAATCGAATTGCTGTACAAATTTGCATAACACAATAAATAATATACTTAAATATAATTGGAGTATAAATTACCAACCAGATCCACTAAAAGGTGACGGAGTCGTCACATGCCTACACGTATTCAAGTAATCGTGAACTCAGTTAATTTATTGTAATAGTTTTGTAATTTCTAACACACATTCTGTTTTAAATTCCAAAGTTGCCATTTTTGTTTGACCTCACATTATTTAAATGAATTTCATATTTCATAAAACCACTTTAGTTCGGATTTTATTTACGCGTTTGTCACTTTGAAGGAAACTATCAAAAGATAAGTCTTTAATCTTGACTAGGTTTTTTGGCGCCATCGAGAGAAAAGATGGTCGAAGTTTTTTCATAATTATTGAATTTCGTGTTAATATTGAGTGAAATTAGTCAATTTTGGTGGCATTTTGTACAATTTTGTTCAGTAAAAGTGCACAAATGAAATAATCATAAAGAAATTAGCGTATTGTATATTTTCTCGTTGCCGCCAAATGTCGTTACATGAGCTTGTGTAAAAAGGCCACCGCTTTACCCAAGAGCCTGACATGACTTACTGACGACTTACGACTGATGACTAATTAAAATTTATTGAAATTGATATAAAATTTGATGCAAATTTCTACTTGACTAATGGCTAAATACTAACGTGAAGGCCAAAACTTAAAGGAAGAAAGAAAGAAGAATCTTGACTAATACCTGATTAAGTTGAGATCCTACTAAGTATGAACTATTTTTTTATATAATACCAGCTATTACGGGGAACTTCATTTCCTATCGAAAAAAATAAAATGTTTTTAAGTATCTTATGTTCTTTTTTTTATATTAGAAGGCACACAAGCAGATGGATTTCCTGATGGTAAGAAATTCACGCCGCCGAGAGACACTAAAGGTGGTAATGATGCGTTGCCAACCTGAGACCGAGATGTTAGACCTCTAGCAAAAGTAAGTTTACCGGGTACGTTACCCTCCGAACCGGAACACGTCAACGGCAAGCATTGACGTTAAGGCGGCAGGAATATGTAAGGCTGTGGTAACAATCCGGGCGAGTTGCTGCGATACTCTACCACCTAGTGGGATGTCACGGTGTTAGTAACGGTAAACCTATGCTCGCATTCAACGAGCTGCCTGGCAGGAAGGCGGATGGTCTATTATGCAAAGGAGCCCGGACCAACACGCGGATGTTCGTCGGTTTAAAGTTACCTTCTTGTCAAAATCGGTCCAGCCGTTCTTGAGTTAATAACACGATTTTTCATATATAGAGATATAAATAATATCAAATATAAATATGAACTAACCAAATTTAAATATTTAGCGTGGCCCGAAAATTAAAATGATTAAAAGCAGTTCAAACCCTTTTGAAATAATTGACTTATCGGGATGAAAATAAGTCTATGTCGTTCTTAAAGAAACTATTATAAAACTAGCTGCTACCTGCGGCTTCGCCCGCGTTTTCACAGAAACCCGGTGTGCGATCGGGATTAAAAATAGCCTATATGTTAATCCAGGTCACAATCTATCTGTCTTCCAAATTTCAGACAAATCCGTTCAGCCATTCGAGCGTGAAAGAGTAACAAACATCCATACATCCATACTTACAAACTTTCGCATTTATAATATTAATAGGATTAAGCATTATCAAGTGAAAACGCAATATACTTAAATACATACACACTTTCGCAATGTTGGTATGAAACGTCAACATCACTGTACAGTAGTAGGTACTATTTAAATTATGCGCTTCGGCTACGTTCGTCAAGCTTCGGAAATCCGAATGTATTTTAAAGATATATCTATATAGAGTTGTTATTACACATAATTAATCATTTCGCTTAAATTTTGATTAGGTCAGCCAATTTAAAAATAAAACTATAAAGTGTAAAAAGTGGAAAGCCGAAGTGCATAATTTATATAGTAGGTAGTACTGTACAGATACTTTACCTATGTAATATGGAAAAAAAAACTAGGGAGTGAATTATAAACCGCAACATATTTAAACCATACTTTAAAGTTATTCATATCGTATTTTTGAAACTTAGAAAATAAAACCACAATTTTTTGTTCCTAATTAAGTGTTGTTTCCGTAATTTAAACATATTATCCAGTTTGTATATTGTTATAATTAATTCGTTATAATTGAACAACGAAACTTAATTATGTTAAATAAGAAGTTTTTAAGAGCTAACGGTATATGAATCAAATTGGTATATTCAAGAACGCATAAATGAGTAAATGTTTTCATATAACATTGTTTTATATTGTTTTAGGATGTAAATGGGATCCACGATTTACGGCTTTTTTATGAAATGGCTAATATTTTGCTAACCGCAAGGTTTTAACAACTTCAATAAACTATTTTTTTGAAATGGCTAATATGTTGCTAACGGCGAGGTTTTTACAACTTCACTAGACTTTTTTTTTGCAAAAGCCCGTAAGATAGCGATGCTCCAGCAATATTAATGATGTCTATAGGTGACGGTAGTTTCTTGCCATCTGATGATACCACCTGTTCGTTACGCGATAACATAAACCAAGGATTTGCACTTCTGCCGCCGCTACAAGTTTCCGGTTGAAACAGCGTCGATGTCATTGTTATGTTCCAGTTCGGAGTGTTGTCGGTCAAATCACTTTTTATTTTTACCCCGCCAAAGGTGGTAATGGTGCGTTGCCAACCTAAGGCCGGGATGTTAGGCCTCGAGCAAAAAGTAAGTTTACCGGCTACCTCACCCTCCGAACCGGAATACGTCAACGATAAGCATTGACGTTATGGCGGCAGGAATAAGTAAGGCGGTGGTACAAATCTTGGAAAGTGGCTGCGAAACTCTACCACATAGTAAGATGTCACGGTGTTAGTGACTATAAGCCTATGCTCGCCTTTTACGAGCTGTCTGGCAGGAAGGCAGATGGTCTATTCTGCAAAGAAGCCCTGACCAACACGGGATTAAGATTGACTTGATACTTAACTTGCTTATGCCTTATTATGCTTACTTATGTCTTGTAATACTTGTTTTGTGTCTCGGTTTAAGATCTTAAGCCTTGGGTTTACAGCTCAACATTAATATTGTCAATAGCTATGGGTGATGCGAATGGCTTACCTTCAAGAAACCTTGTTATCTACTTTTTTTACATTATACACTATTATCGCCTCTGTGGTCTAGCGGTTCAAGTGTTGGACTTGACTGCATGAGGTCCCGGGTTCGAATCCCGGGTTGGGCAATAGAAAGAAAATTTGGGTTTTCCAATTTCTAATAAAAAAATGTTGCTCGGGATTGGATATGTGCCCGGTTGGCGATAGGCTTGCCACCTATCACATTGTGGGACTTAGTGTCTTCGGCTAGTCGCGGGTGCCCTGGTTATGCCTCTGCCTACCCCTTCGAGGATATGGGCGTGAAGATACTTTCTTTACACTATACAAATAAACATTAGTATTTCAATTTGAAAATATTTTTTGTATAGGTGCCTTAACCAGGTAAATAGGTAACCTGACGGTAAGTGGTCGCAGCCACCTCGCGGCCATCCTCAATGCCAGAAGTAGGGCAGCAGTATTTGATTAGATAGTTACTGGCATATCTTTATTCGTTTTTTATTCTTCTATGTATAATGTATACTTAAGCACATAATTTATTTCAAATAGGTAATTTAATATTTATCTAGGTATACAAATGCAAAAAAAAGTGTCTTCACGCCCATATCCCCGAAGAGGCAGAGGCACAACCAGAGTACCACGACTACCCGAAGACACTGAATCCTACAATGTAATACCTAGGTAGCAAGCCTATCGCCTACCGGGCACATCCCTACCTATCAGATCTCACGCAACATTTTTTTAGGTAATTGGAAAAAAAATTGTTGCCCTACCCGGGCATCGAACCCCGGACCACATGCAGTTAAGTTCAACACCTAGACCGCTAGACTACATATGCATAAAATTTAAAAAATGTAAAAGAAATCTATCTATGTTTAGTCTTTATATTGCAGGCACTTCTTTAAAAAATCAAAATAGGTAAGTATGTAAAATTAACCTTCTAACCTAAATAACAAATTCAGG